>SDUX01000002.1:3067998-3495117 GCA_008729055.1 Pyropia haitanensis
CTCTCGCAATCTCGACATATTGGGAGAGTTTGACGCCGCATTAGGGGTCATTAGGGGTCATTAGGGGTGGGTTAAGGGTGGGTTAATGAAACTTAGTGAAGGTTAAGATTGCTAAGGGTGGTTAGGTGGGTTAAGGGTGGTTAGGGCTATTAAGGGCCTTAAGGGATGGTTAATGAAATTAGGTGAGTTAAGATGAGATAGGCGTGATCAGAGTGCAATAAGGCCTATTTAGGGCATTAGGCCAAGTATGTCCCAGTTAAGTCTCCGAATTCAACATATTGGGAGGTTTGGGACCCATTAGGGGTATTAGGGGTCATTAGGGGTGGGTTAAGGGTGGGTTAATGAAACATTAGTGAGGGTTAAGGTTGCTTAAGGGTGGGTTAGCGTGGGTTAAGGGTGGGTTAAGGGTGGGTTAGGGCCACTTAAGGGTGGTTATGAAAATTAGGGTGAGTTAAGATGAGAATAGGCGTGATCAGAGTGCAATAGGGGCCTATTAGCTAAGGCCAATTCCCGATACGAAGGGACCCATTAGAAAGGCCGTTCAGCGTAGAAAGTTACAGGTGATTAAGGGGCACAATTAGGGGAAAGTTAGGTTGAAGTTAAGGGCCATTAGGGGTCATCTAAGGGTGGGTTAAGGCACATCTTAGGCACCGAGTTAGGGCGCATTAAAGGGCCAACATTAGGGCCATGTTAGGGCTCAAATTAGGAGTGATTAAGCCATTTTAGGGCCCTTGGGGCCATGTACTAGCATTCGGGAGCATTATGGGGTTATTTTAAGACGTTCTAGACAACCCTGAGGTCGTTTTTCCGCTGCTCTACAAACCCTATAGACCCCCCTCCCCTTGGCCAAAAAAAAGTTCCAGTTTTGGACCCCCCCACCCCCCAACCCGTTAACCCCGCCTTAGGGCTCTTACCCGCAAAAACCCCTCCTAGGGGGGTTCCAGAGGGGGTCCAAGGGACCCCAACGACGGGGACCGGTCCAACCGGGGTTTCCGCCATCGTGCATCCCACTGAGAGAGCCCCTCCATCGATTTTGTCGAAACCGCGACTTGATGGGTTGTACGCAATGCGCCACTTGAACGCTCGCTGTCTGCCTGTCTTCTGGCCAATAAGACAGCAACAAGGCACATGTCGGGGCCCAGGAGTGGACCATTTTACAATATTCGAACCCAAAACTTGGTCAGGGCAAGTCGATGTGCGCATGCCACTGGTGGAGCAAGAAAAATCGGTCGTGCAAAGGTCTGGAACGCCCGTTATGGCAAACCGTAACAGACGTGTTACGCCCCGATTTTGGCAACTTGTACGGCGCTTGCCGTTGCCCGGCATGATGTCCATTGCTGACCGGACCTGGCATGAAAGGTCCCGTCAAATGTCCATGCGCAGAAGGTTGCCAGGCATCAAATCCGAAAAACGGACACGATCCCAGACGTCACTGTGGGCTGGAGATGTCGCGCAAAACGGGCCAAATCGACGCTTGCACGCCAAGTACTGAGTCATGTGACTAACCGTTCGACACGGGAAAGCGTGCATCAGACGCGCCGTTGAGACAGGATAATTTGATGTCCCAACCGAATGACTTGGCGAACGGTGTTTTTAGAGCCTTGATGAGCGACCTTTTTCACGGCTTTTTTTCCTGAAATTGTTATTAGGCCGTTAAAGGGGGTTGGTAATGAAAATTTAGTTGGGGGGTTAAAGGTTGCTAAGGGCGCCAAATTAGGGCGAAGTTAGGGCGGGTTTAAGGGTGGGTTACGGCCACTTAGGGGTGAGTTAATGAAAAGTAGTGGGGGGTTAAGGTTGCTAAGGGCCGAAACTTAAGGCGGAGTTAGGGCGGGTTAAGGTGTGGTTAGGGCCACTCTAGGGGTGGGTTACATAAATTAGTGGGGGGTTTAAGGTTGCTAAGGGCCAACTTAGGGCGAGTTAGGGCGGGTTAAGGGGTGGTTGGGCACTTAGGGGTGGGTTATGAAATTAAGTGGGGGGTTAAGGTGCTAAGGGCACTTAGGGGCCGAGTTAGGTGGCGGGTTAAGGGTGGGTTACGGGCCACTTAAGGGTGGGTTTAATGAAATTTAGTGGGGGTTAAGGTTGCTTAAGGGCACTTAGGGCGAGTTGGGCGGGTTAAAGGGTGGGTTAGGGCCAACTTAGGGTGGGTTTAATGAAAATTAGTGGGGGGTTTAAAGGTTGCTAAGGGCACTTAGGCGAGTTAGGTTCGCGGGTTAAGGGGTGAGTTAGGCGCCAGCTAGCGGTGGGCTTAATGAAAATTAAGTGGGGGTTAAGGTTGCTAAGGCACTTAGGGCGAGTTAGGGCGGATTAAGGGTGGGTTAGGCCACTTAGGAGGGTGGGTTAATGAAGAGAGTTGAGTGGGGGGTTAAGTTGCTAAGGGCACTTAGGGAGAGTTAGGGCGGGTTAAAGGGGTTGTTAGGGCACTTAGGGTGCTTTAATGGAAAATAGTGGGGGGTTAAGGTTGCCTAAAGGCCACTTAAGGGCGAGTTAGGGCGGATTGAGAGGGTGGTTAGGAGCCACTTAGGGGTTTGGGGTTAATATGAAAAATTAGTGGGGGGTTAAGTTGCTAAGGCCTACTAGGGCGAAGTTAGGGGGTGGTTAAGGCACTGATAGGGGTGGTTTAGGGGTGAGTTCAGTTGCCGTCACTTAGGGCCCCATTAAGCGCATAGAGCGTGATTAGCAGGCGGTTAAGGCCTACATTAGGGCTCTGCAGACTGTCGTTTTAGCTGAAATGTCGTATTTAAGGTCCCGATTCTGAGAAGGAAGTTAGGGTTGCGGAACACGTGAATGCCAAATTTAATGAGACGCTCAGAGGCCGCCAAGCAACGGGATATGCACAATGTCGAGGGCTGTAATGTAACTGTGGTTAGTCCCCGTGTAACGCGCCCTTAACAGGCGCGGCGCTGCTCGAGGCCCCGCCCGGATCGCTGCGGGCGGTGGAATGGGGTGGCGCGCGTGGCGGGCGGCGGTTGGCGGAGTGCGGCGCGGCCGCCGCCGCCGCTGCGCGCGCCGCCAGTTGGCGGTGGTGGAGGGGCGGGGGGGGGGGGGGAGCGTGCCGGCGCGGTCGCTTTGTCGGCGGCGCGGGGGGCGGCGGCCGCGGCGGCGGTGTGGTGGCGGCGGTGGGGAGGGGGGGGGGGGAGGCCCCGCGACCAAGGGTAATGCCAGGGGTGGCGCTTGGGGACACGGGTGCCGCGGCGGGGGGGGTGGAGGTGGGGGCCGGGGCGGCGGTGGGGGGGGGGGGGTTGCCCCTGCTGCTGTGGGTATGGTGGCGGCGGTGTCGGCGGTGGTGGTGGCGCCGCCGCCGCCTGCGTTGCGGGCCACGTAACTCGCCGACGCGCACCGCCTGCGGGTCTTGACGTCTAGCCGAGGCGGCGGTTGGATGTCGCCCGGGCGCGGGCGGCGCGGCCGATCCTCAGTCCGCCTCGTCGAGGCGGTCGCACGTGCCGCGCCGCCGCGGCCGATCCCGTGGCGGCTGAGGGATGGCGGCGGGGGGCGGCGCGGCGGCGGCGGCGCGGCGGCTGCGGCGGTAGTGGCGGCGGGAGTCGGCCGAGGTGGCGGCGGCGGCGGCGGCGGTGGCGGGCCCGCCGCGGTGCGGCAGCGACGTCGGTGAGCTGCGTGTGGCCGCCCAGCGACGGCAGCACGGCGCTTGCACTTAACTGGGACATACTTGGCCTTAATGTCCCTAAATAGGCCCTTATTGCACTCTGATCACGCCTATCTCATCTTAACTCACCCTAATGTTCATTAACCCACCTTAAGTGGCCTTAACCCACCCTTAACCCACCCTTAACCCACCTAATCCACCCTTAGCAACCTTAACCCTCACTAATTTTCATTAACCCACCCTTAACCCACCCCTAATGACCCCTAATGACCCCTAATGGGTCCCAAACCTCCCAATATGTTGAATTCGGAGACTTAACTGGGACATACTTGGCCCTAATGTCCCTAAATAGGCCCTTATTGCACTCTGATCACGCCTATCTCATCTTAACTCACCCTAATTTTCATTAACCCACCCTTAAGTGGCCCTAACCCACCCTTAACCCACCTAACCCACCCTTAGCAATCTTAACCCCCACTAATTTTCATTAACCCACCCTTAACCCACCCCTAATGACCCCTAATGACCCCTAATGCGGCTTAAACCTCCCAATATGTTGAATTGGGCGACTTAACTGGTGTATACTTGCCTGAAACGGCCCTTAATAGGCCCCTATTGCACTCTGATCACGCCTATCTCATCTTAACTCACACTAATTTAACTTAACCCACCCTTAACCCACCCTTAACCCACCTAACCCACCCTTAAGTGGCCCTAATACTTCTTAACCCCCCTAATATTCATTAAACCACCCCCTAATGCCCCCTAATGACCCCTAATGGGTCCCTAATCGCCCTTAATGCGCCTTAAGTGGGCCTAATGGTCCCCTATTGCACTCTGATCACGCCTATCCCATCTTAATGCGCTCCATTTCATTTCAGCCCGGCGCTAATGCGACCGAGGCCTCTCCACGGCTAAGACACCGGTAACGCCGGTTCTCTATCCCCGGGTTCGTTTTTGACCCCGTCAGGGGGGGTCCTGAGGACGCACGAGAGGCCGCCATTCCGGCGACCGGTAACTGTGCCTCTTGGCCGCGTCATGTATGAACGGGCCCACAGGACTATGAGGACAGGTGGTGGTCGGTCGGCGGATCGACTTTGCCGTGGCAGCCCCCACCCCCCCTCAGGCCCGGGAAACGCATGGTCTGGTCAACCTGCGTTCCTGGGCCTGTTTGGGGGGGGGGGGTGGTCGCGGCCGCCCCGCCTCACTGTTGGGGGCATAGCCGTCGTGGAGCGGCCCCCCCCCTCAGGAGCATGTTTTGGTATGGTTTTTCGTAGCTACCCACCCTCGGCATAGCCTCGGCGGCATAGCTCATTTCTATACCTCAGCACCATCCTGAGGGGGGGGGTCGCCAGTAGAGAGGGTGCCCCCCTCAGGAAAACGCATGTACCAGGGACGATAGTCGAGCATCGGGGTAGGCTCCCGTATGCATAGGGTGGGGTATGTCCCCCCCCCCCTCAGGACCATGTTGGCATAAGGGATACGCTTCACTGGTATCCCCCCCTACGGGGGTCGTTTTCATACGAGATTTTGATGATCGGTCTTGCGACCCGATATCACGAAGGATGGTGTTTCACATATGCAGGAGCCCCCCTGAGGGGTGTTTTCTTCCACCCCGGCTATCTTTTGCCCTGGTGCTCCGTTTGCGACGGGGACTGCAGATATCGACTCAGCGACCCTTTCTTAGTCAGAAACGTATCTGAGGTCGGAAATCGGAGACCCCCCCCTGACGGGTGTTTCCTCTAGGAGCATGAGCGATTCCTACAGAGCGATATCTTTGGCCCTGTTGCTCCGTTTGCGACGGGGACTGCAGATATCGACTCAGCGACCCTTTCTTAGTCAGAAACGCATCCGAGGTTGGAAATCGGAATACCCCCCTGACGGGTGTTTCCTCTAGGAACATGAGCGATTCCTACCGAGCGCTATCTTTGGCCCTGTTGCTCCGTTTGCGACGGGGACTGCAGATATCGACTCAGCGACCCTTTCTTAGTCAGAAACGCATCTGAGCCCAAGAATCGGAATACCCCCCCTGAGGGGTGTTTCCTGGTAGGAATATGACCGGTTCCCTACCGAGCGATACCTTTGGCCCTGTTGCTCCGTTTGCTACGGGGACTGCGGGTATCGACTCAGCGACCCTTTCTTAGTCAGAAACGCATCTGAGCCCAAGAATCGGAATACCCCCCCGACGGCGCTTCATTGGTATACGAGTATACGGGGGTGAAGCCAAGACCGCGATAGCTTGGCCCCAAGGGCCAGGTTTGGTATGGGACCGTTTGGTATCGACCTAGAGACCCCTTTTCTATCAGAATGGAGTCCAAGACCGGTGGGTGGGGGACCCCCCCCTGCGCTTCTGAAGCGCCGTCGGCTGTAATCAGTCGTCTACCCGATATAGTATGAATATACGTTTCAGGCCCCTAGGGGGCCATTTCAGACCGGCTTTTTTCCTATGGTAGTAGGCTACCAGCCTAGGGACCGCTATGCCCTCCAATTTCCCGACCTAGGGGGCGCCTTGGAGGAGCCCGGGGATGGCTTCCCGCCTGCCCGCTGGGCCGATTTTGATAGGGGTTTTTTTCCGCCTGGCGGACCCCACTGTTACTGGCATGTTCTACTATGGTTTCTAGGCCACGGGGTGACCTCCCACTTGACCCGAAACAACCATAGTAGGGGCCCCGTATTGGAGGCGGGGTAGCGGCTTTTTATGGCCACCGCCCCTCCTCAGAGGCGCACATAGTAGTAGGGGATTTTATGCCCTTGCTCTCCGGCCTGACCATCCGGAGTTGGCCTCAACAGTACGTGTGGTCCTCCCATAGGGGGAGGGGGCGACTCGGCCCCACTCGTGTGGTGGCTGAACCCCCCCCCCCTTTGGGGCATGCGTTGGTATGCCTTTTTTGTGCTCTCTATATACTGAGAGGAAAATCCATAAAGGCATACCTCCCCTTTGTGATGTCTGCTCCCTCCACCTCGCTTTTTTTTGTTCTTTGGGATAACAAAGAGCGGTGTGGGGGGGGACAGCGGGGTATGGAAACCGCGTGGTGCAAGTAACGCCGGAAGGCCTTTATAGAACGGCACTCCAATGAGGACGCAACGCAGGTCGCCCTTGGATTTGGTCCCGTCGACATGGATTGCGGGTTTGGTAGTAAGGTTCCATATTTGGTCCGCTCACCTCCCCACCAGTCGGTTGGATAAGAACAAGAGGGCGCGCGCGGTGGCGGCAGCTTATGAGTGTTTTTTCATAGAAAAAAAGGGTACTCCAATGAGGACGCAAGGCGGGGTCGCCCTTGGACTTTTGTCCCGTCGACATGGATTGCGGGTTTGGTAGTAAGGTTCCATATTTGGTCCGCTCACCTCCCCACCAGTCGGTTGGATAAAGGGAAGAGGGTGCGCGCTGTCGCTCGCGCCAGCTTATGAGTGCCCTTTTTTCTCGGATGGACGCAAGCCTCTGGGGACGCCCTGTACTTTTTTTTTTTTTTCCCGCACTGTCTGGATGCGGGTTTGGTAGTAAGGTTCCATTGGTCCGCTCACCTCCCCACCAGGCGCTGTGGGAAAAAAAAAAATACCTCAGGCCGTCGTCATGACCTTGTGGACCCGTCCGTATCGTTCCGTATTGACTTCCTATACGAGTGCAACGCTGGTACCAGACCACTGCACGTGTGCGCCCCCTTTTTTTGCGCTTGGGTTGGGGTTCGTTGGGCAAAAAAAAAGGGGGCTCTTGTAGAAATGCCCCAAGCTGTGGTAGGGCACCCGTCGTGAATGAGAAACGGGGGAGGGGTTTGGTTACCCGTCTGCCTTTCTCGCCTCATTGACGGTTGTCCGTTGGGACGATACGAAAGAATTGGGGAAACCGGGTCTCCTTATGATATCACAAACCGGTCTTGATGGTTTGCGAAAAAAGCGCTTGCCCCCTGAACGTATACTAAGGCTGTATACTAGTAACGCGGAGATTCGCCATAAGCCTATCCGTTATGAGAAAGGGGGTTATTTCCATAGGAACCGGGGTATTGTTATACGGAGGATAGGTGTACCACCGTTGTGCCGTTTTTTGTAACGGGGGAGCTGGCGGGTTGAAGGGTGGCGTCCCCTCCCCAAGTGCCGCTCTGAGGAGGCTGCTTAGCCATGCCGAAATCCTTAAGTTGTGCGTTCCTGTGGTGTTCGGCATCTTTACCCGTGACGGTCTATGGGAATATTCTGGAGCTCTGCTCGACCCCCTACCGGGGCGTGGTATCATTTGTTGTAGCGGGCGCGCTATCACAGTCCTTGGCTGTGGTATCAATCCGCATATTGAAGCGTTAACGTTTCCCTTGGAGGGCGTCGTATCGTCGCAGCCCCGTCTATGGACATATCTCCGTGTAGCGCAAAGGGGTCCTTTCTTTTATGTTTCTGAGGCGCCGTCCATCTCTTTTCCCGGGTGGACGGCCTGGTTCAAGGTGCTCCTTAGCCCAGGGCACCGAACGGGAGTTTTTCTCCATGTCGAAAGAGGGAGCAGGGAGGGAAGTCCCTTTTTTCCCAAGCAAAAGACCAGAGCTGGGTCTGGCATAAGCAAGGCAGGCAGGGACAAAAGTTCCTAGCTAGAGCGTATGATTTCTTGAGGCGGGGCCCTTGCGTAAGAATGCAGAGTGTGAGCTTCGCCACTCGCATGGGTGTTCGCCTGAAAGCCGCATGATGTATTGTGTACGTTCCACTCTTGGGAGGAACGCCGGCTGGGGCCTTTTTTTTCCTGTCTGTTCTTATTTAGTGTTTCCAGGCTTGGGCTCTGGCCGACAAAGCTTGAGAAGATCATCTGTCTGAGACTCGCGCGGCCTCTTTTTCTTTTTTTTCGACGGTATCAAGCCTGGCGTGTTTTTTTGATACAAAAAAAAAACAGCCTGAGGCTCTAAGAGTATATATGAGGTGCACATATATACGCGGAGTGCATGAGTAGGTACAGGACAAGGGGGGGACAAAAAAAAGTCCTTGCTTGCTCCTCTATCCATGCTACGACCTTGTTTGGGGAAAAACGTTTTGCCATGGGGGTACACCTTCCAGTTGATGACAAAACAATGGAAGAGGTTTAGGCGCTCACTCCGCGCGCCTTTACCTCGCATACATACCTTGGGGAAGTGCCCTTTTTTTTTTTTATAAGAAAAAAAGGGCGGCCTCCTCAAGAAACGTCTCTGAGTGAGTGGCTTGTCTCCCGCCATCCCCACACACAAACCCGACCGTTACCTTTTTTTTGGTGGCGGGAACGGGCGGTGGGGGTACAGGGGGGGGGTCCTCACAAAGTAGTCGGCACAGTCTCTCGTACTTGGGGGGACTGCGCAGTACCATCCGGTTCGACTGGAGAGGAAGGAAAATAACGAACAAGTGTGAAGATTCCTCACACAAGTGACCTGTCGACCGCTCGTCGGTTGGGCATTGACTATGCTGGGATGGCGCGGGGGGGGAAAAAGGGGCAAAAAAGCGCGGGAAGAAAAAAAAAACCGCCAAGAAAAACTCAGCAGAGAGCAAAGGTGCGCCGTTACGAAACCCGTCGTGGGGTCACGCGCGGATTTTCCAAGACAACGGCCTCTGCTGGCCCACCCCACGATCCATCATTTTTGTACGGAAAAAAGACGCACCTGCAACAAGGAGGAAATGCCTGAGCAGATGTGCCGCGGGCGACGGCGCACGTGGATTGCCTTGCAATATAGGCACATCCCTGCCGTTTGCCAGCGACTTGGTACAAGAGAAAAAAAAAAAAACCAAGGGAAGTGCCGCCCCGCCTGCGATGGCTCTGATGCATTGCCCTTTTGACATTTTCCGCCCATCGCGTGGCTGGCTCTCCCGCCCTTTTTTTTTTTTTTCCCTCAAAGTACATGTACCTATTTACCTGGTTGATCCTGCCAGTAGTCATATGCTTGTCTCAAAGATTAAGCCATGCATGTCTAAGTATAAACACTTTTATACACGTGAAACTGCGAATGGCTCATTAAAACAGTTATAGTTCCTTTGAGAACCACACTACTTGGATAACCGTAGTAATTCTAGAGCTAATACATGCCGCAACGCCCGACTCACGAAGGGTGGTATTTATTGGATAAAAAACCATCGTGCTCCTTCCAGAGCGCTTTGAGATGATTCACAATAACTTGTCGGATCGCATGGCCTTGTGCTGGCGACTGCTCATTCAAATTTCTGCCCTATCAACTTTCGATGGTAGAGTATTGGTCTACCATGGTGTCGACGGGTAACGGGGAATTAGGGTTCGATTCCGGAGAGGGAGCCTGAGAAACGGCTACCACATCCAAGGAAGGCAGCAGGCGCGCAAATTACCCAATCCCGACTCGGGGAGGTAGTGACAAAAAATAACAATAGGGGGCCCTTTGGGCCTTCTAATTGGAATGAGAACAATTTAAATCCCTTATCGAGGATCCATTGGAGGGCAAGTCTGGTGAACCTAGTTCCACTCGTTGCTCGCCTCGTGCTGTGATCGCATATGCACAGGCGCACCGCGTGAAGCGTCAAGCCCTCGTTAAAATAAAACAGCGCCAGATGTCTTCTTTCCGGAAGCAGGGTGACTTGTGGAAGGCAGGCAGGCAAAAGATGGGAACGTATTTTCCGTTGGGAGAATCAATGAGCCCCCATCATACACTTCTAAATTGTCGGGGAGTGCCCGCCAGGCCTTTGACTACCGCGGTCCGCCGAGAGGTGAGAGCGAGCAATCGTTCAGGACGCAGCAGTGTACGTAGTGGTACATGGATGGTAAAAACGTCAAGGGTAGGGTTGATCCGCAGGGAAGCGCGAGTGCTTCTGTCATTTGGCCTTTTGGTGGCCGCGTGGCGAGATGCAAAGGCGAACCTTCAGAGACTCTAATGGAGTGGGCGCAAGCTTAAGGGAGAGTCCAATCCACTGGGAAAAAAACCAGGTCCACAGGAGTAACGGGGATTTGCTCGCCCCGGAGGACCGTGGAAGGCGACAAAGCGTCTTATGGGGCGCAGCGTTGTCGGGTATGAATGGCCAGCAGCCGCGGTAATTCCAGCTCCAATAGCGTATATTAAAGTTGTTGCAGTTAAAACGCTCGTAGTCGGACCTCGGAGCGCCCTCACGGGCCGGGCTTCTGCCCTTGTGCCAGTGGGAGTTTGTCTCCTTTTGTCGGGACGCGGTGTGTGGGGCCTTGACTGGTTCCGCGCGTTTATACCTGCGGGCCGACCGTTTACTGTGAAGAAAGTAAAGTGTTCAAAGCAGGCCAATGCCTTGAATATGTGAGCATGGAATAATAGAATAGGACTTGGGCTCTATTTTGTTGGTTTCCAGTGACCAAGTAATGATTAATAGGGATGGTTGGGGGCATTCGTATTTCATTGTCAGAGGTGAAATTCTTGGATTGATGGAAGACGTACAACTGCGAAAGCATCTGCCATGGATGTTTTCATTGATCAAGAACGAAAGTTAGGGGATCGAAGACGATCAGATACCGTCGTAGTCTTAACCATAAACGATGCCGACTGGAGATTGGCGGGGCTTCTAATTCATGTCCACGTCAGCACCCTAAGGGAAACCAAAGTCTTTGGGTTCTGGGGGGAGTATGGTCGCAAGGCTGAAACTTAAAGGAATTGACGGAAGGGCACCACCAGGAGTGGAGCCTGCGGCTTAATTTGACTCAACACGGGAAAACTTACCAGGTCCGGACAGAAGTATGATTGACAGACTGAAAGCTCTTTCTTGATTTTTTGGTTGGTGGTGCATGGCCGTTCTTAGTTGGTGGAGTGATTTGTCTGGTTAATTCCGTTAACGAACGAGACCTCGTCCTGCTAAATAGGTGCGCGCATGCCAGCACTGCGTTCTTACCTTCTTAGAGGGACTATGCGCGTCTAGCGACCTCGCCGCCGCGGTCGAGGTGTCGCCGCCGGGGGGGGGGGGGGGGGGGGGGGGGGGGGTCAAGCGCGAGGCGGACGCGCCCGTGGCGTTTTCAGCTGGGGAGGGGGGGGGGGGGGAAGCGCCCGCGTCGGGGGCTGTGAGGGTGGGGATGCTGGCCACCCGCGGCGGCGGCGCGGGGGAGGCGGCGCACCCCGCGCGGTCCGCACCTCCCGCGTCGCATCGGCGGCGTCCCTACCCACCCACCCCCCAACCCCCGCCCGTGCCCTCACAGCCCAGGCACGCCGCAGCCGCCACCGCCGCCAGCTGGCTTCCCCCCCCCCCCGCCCACCGCGGCAGCCGCCGTCGTTGCCGGGTTGCCCACCGCCGCCGACGGCGCGGCCGCCGCGGCCGCCGAGGGCGGCCTGGCGGCCGATTGTGGCGGCACGGCCGGAGGCGGCGAGGTCGCGTACGCGCAACGATGTGCGATCAACAACATCGTGCGGGTCGTGCGACGTTCGCAGTAGTACTACTGCGAATCACGCGGACGTCGATGGCCCAGATCGAGTAGTACTACTCAAGTAAGTCCGAGTAATTGGATCGCACAAAAGTAAGTCGTCCGTAATTTAATACAAGCTGTGCCGCCTTATTCGTCGCCGGCGCCGTCGGCGCCGCCGCCGCGCCCGTTGCCGTCGCCGCCGACCCCGTTGCCGCCGTTGCCGGCGCCGGCGCCGCTCTTGGCGGCCGCCGCGACCGCCAGCACGGCAGCACTTGCAGCCTCGCGTAAAATTTGTGACGCTGATCCCCACCCAGACGCCGGTCGGAAGGCGTGAATTACGTTGACCGCCCCCGCCCGGACATCTGACGGACGACCTCGCCGACAGATCTCCTTGAGCTCCCGACGTCGCCGGTGTTCCTTGTGTTGCGCACGTCGCCAGGGTGACGCCGCTCACCAGACCCCCCCCCCCCCCCCCCCCCCCCTCTTCAACCCCCCCTCCCGCGGCCCCCCCGCCTCAGGTCCACGTGGCGCACGCACAGGCCACCCCCCCCCCCCCTCCCCTTCCACGCAAAATGCGGATGCCGCGGGGTGGATGAGATCCCCAGATACTGCCGCGCCCGGCGCGTAGCAAGTCCGCCCGCTGAGCCCGCGCGGGGGGCTCCCCCCCGACGCCTGGCGCCCCCATATCAGCGGGGCCGCTCCCTGCCGTCCCCGCCCCCCGCCACCACTGGGACGGCTGCACCAGACCGTGCCAAGGAGCACGCGTCCCCCCCACCGGCTCCCGACGTCCGCGGCGCTTGCAATGGAGCCGGACGAGGAGGAGCCGGGCGCCGGCCCTCAAGACGAAGGACCGCACGGACACGGCGCAGACGCCGACGACGCCCTCCCGCCCGGAGATGGCGCCGCGTCGGGCGACGACGCCGACCCGCGGGAGGTGGCCGAGCTGGAGGCCGCCGTGCACCTCAAGCAGGGGCGCCTCCGCGGGCTGCTGCGCCGCATGGGCGAGGCGCGGGCGCGGCGCCCGCAGCTGCCCGACGGCGCCGCGCTGGACGCGGCCCTCGCCAGAATGACGGCGGCGGCGGCCGCCGCAGCCGGGGCGCCCCACGAAGCCTCGCCCACCACCGACGGCGCGGTGGCGGCGTCGGGCGCCGCCCTGGAGGCGGCCACCACCCCGGCGGTGGCGGGCGCGACCGCGTGGGTGGACGCGCACCACCCGTTGGACGACGACGGCCTTTTGGCGCAGCGGGCGCGGCGGGCGGCGTCCCTGATTGGGAGCACCTCCCGCGGCATGGCGCGGCGCGTGGCAGAGGTGGAGGACCGCCGCGGGGCGGCGCCCGGCGGCCGCCCCTGCGCCCGCTGCCGCCAGCGGTCTCACAAGACGGGGGCGGCGACGTGCCCGGCCACGGCGGTGGGCGGCGACAAGAACCCGCACGCGTACGACCGCGGGGAGGACCCCGCCGCGTCCGACCCGTACGCCTGCCGGGCGACGGGCACGTCGTCGGTGATGGTGCCCGTCGCGGCGGTCCTGCGCACCCTGCCCGCGAGCCCCGACGGAACGGCGCACGCCGTCGTGCGCGGCGGCTTCCTCGCCACCGCCGAGCACCACACGCAGCTGCACTTCACGCTGACGCTGGTGTGGCTCAACACCGTGCACACCCTCTTTGGCGCCGTCAAGGCGGACGGGTGGGCGGCGGCGCTGCCCGGCCCCGCCGGCTGGGGCGAGTACTGGAACTGGGTGGCGTACGCGGTCTGCTGCCGTGGCGCACACGGCGGCAGCCTGCCCGCCGGCGTGAAGTGCGGCAGCTGCGGGCGGGCGCGGGACAACACGTTGTGCGGGCCTGCTGCGCGTCGGCTGTCGGTGTCCTACCCGGCCTTGATGGACGCCACGCGTAACGCCATGGACGCGCTCGCGTCTTCCTTTGACGCCGCGTGCCACGACCACCTGCCGCACGGCAACAGCCACGCGCGGTGGCGAGGGGTGGTGACCACCATCGTCACCCACACGGCGAGGACGGTGGCGGTCGCCACCCGGCGGCTGGCGTGGCGGGTGGCCACAATGGTGGTGGATGCGGCCGACGCCCCCGCCTCTGGCGAAGAGCAACGCGGACGGCGCCGCGCCGCGGTCTACGCCGCCGCAAGGAGCTGCCTGGAGCGGGGGAGCGACGCGCCCCACGCGGCGCACGCGGCCAAGCTGGACGCCCTACCCCCCGACGTGCGTGCGGCGGCGCTCAGGGAGATTGCCGACGCGCGGGTGCGGGCGCAGCCGGCGCCCGTGCAGGGTACCCCACCGCTGTTCCCCACAGGCGGGGCGCACGTGGTCGCGCGCCGGTGGGCAGAGTACATCCCGTACCTGCTGCACGTGCAGGCGGAGGGGGTGGTGGACAAGCCCTTCTCGCTGGTGCCTGGCAAGGCCGCCACCCTGCACGGGTATGGCACGGTGACCAAGGCACGCCTGGGCCCGCTCATCCGGCGCGCCTGGCCCGCACACCGCGAGCTGTACGAGGACGTCCGTCGGCGGGGGGCGGCGGCCATTGCGGGACTCCTGGGGCTGGAAACTGCGCGGTGCACCTCCGGCGCCGACCTCCGCTCCAACGGGGAGGGGGTGGTCTTCACGCTGTCGCGGCCGGCGACGGCCGCCGAGGCCGAGGCCGCGGACGTGGCGGCCGTGACGCGCAAGGCCAACGGCAGCCGGGTGCAGTCGCGGGTGCAGGGGAGCCCCACCACGCAGCTGGAGAAGCAGGGCTTCCCCATCGCCGCCGTCAAGACCCTCACCGTTGTGTCGGCAGACCCCGGCAAGGCCACCGTCCTGACGGCCGTCTCGTCTGGGCCGACGGCAGCGGCATGGGGCGACCGCCCGTGGGTGCGCCGCCGCCGGCTGGCGCGGTCGCGGCTGGTGGCGGCGGACGCGCTCACCCGCGCGGCGCTGGCGCTAGACGCCGTCGTCTGGCGCGCCGCCGCCCTGGCGCCGGCCGAAGCGGCGGCGGCAGGCGCGGCGGCGGCGGCGGCGGCGGCGGCGGCGGCGGCGGCGGCGGGCGGGGCCCCGCCGGGAGCCCTCACCCCCTCTCCGGCGTGGAGAAAGCGCAAGGCCGCCCCCGGCGGCGCAGAGCAACGGCAGCCGCCGTGCGGCAACGCGGCCACGACTGGACCGCCTCGCGGCGGCGCCGCCGGCGGGACAGCCGCGCCGGCGCCATCGGTGCGCCCGCCGTCGGAGAGAACCGCGCGGGGGCCGGCAGCCTCCCTCCGGCGCGGCGCCGTGCGGCGCCTGCGGGCCGTGGCGCAGCGCCTGGTGGTGGCCACCGGCAATGGCCGGTGGCGGGTGCCGCGTCACGCGGCCGTCGACGTGGCGCTCGGCTGCCTGCGCCGGGCCGCCGCCGGCTGGGTCCGGCCGCGAGTGGCAGACGGGCGGCCCGACGGCGCCGCGTTCGCGGCGTGCAAGACGGCGGCGGCGGCGCAGGACGTGGCCGCCGCCGGCGCGTTTGCGTCCGCCTTGGACGGCCTGACGGCGCGCGTGGCAGACGCGGTCGGGGCGACGCGGGGGTGGCGGGCGCCCCCCCCCGCGGGCGCCGTGTACACCCTGACCAGGGGCCGCTACACCGAAGCTGCAGGCAACGGCATGACGGCGCGGGCGGCGGCGGCGCACCGGCGGGAGGCGGCGCAGCGGCTGGCCGCGCTCCAGCTGCCGCCGGCGACGACCCCCGAGGTGGTGGCCGCGCACGACACGGTGCGGACGGGCGACGCGGCGGCGGTGCTGGCGGCCAGCCGCCAGTGGATGGAGTCACGCCGCCAGCCGCAGTACAGGGCGGTGTGGGGCGCCGCGGCGACGGCCGGCCAGCGCAAGGCGCGGGTGCATCAAGTCATCCGACGGCGGCGGCTGGGCGAGGCCGTGGCGCGGGAGCTCACGGGTGGCCGCCTCCGCCGCGTCGTCAACCGCTCGGCGGTGGTGGTGGTGGTCGGGCAGGCGGCCACCCGAGGGGGCGCCACGTGGCTCCGCCGCCACCTCCGCCGGCTGTGCTGGATGGTGGACGCAGACGAGCACAACTCGAGTCAGGCGTGCGCCGGCTGCCGCCAGCAGCTGGCGGTCGTGTACGCGTCGGCAGCGGCGCCGCCGCCCGTACCCCGCGGCACCCTGATCTGTGGGCGGCGGCGGGGCCGCCGTGGCCGGCAGGGGCGCCCGCGTGCGCCGCCGACGGCCGGCTGGGAGCGCACGCAGCCGGTGCGCTCCGCCGCGCGACGGGCGGCCTGTCGAGCAGAGGCTGCCAAGATGGCGGCAGAGCGGGCGGTCAAGCACCCACCCCCGGCGAGGGTCGTGTTTCGTGCCCCCGCCGCCGCGGGGGTGTGGGGCGTCAAGCGCTGCGTGGAGCGGGCGTGTTCGCGGCAGCTGGTCAACCGCGACGTGAACGCGGCGGCCAACATGGGGTGGAAGGCGCTGCGGCAGATACGGCAGCTGCCGTGCCACCCGTTTATGCGCCCGCAACGCGTACGACGGCCGAGGCTGGGAGGCGGTGACGACGGCGAGGCGGCGGGCGCCGCCGCCGCAGACCGAGCTGGCGACGGCGCCTGCGGCCGTCCCCCAGGCGCCGCAGTGGTGGCGGTCGCCACGGGCGACGCGGGCGGGGAGGCGGCTGTCGGACCGGATGGCGACGGCGGGGCGCGGACGGCGGTGGTGGCGGACACGCACACGGTGGCAACCACGGAGCTCGCCAGAGCGGCAGAGACGGGAGACGGTGCGCCAGCGGTGGCGGGCGGCGGCCGGGCAACTTCCGTGGCGTGAGTCGGTTCCACACCGCGGTACTCACGGCACGATAGCCACCGGCCGCCGAGTGCCACGAGCTCGGTTCACCCCTCTCTCCGACGAGCCGCGTGCGGGTTTTCGTCGGATGTTCAGATTGCGTGTGAGGGGGGTTACTCTGCTATCGCAGAGTTTCTCCCCGGGGGCCGGTCCCCCCACGTGCATACTCTTGGCCATCTTGGATAAGTACCGACTTCTTCGTCTAGATTTGCGCATTTTCCGAGGACGAGCCCAATCATTTCCCTGGCCTCAAGGATAGGAAACTACTCCTCACGTCAGATTTTATATACTTTCCTGTGTAGTGCGCTTTGTGAGAGTGTTTATGTGCGTGGGGGGACCGGCAGGTAAATTGTAGATTTGTTCACGCGGTGTAAGGAGATTTTGAACCTTAGCACACCTCCTTCGGAGCCTGTTTGCTTCGGTCCCTCAAAATACTTGAGAACCACTTCCGGGTCGAGAGTACCCGTCAACGAGTCCTGACAGTCCCCCCGGCGGTCCCCCCACGACATTTACAGTCCCCCCACAGCCGATAAAAGGGAATAAAAGCCGGAACAGCTGTGGGGGGACCGGCTCAACACTGACGGGATCCGTTCGACGGGCCGAAGATCATATAATTCCTAGCCCCAGCCCGCACAAGGAGGTGCTTGCACGGCAGCGTGCAGCCGGGAGCTCCCGCTGGCGCGGGCGCGGGCGCCGCCCGCTCGGGCGACGCGGGCGGAGCGCCCCCCGGCGCTGGCGCAGACGCGGCCGCGGCCGCGTCTGGTGCGGACGACCCGTCGTGCAGCGCCACGCCGCAGGGCGCGCCGCGCTCCGCCGCGGCCGACGCGACGGCCGGCGGAGGTGGTGGCGGCGGCAGCGGCGGCGACTGGAGTGGCGACGGCGGCATTGGCAGCAACGCGGCGGCGGCCGCGGCCGGCGCGAGGGAGCCACCACCGAGCAGCCGGCGCGCCTCCCCCGGCGCCAGTGCGTCGTCCCCCCCGCCGCCGCCGTCGTCGTCGCCGCCACCGCCACGCCCACCGCCGTTGCCGTCGCCGCCACCGCCACCCCCGCCGTCGCCGCCGCCGCCGTCTTCCGCGCCCGGTGACCCCTCCTCCCCCCCCCCCGCCCCCCTCATGATAGATCAGCGCCAGCGGCACTAACAGCTCCGCCGGCCGCGCCAGCGCGGACGTCCCCGTCAGCAGCACGCGCACGCGCACGCGGCGGAGGAGGGTCACCGCCGCCGCCGTCAGCGGCGTGCCCGCGTGCCGCAGCTCGTGCGCCTTGTCGACGAGGGCGACGCCCCACGGGACGGCCGCGAGCGCGGCCGCGAAGCGGGCGGCGAGCTCGTACGACATGATCGCCACGTGCGGACCGCGGCGGGGGGGGGGATCACCGGTCCCGGGGGGGGGGGGGGGGGGGGGCGCCGCCGCCGCCCGCCGCCGCCCCCCGCCGTGGCCGCCGCAACGGCCGCCGTCGCGGGGCGTGCCGCGGCGGCGGCGGCCGCGGCGGCGGCCGTTGCGCCCGCCTCGTACGCCGCCACCAGCGACGCGACCGCCGCGGCGCTGGACAGCACGTGGATGCCCGCCGCGGCGGCCGCCGCCGTGGCCGCCGCCGCCGCCGGCGCGGGGGCGGGGGCGCCCCCGCCGGCGGCCCCTCCCCCCCCCCCCTCCTCCCTTCCTCCCCACGGCCGTCCCCCCCGGCGGGAGCGGCCGCCCCCAGCACGCCACTGCCCACGGCCGCCCCCAGCACGCCACCGCCCGCCGCCGCCGCCGCCGCCGCCGCCGCTGCCGCCGCCGCCGCCGCGGCGCCCCCCCCCCCCGCCCCCCGCCCCCCGCCCCACCGGCGGCGCGCGGCGGGCGTTGGCCGGCCGCAGCCACACGGGCACGGCACGCGCCCACGGCACGCGCGACGACGCCGGCGCGAGCACCAGCGTCGGCGCCGCCGGCGTGTGGTACACGCCTGCCAGCGCCAGCGCCGTCGCCTTCTTGCCGAGGCCCATCGCGTCGGCGAGCTGCAGGCGGCCGCCGCGGGCAAAGCCGGCGGTGACCGCCGCCGCCTGATGCGGCAGCAGCCGGCCGACAACGTCGGGGTGGAGGGCGGCCGCCCAGGGGGGGGGGGAGGGGCGGCCGCGCCCGCTGAGGGGGAGGGGGGGGGGGCGCCGGCGAGGGCAAGCGGCGCGCGGGGCGGTGCGTCGACGCCGACCCCGGCGGCGCCCGCCGGGGGGCACCCGCGCCGCCCCGCGCGCGCGGCGGAAGCCGCCGCCGCCGACGCCGGCGGCGGCAGCGGCGGCGGCGGCGGCGGCGGCGGCGGCGGCCACCCTGGCGGCGTGTACCCCGGCGCCAGCTGTGGGGCGAGTGACGCGACCCACCGCGGGAGCGGGAGGACGCGGACCCCCCCCCCCTGCAGGGCGGCGGCCACTCGCGGCGCCGCCGCCGCCGGGAAGGTGAGTGTGCCGGGGGCGGCGGCGGCGACGTCGCCGGCCGCCGCCACCGCGTCGGCGGTGGCGGCCGGCAGCGCGCCGTGGACGCGTGCAGCGAGGCGGCGACCGTGGGCGACGTCCAACATCACTGTGGCGAGGGGGGGGGGGGTGGGGGCGCCGCGCGGAGGACGCCCCCGTTGGCGGCGGCGGCGACGGAGGCCGCACCCCCTCACTGGCGGTGCGCGCGTCGCCGTCACACCTCCCCGCCTCGGCAGGCGCGGCGGCGCCGCCCGCCGCCCGGCGCTCCGCGGCGGCTACCGCCGCCTCGATCGCAGCGACCTCGTCGGTGGCGAGCACCATCCCCTCGATCGCCGCCCCGCCGGCGGGGGCGGCGGGTGGGGATCCCTCGGCGGCGGCGGGTCGGCACCCGGCGGGACCGCCGGTGGGGGATAGGTGGGGGGGGCAGGGGCGGCGGGGGCGGCGGGGGCGGCGGGGGCGGCGGGGGCGGCGGTGGCGGCGGGGGCGGCGGCGGCAGCCCGCAGCAGGGGTGCGGCGACCGCCGCCGGTGGCGGGGGGGGGGGGAGCGCCCCCGTCACCGACGGGCGGGCGGCGGCGGAGCCGCCGTCCGCGGCGGCCGCCGCCCCCATGGTCGGGCCGCCGGCGGCGGTGGTGGCGAGGAGGACGGCATCGGCGGTGGTGGCGGGGGTGACGGCAGTGGCGGCGGGGGTGCCCGTGACGGCGGTGGCCGCGACGTTTGCGGCCGTGGCGGCGGCGCAGCGGGGGACGACAGCGGCGGCGGGGACCAGGAATGGTTTCAAGCGGGCAGCCGAGCCAGGACTGGGCGTAGGGAAGGGGGGGGTGCAGCAGCGGTCGGCGGCACACGGCGCGCGGGCTGTTGTTGCTGCTGCCGCGGCCGTCGCCGCGGCCGCCGCTGCCGCTGCCGCGGCTGCCGTCGCTTACGGCACCCGCCACCGCGCCGTCGGCCTGCCCGTGGCCGCGCCGTCGCCCCGTCGGCGGCACGCCGCCACAGAGGTCGGCGGCGGTTGCTCTTCCGTCCCTTCCCGCCCGCCCTTCCCCCCCCTCCACCTCCCGCCCTCTCCTTCGACTCCTCCTCCCTCGTACGGCCCGTCGCGGCCATGGCCGGTGTGGACTGCCCTGTCGGGCGGGCGCGTACCCCCCCCAGCGTCCCCCCCCGCGGCGGCGCACGCGCTGGCGGCGGCGGCCGCGGGCGTTGCCTCGGGCGGAGGCGGCGGCGGCAGCGGCAGCGGCCGCCGCCGCCGTGGCCCTCGCGGCGGCCGCCGCCGCGTCGGCGGGCGCGGGCGCTCCCCCGAAGGCGGCGGCGGGGGGCGGCGGCGGCGGCGGCGGCGGCGGCGGCGTCCCCCTCCTTCCAGCGGCGGCGCTCCCCCCCCCCCTCACCACCGCCGTGCTGCGCCCCCCCCCGGCGGCGGACCGCCCACGGCGCGCCACCGGCGGGGGCGCCCCTTTCCCGCCCCCCCCGCCGCCCGCTTTGGCGCGTCCGTCTGCCTGTCGCCCGACGGGGCGACGCTGGCGGTGGGCGCCCCGTCCGCGGGCGCCTACCGCGGTGCCGTGTGGGTCTACACCCGCGCCGGCGGGGTGGGCGGTAACGGCGGCGCCGCCGGGAGCCCCCAGCGGGGCGCACCCACGCGCGTCGACCTGCCCGGCACGGTCGCGGCCGAGGCCGGCCGCCCGGCGGGGTCGCTGACCCTCCCCGTGCGGAGCTCTGGCGCGGGCTACGCTTGTGCCTGGGCAGGGGACGGCGCCCTCGCGGTCGGCGCGCCGGGCCACGCCGCCGGCCGCGGGGGCGTGTGGGTGGTGTCGCCCCCGCCGGGGGCGGGCGGGTGGGCGGCGGGCGCCGCCGCCGCCGCCGCGGGCGGCGCGCCGGTGGGGGGGGGGGGTGGGGGGCGGCCGCCACCCCGCTGTGGCCGCCCGCGGACGCGCGGGCGGGCGACGCGGTGGGGGCGGCGCTCGCCGCCGACGGGGGAGTGCTGGCGGTGGGCGCCCGGGGGGTGCGCGGCCACCACGGGCGGGTGGTGGTGTACGAACGGACGGAGGAGGGCGGCGACGGCGACGGCGACTGCGGCGGCGACGGCGGTTGGGGCGCGCCGACGGTGCTGTCCCCCCCCGACTAAACAGACGAGCCCGGCCCGGGGGGCGTGCGCATCCGCAACAACTTTGGGGTGGCGGTGGCGGTGGGCGGCGGCGCCGGCCTCATCGCCGTCGGCAGCTCGGGCTACCACACCGAGCGCGGCGCAGTGTACCTGTACGAGCGGGCGGCGGCGGCGGCGGCGGCGGCGGCGGCGGCGGGGTTGGCTGGCAGTGGTGGTGGTGGTGGTGGCGGCGGCGGCGGTGGCGGTGGTGGGGAGGGGGGTTGTGTCGGCGTTGGCGGCGGCGGTGGCGGCAGCGGCAGCGGTGAAGGTGGTGGCAGTGGCAGTGGGGGTGCCTCGGGGGGCCCCCGCCCCGGTCGGGGGGAGGCGCCGGCGGCGGTGGCGGCCGTGACGGCGAGCGCGTCGGCGGCGGGGGTGATGGTGGACAGCACGCCGGGCTCGGGCGGCAGCGGCAGCGGCAGCCGCGGCGGCGGCGGTGGTCGGAGGGGGGGGGACAGGGGGGGGGGGGCACGCCGCTCGCAGCGCCTGGGGGGCGGCGCCTCGCGGCGGGTGGTGGTGAAGTCGAGTAGGGAGGGACGCCTCAAAGGGGGGGGGGTGGGGCGCCGCGGCGACTCGCCGAGCGCCAGCAACGGGGAGTGTGCGTACGGGGGGGGGGGGGGGCGGCGCAGGTGATGGCGGGCGGGTCGCGTGTGCCGCCCGGCTGCGGTCCAGGCGCTTCCGTGCAGTGCTTGCCGTCGTGTTCTTTCTTTTCTTCGCACGGTTCCACTCGTGGGCTGCGTGCGTCGTGAGGGCAGGGGGTGGGTGGGTGCGTGTGGGCGCGCCGGAAAGTGGCAGCGTAACGCCTGGCCACGTCCTGTCGACGCTGCTCGGTCGATCATGAGAAAGAAGAAACAATGAAAAAACAAAAGCAGTACCTGCCTTGTCAAAAGCTTGCCCATGAAGGGGAACGGCGCCACGCCTGCGCGCGTACGCGCACCCGCGCGCGTACGCGCACCGGCTCGCGCCGTGCGTTCGGACGGTCCAAACGTCGCCAAGCCCCTCAGCACCTGTACACACGCCCGGCCGACGCGCCCCCCCCCCGCGCCCGCCCACCCACGGGGAGCCCCCCGCCGGCGCGGCCGACCGCCGCCGGCCGCCCCTCAAAAGTACCCGTCGTGCACGCTGTGGCCGTCGGTCAGCGAGGACGGAAGCGGCGACGAGGGCGGGCTCAGGGGCGGGCTGCAGACGCCGCCGCCGCCGGCCACCGACGGCGGCGGCGGAGGCGGCGACGGCGACGGCGACAGAGGCGACGGCGGGGGCGGAGGCGACGACGACACGACGAACGCGCGGGTGGTCGACGCCGCCGCCGCCCCCGTCGAGGCTGCTGACGCCGCCGCCGCCCCCGTCGAGGCCGCCGACGCCGCCGCCTCCACTCGCCGGCGCTCGGCCGGCGCGCCGCAGTCGTCGCGCTCGGCCCTGCCGCGCGCGCCGCCCGCCCTCGCCGTCGCCACCGCGGTCGCCTCCATAGCCACCAGAAGGCCCAGGGGAGGGGGAAGGAGTCGAGAGGACGGGGCCGACGACGGGTGGTGAGGAGACGAGTGGACGGGGGCGACGGCGGGTGGTGAGACGAGAGGACGGGGTCGACCACGTGGGCGTGGCGTGCACGCCCGCCGCCCAGCTCGGGGAATAGGCCTCGCAAGTCCGGTGCCGAGAAGTACCAGCGAAGCTTTGTGAATGTGTTAACTTTCACTTCGGTTTCGCCCTCACGTGGGGGGACCGGCCTAATCCTGGGGGGACCGGGGGGACCCCCCCTGAATGACCATTCCAGAGGGGTGGCGGTCCCCCCACGTCGAATGAGTGTAGTTTATACTCAGCCGTTTGTGCAACGTTCTTGGGTCTTTGAGGCGCTCAGGAACGCCGCATTCCCGACCTGTTCCCACCCTTGACTCAATCATCTGAAAATGCCAGTGTACTTTCACAACCGCGCTCTCAGACTTATTCTCGTACTCCTAACAGAGAGTTCATCAAATCCACAGGCGCTCCACGGAGGAGGGCGCACCTCCCTTGCCACCCTCGCGGGACGCTGGGCTGCACAGCCAGGTCTGGTGAGCCCCCGAGCTTGGGAGGTGATCCACCGGCAACTCTGTCCGACCTCCCCCCGCCCGCCAACCTCGCGCACTCACCCCGCCCGCTCGGCGCTTGCCCCCCTCTGCTGTCATCTCCCTCCCATCATGGCCGGCTCCATGGCCTTCCTCCCCGCGGCCCCGTCGGTTGGCACGCTCAAGGCGTCATCCTGGACTGCGGCGACCGTGTCCGCTCGTCCCCGCCATGCCGCCGCCGCTGCCACGCGCCCGGCGGCTCGCCGCGCGGCCCCGTCCCCAGCCGCCCCGTCGATGAGCATCCTGCCGCTGTTGGCCTTTGCCGGCTGGGCGTACGCGGCGGTGCGGTTTGCGTCGGGCTTTCAAGAGACGACGTATGACGATAAGATGAAGGTCCCGCTGGCCGCCGCCTGGCCAGTCCTGCTCATCCTGAATGCCAAGTACCGGAAGAACTTTTCCAAGGCCATCAAGGGCCGCGACTGAGCCCGAGGTGTTGGGAGGAGGGGGTGCATGATGATGGGTGGATTCGTGGGTGTGGTGGGACCTGGGTGGGTTTTTGGGGGGAGGGCGGGGGAGTACTCTTGCGTCTGCCACGACTTTTCTAGAGTGGAGGTGGATGGCTGGAGTTGAGCGTCTCCATATCGCGTTGTGGCAACGGCGGGCGGCTGCGACGTTCGTCTGTGGTTTCACATGGGTGCGTTGGTTGCGCGGGTGACGGGCGGAGAACTGGTGGGCCGTTGTAGTCTTGGGGACATACTATTCTTTTTGCTCACTGCCTCATCATTGGTTCAGGAGAACCGGGTTGCCTCCAGTGAGTAGCGTCCTTGGCAGCTGCCGGGCGGCGTGGCTCGCTGTTCAAAGTGTGTCCCCTCCTGAAGCGGTCGGCATTGCCTACAAACAATTTACAACTTCCAGCCGTACCCCTCACCAACGGTGCGAGCGTACAGCTTGGCCTTCACGAGCACAAATGGCCTCTCACAGACCACACGCGTCGGGGGTTATCACGCGACAGCCCCGACCGCCGACTGGTCCGCAAAGTCCTTTTCGATCATCTTCGAGGCAATGCTGTGCAGGCGGTCCCGGTGCTCCTCAAACAGCGCCCGCGCCATTCCACCGCCAGGATAGACCGACGCCAGAAGCCGGTAGAGGGGCCGGACAAACTTCATCCGCCCCTGCGAGGTCACAAACAGCTTGGCATTGGCCACAGCCGGCTCGTAATGGGCGGCCAGCGCCACGCGCAGCCACAGCGCCCGCACCTCGGAGTTTTGGCAGTCGTTCAGGCGCCCGGCTGTGTCCAAGGCGCTCACCACAGACGCGTCCAATGGGGTGCCCCCGCGGGTCGCAGACGTCAGGGCGCCGAGGTGCTGGAGGAAGGCGCACAGCTGCGCGGCGGGCCAGCTGGCCAGGCCCTCGGCATCAGCGGCTGCCACGGCGGCGGCAGTGGCCGCGGCAACCCCGTCAACGCTCTTGGTGGTGGCCGCCCAAGTCGTCGCCAACGCGTGCGCCTGGTGCAGCAGGCTCTCATCCACAGAAACGGTTGTGGGCAGGCCGCCAGGGGCCTTGAGCCATGCCTGCCAGTCGACCGCGTCCAGTGTGGTCGCCGAGTCGGGAAAGTACTGGGCGAGTGCCTGCCTCAGGTCGTCAGACGTGATGGAGCGCCGAGCAAACCGGGAAAAGTAGTAGCGAAGGAAGGCATCGAACGGCGCCGGATCGTCACCCGGCGTCAACAGCTGGCGCAGGTGCAGCAAGAAGTTGTAACCACGCTCGTACGGGACGACGGAGAAGGCATCGTCCGGGTCCGTGTCATCCACCAAAACGGGCTCGAGCGCAGTGTAGGCGTGGCTCTCACCCACCGACGAGACGTAGTCCCCTAGCGCCTGGCGGCCGGCGTACGTAGAAAGCCCAGCAACACCCGAGCCGTGGAGCGTCTCGAGGATTCTCCGCTCCAGAAAGACGGTAAAGCCCTCGTTCAGCCAAAAGTGGGTCCACGACCCACTGGTGACAAGGTTGCCAGACCAGCTGTGGGCGATTTCGTGCGCCTGTCCACAGAAGCAGGTGCACCCGCATGTCATCACCATGGATGAGTGCGAACAAGTACGTCAGCGCGCCGCACACCGCAACCATCACGCTACGCCAACAGATGCATGAGCACAAACGCAAGCCACGCAAGACAGCACGTATACAAGGCAACTCACAAGCAAAACCAAGTAACAAACACCACAAGGTGGGCCAACGTACCACAACAGACACGAGGGACCGGTCGCCCGCCAGCAGTGTGGGAGTCACGAACGTCAAACACGGGTTCTCCATTCCTGCGAGGAAAAGAATGACAAGAGCACAGGACATACGCCGGCAATGTCAGCTCTATGACACGTCGCCAGATGGAAACGAGCAGGAGAAGCGGCTAATGAGACAATGAGAGGAACGATACTCGAGAACACACAGCACTACATAGAACCACAACGTACCTCCATAGGGGAAGGACCCCGGCAGGGTCAGCAGGTCGTACCGCCCCCAGACGTACGGCCCGGCAATCTTCTCCGCCGTAGAAAGCAGCGTCTCCACTTCGGAAAATTCGTACGCAGCCGCGTCAATAACCGACGGCTGCGCCCAAACACGGCAGCGGGGAGACAGGTCGCGGGATGCAAGCTCACCCGCCGCAAAAGCGACCAGGTATGCTGGAACAGGGACGGGTTGCTCAAAGCGGTAGCGCACCCAGTCGCCGCCGTCGGGCCCGCTCACAGCAGCGGGCTCCCCCACTGCCAGCGCGCTGGCCACCGCCACTAGCGGGGCGCGGACGGTCAGCGCAGCGGTATACGGGCACTTGACGCTGGGAGTATCTTGGCACGGAAAAATCGAGCGCGCATGGATCGCCTCGCACTGCGTGAAAACAAAAGGGTGCGCCCCGCTGGCGGTCTGGGCGGCGGTCAGCCAGCCGCACGCGCCGCCTGCACCCCCCTCACCGCCCAGGCCGTCGGTGGTATAGCGGACAATGACAGTTGCCGTGGCGCCAGCGGTAGCGGCAAAGGCCGGCGGCATAGAGACGCGGAGGGTGCCGCCCAGCTTCCCTGCCACAGGCACGACCGAGTATTCGAGGGGCGCCCCGCCAGCAGCGTCGTTCACCTCAAGGATGTCCAAACCACGAATGTCCAGGGTGGCGGCCGCCACCCCCGCGACGCGAGCGGATAGCGTCACGGTGGCAGTGGAGTCGTCGCACAGACGCCGAGCGGCGACATCGATGCGGAGGTCTAGCGCCAGCTGCGTCGTCACGACATCGTCGAGGTTGGCATAGGAGCTGGGGTCGATAGTGTTGGCAGGCGCCATGGTGCCAGCGTTGACACAAGGACCAATGCAGCGGCGAACAGGGCGCAGTCCCGAGTTGTCACCTTCTGGCGCGAATTAGGCTACCCACTAGCAAAATTCAGCGCTTAACCTGATCTCGCCCTACAGTCATGTGTGTGTCAGCTCGTGCGACTGGCTGCTGCGTACGACTCGTTCTTCCATTATCACTGGATCATCACAACGAGTCGTCATCCGTACCCTGTGCCATTTCTGATCGCCCTCGTTCTCTGTCTGAGGGAGCTGTCAAGAGCGAGCCCCCACTGCGCGCGGCACGCCAGACAACGCGCGCAACGGACGGTCACCCCACACGAGCAAAGCCGCGTACAGGACCGCCAGATGAAAGCACAGGGAGGAAACGTCATGCCGGGGGTAGATCGGGCACTCAAGTCCAATGGCGCAACCCAGACGAGAAAGTAAACAAGAAGTGACACGCCGGGGTCCTGGTCGCCGCGTAGGAAGCGCAGCCGTGCCAAGGATACAATGCATGTGGACAAGCAACACGCACGCGTCTCGAGCTTGACGAACGAACGACAAAGATCCTTCGCGTCCGCGGCCGCATCAGAGTCCGCCAAACCAGTAGCCGACACTATGGATGTGCGCCATTGGCCGGACGCACGGCTAGCCTGCGAATGCCGGCCCCCAGCGCTTCAAACACAAACCGGTACTGGGCGGGAGTCTGCACCATCCGCGAGCGTTGTTGCTTCAGGCCCTTGACAATCTCCGCAGGGGAGTCCACGTCCAATGGCGGCACCGGCGGTGGCCGCCGCGCCGACGACGCTGCACCATTGGTAGCTTCCGGCAGGGGACTGCCCATGCCGCCTGCGTCGTCGCTGTCGTCGCCCGAAGGATCGGCCGCGGCCAAGAACTGGCGTAAGCCTAGGTCGATGGCTATCAGCGTGCCCGTCCGGCCAACCCCAGCGCTGCAATGCACCACAACCGGCTGAAGGGGGCCCGGCCCGCACGCACGACGAAGCTCCCAGTCCACCCGCTCCAGTAGATCCAGCACCAGCTCCGCACTGTCGGGCACGCCCTGGTCAGGCCACGTGCAAAACTGAAAGTGAATGACGTCGTGGCTGTCCATCTTCACGCCATCGGAAGTCCTGGACGCACTGCCGTTGGCAAGGCCCGCCTTCTTAGCGGCCGCCGGCCTCCGACGCACGATGCGGAAGCGGCGGACAACGACGCCGCGCATTTGGTCATCTTCCACCGCGTCCGCCACAGACATGACCGACAGCGTCGAATCGTAATGCACCTTGCTGTTGGCCTCGTCCCCAGGCCAGTACCGGTCCGCAGCGGCGGCGGGACGCCAATCTGGCAGCCGGTTGAGCATCACAATAACAGGAACGTGCTCATCCACGACCATGTGCCAAAAGTGCGCAGCGGTCTCAGCCAGCGGCGCCTGCGTCGCAATGTAACCAGCGTGGGGAGTCACGCCCGCGATCCGGTTCGCATTAATGTAGTCGGATGAAGCAACCCCAACGCCCAGCCCACCATGACCGCCAAACCCGCGACTCCTGTCTGCGGATGTACCTTGCGTGGCCACCGAAGCCGCAATAGCCACATCGGACAGACGCACCCGCGAGTGCTCGTTGGCCAGCACGTTCGAGTAGCGATTTCTGGGCAGGTTCTCTTCAGCCAGGGCAGACTGGTAGCGCCTCTCAAAGTCCGCCACACTGACTCGGTCCGTCTCACTCACAGCCTGAGGGTCGCACAATCAGTGCCGCCAAACGGTGACAGAGAGCAAGCCAAGCAACCAAAGCGCAAAGGAAAATGCGCAGCACACACCAACGCACATGGACAGCGTCAGTATACGAGCAAGAAGAAAATTGAAAGACCAAAAGGCACCAGTAGCTGAATGCTCCACATCCAATACCCCGGCCTTGCCGCACCTCGGCCGTCATGCGTCCACCCACGGGCCGCCAAGGCGATACCCTCCAGACGACCGCGTACCTCAAACTCGCCGCCATATGAGTGACGAAACGACGCCTGCGGCGGCTTGTCCATTCGTTGCATCCGCGCGGAGAGGTCGTCCAGAAACTGCTGCGCGGCCTTTGCCACCCCTTCCGTCGCGTAGTCGCCACGCGCACCGCTTCGGGCACGACCTGGGTTGTACCCTCCACCCACTCCATCCCCCATGTCTCCACCTTCTTGTTGAGCGGCCATGGCACTGCTGGCAGCCAGCCCCGGACCGGGCACGCAGAACCTCGAAGAACCCCCAGCCGGCAACACAAGCCCGCGACCACCACCTCCCCTGGGGGTCGCGCCTTCGCCACCACGGGTTGCTTGGGATGAAGAACTCATAAACAGGGACAAATAACGACGACCGCGGACCCACGACGGCAGTGGCGACCGCCGAGGCGGCCCGTTCCCACCACCCACAATGGCGCTCCTACCAAGGGGGTAGAACGCTTCCAACAATAGTAGCCACACCAGCAGGGCCGTCCGCCAAATGCGCGTCAGAAGAGGGTTATGCCTCCACCAGCGCGCAACAAGAC
Organism: Pyropia haitanensis; assembly: GCA_008729055.1. NCBI lineage: Eukaryota > Rhodophyta > Bangiophyceae > Bangiales > Bangiaceae > Pyropia > Pyropia haitanensis. The sequence continues at coordinate 3,097,136 of SDUX01000002.1, forward strand.
GCATGCACAGAGGAACCGATGCAAGGGAACAGAGGCACGGGGACGGACCGCGCAGTGCAACGTCACGCAACCACACAGTGAACGCCGCCACACCCCCGACTTGGCCGCCAGCTGACGACACGACGACGGGACCAGGGACAGAAAGAAGAAAAAGAACCGGGGAAGAAGGGAGCCCGGGCCGACCGCACGCGGGAACGGCCCAACGTGGAGCACCGCCGCTGCTGGCGCCCACCCCGAGATGGCGGTGGGTCGCCGCTGTTCCCGCGACCGGAGCACGCCGGAACGGCAATGACGCAAGGCCCACCGACGCGCGTGCAGCAGCCGCCCGAGGACACCGAGGCCGGCGCTGGTGTGGGGCACGCCACGGCCGCGGGGCGAGGCGCGCCAAACGAGGCACGACGCGTCAACGGCAGCGGCCACGCGCGCGGGCGGCCGTCCCTCCCGCCGCCCCTCCTCCTCGACACGGCGTCGCGACGGTGCCTGCGCCCCACCGACCGCGCGACCCGCGCGACCCCGACGGCCCACGCACACGCCCCCACGCGCGGTGGACGCTGGCCAGAGCGCCACGCCGACGGCGCGGCGAACGAGAGCGCAGCGAGCGGGGGCGCTGGAGAGCGACCCGTGCGGGACGCCAAAAAACGAGGGCGCTGCCACGCGCCGGAGGGGCCCAGAAAGGCGGACTGGGCTGGCCCTTTACGGTCGACGTGCCTCCAAACCTTCCTCTCGTCTGGCTGTCACATTACATCCACTGCTCTGGCCGCTCCAGTGGGTCCGCCCGGGGTTGTATGCCCACCCGGGGGGCCCCTGAGCGGGCGGCGATCGCCACGTTGCTGTCAGCCGCAACCTTGGCAGAAAAGTTGCGGCTTTCTACGCAACAAACGACATCAACTCTACCATGAATCATGTTGTTCCAGAAATATTTCTTTCATATTTCAACTCGAGCGACGATCGTCGATGATTACAGTTGTTTGTGCCTCCCCAACGAGTCGTGGGCGATATGCGCTCCACGTCTGACGCAGGCCAGAGATATTTACGGGTGCCGCCGAGGTGGAATCCTCTCGTGAGCTTCACTGTACTCTTGGTCGTTAGCACTGGCGGTTGCTGTACAGCGCTCGCCGTGCTCTTGTGCTTCCCTGCTACGGGTCTGCTTGTCTCCCTTCCCTCGTCGTCAAGTGTCTTCCCCCCCTCCCGCTCCAGACTCAAGTCATGACGGTCTCCCTGGCCAAGAGGGTGTACGCCCACCCCGTGTTGCGGGGTACCATTATCCCCGCCCTGCTGCTCCTGCTGTCCCCTCCCTTTACACTGTTGACCATCACCACATGTCAAACGTACAGGGGTGATCTGTTGGCGGCTGGCCGCGTGGCGCTGACTTCGCCGACCGCGCTGTGGGCCGCCCTCCCCCGGCCGTCATGGTGGGCGGCGGGTGTGCTGGCCGCCTACACGGCGGTGCAATACGCCCTGTTGGTGCTTCTGCCTGGTCGCCGGTTTGTGGCGCAGCTCACGCCTATGGGGAACCGCCCCACGTACCGCCTCAATGGGGTTGCCGCGTTTGTCGTCAACGTAGTTGCCGTTGTGGCCGCCGGGCGCGCCGGCCTCCTCCATCCAGGGGTGGTGTACGACCAGTATGGGGAACTGCTGGCGACCATCAACGTCATTGCCTGCATTGGCGTCGTGGCACTCTACCTCAAGGGCCGCTACGCGCCCCAAAACACCGACAGTACCGTCAGCGGCAATCTGGTGTGGGACCTGTACTGGGGAACGGAGCTGCACCCCGAACTCGGGGGCGTGTCCCTCAAGCAGCTAGTCAACTGTCGGCTGGGCATGATGGCCTGGGCAGATGTGGTCCTGTGCTTCTGTTTTGCGCAGGCGGAGCGCCACGGGGGGCTGTCTAACGGAATGGCCGTCTCCGCGGCCATCCAGCTGTTGTATATTGCCAAGTTCTTTGTGTGGGAGGCCGGGTACTTCAACTCGATTGACATCACTCACGACCGGTTTGGCTTCCTGATCTGCTGGGGCTGCCTCTGCTGGGTACCGTCCGTGTACACGCTCCCATCCATGTACATGGCCAGCCGGCCTGTGCACCTCTCGTCTGCGGGAGCGCTGGGCGTTCTCGCACTTGGCGTAGTGTCAGTGGCGGCCAACTATGATGCGGACCGCCAGCGGCAGCGGGTGCGGGCCACGAATGGCGCAACGACGGTGTGGGGCAAGCCCCCCGTGCTCGTGCACGCCAAGTACGTGACGGGCGACGGGCGGCACCACAACAACATCCTGCTGGCGTCGGGCTGGTGGGGCCAGGCCCGCCACGTCAACTACCTGTTGGAGCTGATGTTGGCGCTGGCGTGGTCGCTGCCCGCGGGCTTTGACCACTGCACGCCGTACGTGTACGTGGTTTTCCTGACGGTCCTCCTCGTCGACCGGGCGGAGCGGGACGATCTGCGGTGCCGCAGCAAGTATGGGCCTTACTGGAGCGACTACTGCGCTCGGGTGCCCTACTCGATCGTCCCGTATCTGTACTAGAAGCGCTTCCTGGAGAGACGTCAGGGTGCGATGGGGGAGGTGAAGGGGTGGCGGCATCTGTTTGTTGGTCCGCTTGTGGCGAGCGTCCTCTTGGCCGTAAACTGGTGTATCCATGGGGCTTGCGGCGCTTGCTAGGTGCGTTGCTTATCGGCGAAATGCCGCGTCTGGTCGGGGCCCGAGCCGGCACCGCCAGCGCCGTCGGGCGCGTCCTGGGTGGCACCGAGGCACCTGCCAACGCTCTCGGTGCCCGCTGCGACTGCTGTGGATGGGGACCGGGACAGTAGGACCCGCGGCCGGGTCGGCAGCCGTGGCGTTTGGCGGAGGCGGTAGCTGCTCTGGCGACACCAACATGGGCTGTGCCTGGGGCGGTGGCTGGCGGCAAGAGCCGACGCGTCCCGGTGCGATCAGCGCTCGCTTTGGTGACACCTTCGCCGGTGGCGGCCGCGGCGCAGCCGGCAGCCAGAGCGCGTCCGTAAAACCCTTTTGCCGCCCATCCACCTGCGATGGTCACGCGGTGCACACCCCTCGTCAAGCAAGCGAAACGTACACGGTGAAGAACGAACTCAGACGCACGCGTCGTGCCCAACGCCCCCTCGCTCCTCCCTGGCATTACCAGAGACCCCGCGCCGCCGCCCGCGTCAAGGCGGCGGCGTCGGGTAGTTGTCCTTGGCAATCCCCGTCCGCGTCTGCAGCGCGCGCAGCAGCTGGTTTGCGTTGAAGATGACGGGGAAAAAGTGGGGGCTCCCCGCCCCCTCGTAGCTGTCCTTCTCCCGAAAGTAGCACAGGACAGGGAAGGCAGGCCACCACAGCTCCCAGTTGACCCACCCAGAGTACGCCCACCCGCGCTCCGTCTTCCACCCGCCCGCCGACCGCTTGGCCACCCGCAGCTCCGTGGCGGTAAACACAAAGCGGATGTAGTAGGCTTGGAAGGCGAGGAAGGCGCCGAGCAGGCCCAGCGGGAAGGCCGCGACCGCGCCACCGCCGCCGCCGGCGGTAGCCGACAGGGCGGCCGATGAGAGGAGGACGCCGGGGATGGCCAGGCTCGGCGACAGCATCACCTCCCCATCGCCGGGCTCGGCCGCGCCGCTGCCGCCGGCCGCGTCGGCGTCGGCCGCGGCCGACGTCGGCGTCGGGCCCGCCGGCGCCACCATCCGCCACGCCACCGTCGGACGGACAGAGCGGCGGCCGACAGCCGCTTGGGGGGTGGTGCAGAGGGGGGCGCCGCGAAAGACCCGGCCGGTGGCGGCAGCAGCGAGCCGCAAGGCCGGGGCGGGCGCGGCAAACGCCACGGCAGCGGGTGACGCCATAGCGACAAGCACCGGAAGGGCGCTTTCGGGGAGGCGTAGAGGCGAGAGCAGCAGGGGCGACGACGGGCAAGGCAGACCGAGGGATGGCGCCAGCGGGCCGACACGAAGGTCGTCAGCAGCAGACGCCCTCTGCTGGTGTCCCACAGTGTGGTGGAGGGAGGGAACGTTGGTGGAAACTAGCCCAGCGGCTCGCGTCGGACTGAGCGGCGTCTGCATTTTCCCCGCATCCAAGAAAAAAACCCGAACGACTTGACTGGTCACAAAAAATCTCTGACAAAAATTGTTGAAAGTTGCTGTGTTTTCCGACGGCGGGGGGTGGGTGCTCCGGGGATGGCCACGCCTGGCTGCCTACCCCCCGCCACCACCGCGGTCACCACCGCCCGCAGCGAGCACCACCGGTGGAGCGCCGGTGCCCACCGCCGGCAGTGCGGCGGCCTCTGCCCCCCGGTGCCGCCGCGCCTGGTTGTACACCTCAAACAGCACCTCGACAAAGATGAGGAAGAGGATCGCCCGCTCGACCCGCATGCTGCTGCTCTGCCCTAGCTCCGCGTTGAGCACCTCGAGCGCGTCGCGGATGACCGCGACGCGCGCGTCGAGGATGCGCGCCCGGTGGCGGAGCTCCACCGCCGCGACGGCCTCGGTGTGGAGGCGCTCGAGGTCCGGGTGGGACCAGAAAAACTCGGGCGAGTCGAGGATGTCCGACACGAGCGACACGCTGTACCGCGCGGCGAGCAGCTGCCCAATCAGCCGCCGCACCTGCCGCCGCGGCAGGCGGATCTCCCCCGCCCGCGCCAGCTCCACCGGCAGGCCGCGGGTCGCCTCGACGAGGCCGTCGATCGTGCCCTCGTACACGTGCAGCTTGACCGACTGGGCGAGGCCGTAGCTGAGCGCCAGCACCTCCCGCACCGCCCCCCACGACGACACGTACAGCTCGTCACCGCGCACGCCGGGCCGGCCGGCGGGGGTGTGGAACACAAAGTCGTGGTCCCACGAGTCCACCCCGCGCATCGCGGCGGCGGCGGCCGCCGCCGGCGACGCGGCGGGCTCGGTGCTGAAGCGCGCCGCCGCGCCGAGCAGCTGCCGCCGGTGGGGGGCGGGGATGCCCCACAGCACCGCCGCGCCCGACTGGAAGAAAAAGGCGTGGCCGTCGTAGGGCACGGGCGGCAGGGGGGGGGGAGCGGTGGCCGCCGCCGCGTCTGGGGAGGTGGGGGGGGAGGGCGGCTCGCCCAGAGCCGCCGCCGACCCGACGGCGGCGGCGCCACCGCCGCCGGCGCCGCCAGGCGCGCCCCCGCCCCCGCCGTCCGCGCCTTCGACCAGCACCCCCCGGCACGCCACGTGCACCACGTCATCGGCCATCCGGCAGACGGCGGTGACGACCAGGCCGGGCGGCAGGCCCGCCGCCCCCTCCGGCTCCACCGCCGCCGCCGCCGACGCCGCTGCCGCCGCCGCCGCCACCGTTGCCGCCGCCGACACGTCCGCGGGCGGCCGCCCCGTGGCGCCGGCCGCCGCGGCGGTGGCGCCGCCCCCCCCCCCCTCGAGTCGCCGCCCAAAGTACGCGTGCAACGACGCCAGGTGGTACGACGCCGCCGGGCAGTAGGCGCCCACAATCGCCGTACTCCGCCGCATCGCCGCCGCCGCCGCCGCCGTCGCCGCCGTCGACGACGCCGCCCCGCCGCCGCCGCGGCCGGCCGGCCGGCCCCCCCGGCCGCCACCGCCACCGCCACCACCAACACCGCCACCACTACCACCACCACCACCACCACCACCACCACCACCACCACCACCACCACCACCACCACCACTGTCGCTGCCGCCTCCACCACCCCCACCGCCACCGCCGCGGCCGCCCGCCACGCGGGCGCCCGCCTTGGCCACCCCCCGCGCCTTGGCGGTGGGCGCCATGGGCGGCGGCGCCACGGGCGCCCCCGCCGTCGACCGCCGCAGCACCGCCACCGCGCGGGCGGCGGCCGAGGCGGACGCCGGGGGGGGGGGGGCGGGGGGTCGGCCGCCCACGTCGACGCCCGCCGGCCGGGGGGGGGGGCACCCGCCGCCCACCGGCCGGCGGCGGCGGCGGCGGCGGCGGCGGCGGCGGTGGCGGTGGCGGTGGCCGCCGCCGCGGGCGCACAGCCGCGGGTGGCTACGGCGGTGGTGCCGGGGGGGGACGTGGGGCTGGGGGGGTGGGGCGCGGCGGCGGCGGCGGCGGCGGTCGTCGAGCGCAACCCGGCGCGACCAATGCGCCTGTCGCCGCCGCCGCCGCCGCTGCCGCTGCCGCTGCCGCCGCCGGCCTGCCGCGCCGCCGCCCTCCACAAGGACGCGGCGCGGCGCATCGTGGCGCTTCCGGGGGCGTCCCGAACAACAAGGCGGCCAGGCGTACCGGTGGCGACGCGGGCGGCGGCCAAGGCAACGGCGGCGCGGCGACGGGTGCGGGCGAGGTCGGGGCGGGACGGGATCCGCCCTTGGCAGGGACTCCCCCGCAACGCGAGGTCTCGGGTCAAGATTGATCAAGTTGCCGCACGAACCACACACCCAACACCGAGGAATGGTCCAACAGCAGGCAGTCAAAACCGAGTGAAACACATGTGGGAAGGCATTCGAATTTTGAGAATCAGGGGGGAAGGCGCCCCTGCCGCTAGCAGTGTCCCCGCCGTCTGCGGCACGCCAGCGTGGGAGCCTCACTCCCATCGTCCCGCGGCGCTTGGACCCACCGTCACCCTCTCCCGCTGCTCTGCCCGAGTGGGTGGGGAAAGACTGGCGAGGAAGCGCAGAGGGAGGGTGCTCTCTGTGCGCCCCTGTGCTCGTCATGCCGTGGCGCCCTCGCCTCTGTCAGGCACCGCGCTGCAGCCCTCGGGGGGCGGCTTGAATTCCGTGCAGCCACCGCATGGTGCCGAGCTCAAGTGGAGGCGTCTCCCCCCGCTCGCTTGTTCCGTGCCGGCTTGCCCCGGTTCACCAGTCACTGTCTTGACCTCGACAGACTGCGGTATGTATAGGGAGGATGCGCGACTGAGCGCCGCATCACACTAGCACCACCCCTCCCCGATTCCGCACTCTGTGGTGGCGTCTTCCGGGTGACGGCGGGGCCGTCCTGGGGGCGACAGCTTCCTCCCGACGGCGCCCGGGTCACCTCGGCTTGTTGATGATGGCGGTACGCTCCTGAGCGCGGCAGCACTTTGGCGACAGAGCTCTGGCCGCGGTGGCACCGGTAGTCGACGGTGTCTTTGAGGCTGACGTCCGTTGCCGACCTCCAGGTCGGCATACGAGGGTATGGAGGGCTTCCACACCGCATCGCTCTCTCAAACTGTCTCCCTATCCACGCGCACCGTTCCGCCGCCTGTTTACGTACGTCTTGAGCTCGAAAACGACAAGAAGGATAATACCAGCCTTGGGATTCCCAAGGTCCAGAATCCCAACCCCCCGCCAGGCGCTGCATTCGAGGGGTGCGTGTGGGGGGCCCGTGAGCCCCCCTGAAGGGACCTGGTGGACTTCCCGGCGTGGACTTCAAATCCATGGACTGGCAGCGGCAGCAGCGTCCTCATTGCATCCCATATTGTTTTTTGCCCAGAACTCTGGAGTCTCTCTTTTCCGTACACTTCGGTAGCGCAATCCGCTGCGAGCCGCACTCGCGCACCACGGCTGCGCCCGTCGCGCTGGCGACCGTCGCGCTCGCGCGACGTCACTGCAAAACGGCCCCGTGCCAGTCAGCAGTGCAGCATCACGTCTGACAGCGGCTGCCCTAGGCACGTGCCATGGCGCGTGCCCGGCCGCGTGCGCGTGCCGCATGACACGTGCCCTACCCCCACGCACGGTGCCAGCGTGGGTGTGCGGCACCGCGCTGGCTGCCCCGCCTCCCATTGCGGTCTGCGCTGCCCGGCCCCCGGCTCCTGCAGCCGGGCCCCCCCGGCCGCGCGGCGCCCGCCGCCGCCCGGTACCCGGCCCCCGCCGCACGCCGCCCGCCGCGCGGCCCCCGCCGCCGCCCGCCGCCGCCCGCCGCGCGGCCCCCGCCGCGCGGCCCCCGCCGCCGCCCGCTGCCAGCCGCCGCCCGGCACCCGGCCCCCGCCGCGCGGCGCCCGCCGCCGCCCGCCGCCGCCCGGCACCCGGCCCCCGCCGCGCGGCGCCCGCCGCGCGGCCCCCGCCGCCGCCCGCTGCCCGCCGCCGCCCGGCACCCGGCCCCCGCCGCGCGGCGCCCGCCGCGCGGCCCCCGCCGCCGCCCGCCGCCCGCCACCGCCCGCCGCGCGGCCCCCGCCGCGCGGCCCCCGCCGCCGCCCGCTGCCCGCCGCCGCCCGGCACCCGGCCCCCGCCGCACGGCGCCCGCCGCCGCCCGGCACCCGCCGCCCGCCGCCCGCCGCCGCCCGCCGCCCGCCGCGCGGCGCCCGCCGCCGCGCGGCGCCCGCCGCCCGCCGCCGCTCGGCACCCCGCTTCTGCCCTCCGGCCCCCGCCGCTGCCCGGCCCGCGGCCCCGGCCGCCTGTGCCCCGGCACCCGGCCCCCGGCCCCCGGCGCCCAGTCCCCGTCGTCCGGCACCCGCCGCGGCGTCGCGTGCCGGCGGGGGGCGTGGCGACCGCCGGGGTAGGGACGGCGTCCGTGGCAACGGGCGGCGGGGGACTGCGGGGGCCGTCGAGGGGCGGCGGGGAGGGGGGGCCGTGGTGGCCGCCGGGGGGGGGCGGCAGGCGTGGCCTCTGGGGGGTGGCGACCGTGATTGCCGCGGGCGGTGGCGGCCGCCGGGGGGAGGCAGCCCCCTGGGGGTGGCAGCCGCCGGGGGAAACGGCCGCGCCGGGGGGCGTCGGGGGGCGTCGGGGGGCGGCCGCGTCCGCGGGGGCTGCCGAGAAAGGGTGGCCACGGCGGCTAGCGGGGGGGGGCGGCCGCGGCGGCTGGCGGGGTGGGGGCGGCCACGGCGGGCGCGGGGCGGCCGCGGCAGCGGCGGCCGCCGGGGGCGGCAATGGCTGCGGCTGGTGCTTGGGGGGAAGTGGCCTCGGCGGCTGCCGGTGGGGGGCGGCCGTGGCCACGGCTGCGCGGGCGCGTCCCCAGCTCAGTTGACGCAACAAGGAAGACCGTCGTGTGCGAGCCCTCCTCTGTGCCCATGTCACACTGTAATGTATGCATCTATTCTCGTCTGAATCAAGCACACCGCCTGGCTACCCCGGTCCCCGCCGGGGGGCGGGGGCGGCAACCTTCTCACGCATGTTCCCAGGCCGCACACCCTGAGTCGCTCTGGCGGAGGCAGTATCTGAGGATCTCAACCAACATGCGGGATCCGCGCGTTGGGTTGAGGGGGGGGGGGAAGCCTGTGCGCACGCCACGTGGGAGGGGGGGGAGGGGCGCTGGGGGGGTGGTTGGGGGGGGTGTGGGGGGGGGTGGGTGGGGGGTTGGACAAAAGACAGCCTCGGACTTGTAAACTTAAATGCATCCGTTCGTCGTGCCACAGGTCCATAAGGACTAGTGCAGCCAAGCTGGTTGCTCACCGGTTTGTGTCGTGGGTTCGGCTCGGCCGCCCGCCCGCCGTGGCCGGCGTCCCCAGCCATAGGCTGCCGCCGCCGCTACGGTGCGCTGCCACCTTCGGCCGCTGCCTCTCGGCTCCAACTCCCTCCCGCGGCTGCTCCCGTGGTGGCAGTGGCCGCCGCCGTCGGCGACCGCTGCGCCCGCAGCCTCGGCCGCGGCAGCCGTCGCGGTGGCCCCGGCGGCGGCCGCTGCCGTCCTCCACCGCATCTGTCCCCGACGCGCCCGTGACCGTCGAAACCCGTCACCGCTGCCCCCGCGGCTGCGGATGCGGCCGCTGGGGCAACCACCGCCGCCGCACACGGCCACGGGTCTGGCGACGGCGGCTGCGGCGGAGGCGGCGGCGGCAGCGGCAGCCGCTCGCCAATGCTGCCCCTGCAGCCGCTGCCACGGCGGCAGCGGCCACCGCCGCTGCTGCGCACCACCGCTTGCATCGCGGTTGCGGCGGCGGCGGCTGCCGCCGCTCCCCCCCCGCGCGACCGTCATGGCAGCGCCGTCTGCCGCCACTCCCACACTCCACCGCCACTGCCCCGGCCGGTGGGGGGGGCTGACGCCGCCGCCGCGCACTGCGGTCTCCCCCCTGATGCGACCGCGGCAGGCTGGCGCCCGCGCCGCGGCGAGTCGCCTCCCCTGACGCTGGTTGAGGCGGCCAGGCAGCACGACGGCAGTAGCGACCAGCTACTCACATGGCAGGCCAAGATATTTGATTGTAGTTACAATCCCAGCGAATATTTCATGGAGGTCAACAGTATATACACATCCGACTTGACTCACATCTCCTGGCCTATCTGGCGAATCAAATGTCCGATTCGTCCATCCCGATAGGCTGTTGCACAATCTGAACTGGGCGAGATGAAGATTGTAGTACTGAATCAATTCTTTCCGGAGGTGGGATTACAATATTTGACTCTGAACCCATCCTGGTCAGCGACTTGCGACTGCCAACGCCGAAGACTGCAGCGCCGGCGTCTGACGCCCCCCTCCTCCCCGCCCCGGTCGCCCGCTTTGCCGCTATCCGCTCTCCGAGCAGACTTGGTGGATATGAATGCCTTGTCTCCGACTCCTATCAGTGTTGAGAGCGCGCCCGCACACACGTCTGTCACGGCAGCGACCAGAACGGTTTCATGGAGGGCCGAAGTGCATCACCCTCGCACCACTGGTTCCGCCGCTCGGGCGCGCTCGTGACGGTGAAACGCCGTCAGTTGTAACCTTTTGGCGTCCCCAATGGTTCACGCTCCACCAGCCTGCGTATTTTTTTTTAGTGAATAGCGCTGACAAGCGCCGCCTGTCCGTCATGGTGTGACCTGTTGCTCGGTATGTACGTGCATGTGGAGTACATAGGACCCGCGGAGCTGGAGGGATCCGTCATTCCCGAGTAAACTGATGACGCTGCGACGATTGATGTATCTTTTTATTGCTCTGCACCATCATGAGGGACAGAAAAAGCCAGGAACTTGGGGAGGGATGCGCTTCATGCAATAAACGCCCCGCCTCCCAGAGCTTTATTGAGGTTCACCGTCCTCGTTTTTTGCACAGACAATGAGTTTATGAGTACCTGGTGGCATACTATTGCTCAAAGTTGTTGGATGGCATGCCGGGGTCCGCACATTGTTGAACCCGTGCAGAAGGAGGCGCCTAGGGACATGTCGCACTGCTGGACGCGCCCACAGCGCCGATGAGAACAAAAAAAGGTTGCGGAGGATGTCTGCTGTACTGTTGGGATCTCATAATTGTATCTTTTTGTGCGTGAGAGCACTGTGGGGCGTTGGACGGCCTGTCCAGGCTACCTGTCCAGAATGGCCACTTTGGGGGTCTGTATGACCCACTTCGCGACGTTTGCGAAACCTTCTGAGCACATAACCGTGCTCAGCGACATCGGTTTAGTCGATTGAGCATGCTTCAGAAAAGTTGATGAAGTGGTCCCTGACTCGTATTGCACGTGGTGAAGTGCCCTGCGCACACTTCGGTGCAATGCGTCACACACCGCTACAACGCGTTTCAGAAAGTAAAGCAAAATCTTCTCAAGCTGGTCCCGCAAGACTAAGTCGATGACGCTGAGCACGAATATGTGCTCAGAAAATGTCGCAAACATCGGGACGCAGGTCATATGGGCCCCCAAAAAGTCCATTCTGGACAGGTAGCCGCGACAGGCCGTCTAGCGCCCCACAGTGCTCTCATCCTTCAAAAACTACATCTATCAGATCTATACAGTGTATTCAGCTACCTCCGCAGCTTTTTGCACTTTCAACGGCGCTGTGGGCTCATCCAGCTGCGCTACAGTGCAGACCACCGTATCAGCAGTCAGTCAGTCACGAATGAGTGAACTGCAGAGTGCTTTCTTTGCATTTTTACGGGACGATGGCCAACGGATACCTCTGCCCTCAGCGTTCACTAAACAGAGTTGACCCATTACGCTCAAAAAAGCTCGGAGTGGGCGCCTAAAGCGCTTCTGCCACCCAGCCTCTCGACTGTCCTGTCCGCCGTACGGGTGCACGACGCCCGATGTGTGCACCAATAGATTCAGCATGATCGTTTTACCCAGGTGAGACTATTTCTTCCCACGGTGGGTCTCTCATGCACTCTATATCCAGGCCCATACTGCACAGCGGATGACAAAGAAGCAGACTGGAGGCACTTTCTTGCACTGTCTGAACAAACGATTGCGTTCTGCAGAATTACAAATGTGAGGATGTCCAAAGAGCCATAGCGAACAGTGTCTCACCGTCACAGACGCCGCTGAGCTACGGAACCCTGGGGGATTGGTGAAGACATGGCGCCCCTCCACGTGGTCGTTCGGGGCTGTGCTCTCGCAGATGTCTGCAGACCCGCACTCAAGACTGGATAGAGCAAGCAAATAAGGCTTGAGGGTCCACCTGGCCTGCTCGGTGGCGAGGAAGTGGTGAAGCGTGCGACCGGGCGAGGTGGAGGGGGGCGTCGGGCGCCGGCGCTTCAACAGTTGAGAGTTGCCAGTTGCAAGTCGTTGACCAGGATGGGTGTTTTTCCAAATGTGGTACTCTCATGTTCAGCAAGAGTAAGTTTAGTCTTGACTGTTACAAATTTGCAGTTAAAATGGTGTGACAGCCTATCAGAACAGAGGTACGGGACACTTGAATCGCCAAACAGGCAGAGAGATGTGCGTCAAGTCTGAAGTATATGTACTTTTGTATCCACATCGAATAATCGTGGGGTATAAGTTTTCTCACATACCTCTGCGTACAAGCAGCGTGGCTGCTGACCCCTCCCCCCGCACGACGGCGGCCGCTGCCGCCACGGGGGCAGCGGCGGCAGGGGGCGGCGGCGGCGGCAGCCATTGCCGCCGCGGCGAGGGCGGGGGCGGCGGCGCCAGCCGCCACTGCGGCGGCGGAGGTCGCGGCATCGGCGATGGCGAGCGGTGGCGGCAGAGGCAGCGGGGGCAGCGGTGGCGAATGGCGACGGCGGCGGCCGGCGCTGCCGTGGCAAGCGGATCGGCGGCGGCCGGCAGCGACAGCAGAGGCGGCAACGGCAGCCGGAGCGGTAGCCAATCGGCAGGGGCGGCGGCGATGGTGAGAGCGGCCGGGGCGGCAGCCGGCCAGCGGCCGGCCGGGCAGCTGGCCGACAAAGGTAGCCCGCGATTGGCGGCAAAAGGCAGGCGGCGGCAGCCTGCTGGCGGCGGCCGGCAGCAAAGGCGGCGGCGGCAGCGGCAGCAGGGCGGCAGCAACCCGGTGGGGGCGGCGGTGGCGGGGGCGGCGGCCGGGGCGGCAGCCCGGGCGGCAGGCGGCCGGCGGCCGGCCAGGCAGGCGGCCGGCGGCGGCAGCCCACCAGCGGCGGCAGCATGCCGGCGGCGGTAGCCGGCGGCAGCGGCGGCGGCCGGGGGCCGGACCGGCGGCCGACCGGCGGGGGCGGCCGCCCCCGGCCAGGGTGGCGACCGGTGGCGGCGGCGGTGGTGGCAGCCGCAGCCGCGACGGCAGCCAACCGGCGGATGCGGCGGCGGGGGACGCAGGGGCGGCGGCCAGCGCGGCCGCCCGGGCGGCAGGCGGCCGGCGGACGGCCAGGCAGGCGGCCGGCGGCCGGCAGCAACGGCGGCGGCGGCAGCGGCAGCCGGGGCGGCAGCAGCCCGCAGCGGCAGGGGCCGAGGCGGCGGCGGCGGCGGCGGCGGGCGGCGGCGGCGGCGGCGGCGGCGGCGGCAACGGTGGGCAGCGGCGGCGGGGGCGGGGGCGGCGGGCGGCGGCGGGCGGCGGGCGGCGGCGGCGGCGGCGGTGGGCAACGGCGGCGGTAGCGGGGGCGGCGGCCGTGGCTGCCCGCCGCGGCAGCCGCGGCGGGCGGCGGCGGCGGCAGCGGCGGCGGGCGGCGGCGGGCGGCGGGCGGCGGCGGCAGCGGCGGTGGGCAGCGGCGGCGGTAGCGGGGGCGGCGGGCGGCGGCGGCAGCGGTGGCGGCGGCCGCGTCCGAGGCCGCCTGCCGCGGCAGCCACGGCGGCCGCGGTGGCGGCGGGTGTGGGCCGGGGTGGCGGGGGGCGCATCGCGTGGCAGGGGAGCAGGGGGGGCAGCTCGCTGCATGGGGGGCCGGGGTGGCTGCCCGTGGCGGGGGCGGGCGGTGTGGACGCGCGGGGCCGCCAGGGGCGGCCGCACGCTCGGCGCCGGCCGGCGTGCTGGTGGTGGGACGGGGGGGGGGGGGGGGGGGGGGGGGGGGGGGGGGTGGCTGCCGCTGGCGGGACGTCGGTGGCGGGAACAGGGACGCGCCGCCGCAGGGTAGAGTAATGGAGGTGGTGCCCAGTACAGGTCGGTGTAAGTGACTGCAAGTAGGTGAGGAGCCACACGTGTGTGCTGATGGCGTTGCTGGCCTCGGGGCGCCCAGCGGCTGTGGAGCCTCGACGCGCGAGTCTCGAGCGCTCTCAGAGCGTCTCAGCGAACCCAACATGCGGAATTTTGCGTGTTGGTTGAGATCCCCAGGTACTACGTACTACATGCTCTGGTGACACCCTGAGGCCCAAAGTTGCTCAGGAGACGCCTGGAGAAATCGCGGCTCTCAACGCTCTGTCAGCCAAGACGGGTGACCCCTCTCCATTGTCAAACGGCCAGCACGTGGAAAACTGTCAGACTAGACGGGTGACGCCTGCATGGCCCCGGCGGAGGTCAGAGTGTCGAGGCCCAGGTCGAGGGATCCGGCGGCAGCCATTGTGTCAAAGGCCGGCTCGAGGGGCCAGGCCGTGGCCAGCGTGTCGAGGGCATACTCGAGGAATCAGGCAGTACGAAGGACGCGGCACGAGACGGGCCACTATCGAAGCGAACGCTGGCAGACGCGCGGCTGTGCCCAACGGAAAAAGCATCGACGACAGATATGAGTGAAAGGAGCCAACGAAATGAATTCTGGTTTCAAATGAAGAAGAAGAGTTATATGAAGTATAATTGGTAAACTTACCCTCCCATTCCCCCCCCCCCACCCCCTCCCACCCCCTCCCAGAATCCCAAGGCGACCTTGGCGTTCTGACGTCCAGAATCCCAAGGCTGGTATTATCCCGCCTCAAAACGATGCAGTGCGGAAGACGTTCACATCAGTTCGGAGAGCCAGTCATGGCCCTACACGAAGGGATGTGAAATGCAGGATTCACGGTTCGGAACGGACAATTTCTGGGTTTGCCCCGGTATTTACTCCCAGCCCCCCTCGTCCCCACGAGTGCCTTCGTGCGCTACCCACCCCGTGGACAGCCGCATCCGCCGATGGTGGGCGCCGGCCGGCGGGCGTGCCCCGGCCGGGGCAATGGGGAGTGCGGCAGCAACGGCGGGGCGGGGGTCTGGGTGCGGGGACCCGCCAGTGGCGATACTGTACGGAAAGGGCGGCATCGGCGGCGGCGGCGGCGGCGGCGGCGGCGGCGGCGGCTAGGCCTCTGGGTCCTCATTGCGTCCGGCCTTCACGTGCACCGGCCGTCCCCCCCCCGTCCTTGTGTCCGCGGCGGTCACCGCGCCCAGCGTGGCGCTCGCCCCTGACCGCGGCCGGCGGTACGTGTGGCGGGCGGCCGCCGTCGGCACGCGCACCACACCGCGCCGCGGTCGTCCCGTCGGGCCTACCCGGCCGCCGCTGCGCGGTGGGCGTGGCCGCCGCCGACGGGCGGCTGCTCGTCTTTGGACGCGCGGCGCGACGGGGACCGACGGCCGGGGGCGACCGCGGCGGGGGGCGCGCCGCGGGGGGGCAGGGGGGGGGGGGCGCGCGCGCCGCGCCGGCTGGGCCGCCGACCACGTGCCGACGGTGTGGGGGGTGGTCGGCGTCGCTGTGGGGCGCCACCACGCGCCGTGCGTGGTGGCGCCGCGGGTGGCCTTGGGGGGGCGCGACCTTGGCCGCGGCGTGCGCCCGGCGTGGGGGGTAATCTCAAGTGCGGCATGGGATGCGCACCCCACCTTCCATCTGAACAGGAACCCCACCTCCATCCCTAGGTCCAGGACGTCGTCCGCATGCTCCGGCGACGTCTACATGGTAGAATTGAAGCTTCCGCACCTGGTCTATGTGATGAGAAGAAAAAAAAAAAGTGCTTGGGAGCATTCGTGCACTGACGCTTTGCACGGGCAGTGCGGGGCGTGAAGGGAAGCGTCGCCGCCTCGCTAGACCATCGTACGGGCCGATTCGCACGCGACCCGCACAGCCCCTTGCACGCCGCGAGCGGCCATATTTTTCAATCCCCGCAGGATCACCACGGGTCGACCACCCCCACGGCGCACCCGCGCATTCTCCCGATCCCCCCCCCCCGCCCCACCCCACCCCACCCCGTCTTCTCTTCCCCCCCACCCGCCGCCGCCGCCGCCTTACCGCACCCGCGCCCCCCCCCCCCCCCGTCCCCTTCCCCCCCCACCCCCCATGGCCACCCCCACCGCCGCCGACGCCGCACTGGGCGACCGCCAGCGTCGCGCGCCCCCCCCCCCTCCCCCCCAGCGGCGGCGGACCCCCCCCCCCGGGCGGCCCGCCTCCTCGCCAGCCTCTTCCTCGCCGCCGCCGTCGTTGCGGTCGCCATCCTCGCGCGCCCCCCCCGCTACGCCGCCACCCGCGCCGCCCCCACCGACGCCGCGGCGTCGGCCGCCGCGGCGGCGGCCGGCCGCGTCGGCGGCGGCCTCCCCGACCCGGCGGCGGTGGCGGCCGCGGACGTGGTCACCCTCACCCGCACGCTCGTCGACGTGCCGTCCGTGTCGGGCGACGAGGGCGCCCTGGGGGGGTGGCTCGCCGCCGCGCTCGCCGCCCGGGGGTGGGCCGTCGCGACGCAGGCGGTGGCGCCGCTCGGGGGGGGGGGGGGGGGACGCGGTTCAACATTGTCGCCGTCTGGCGGGGGGCGGGCGGGGGGGGGTGTCGGCCTGGTCGCCGCCGCCGCCGCCGCCGCCGCCGCCAGCGGGGGAGCCCGACGCCGCCGACGCCGACGCCGCCGACGCCGCCGCCACCGACGCTGCCGACAGCGGCAGCAGCGGCAGCGGCAGCAGCGGCAGCGGCAGTGGCGGCAGCGGCAGTGGCGGCGGCGGCGGCAGCGGTGGCGGCGGCGGCAGTGGCGGCGGCGGCGGCCTAACCGCCGCGGACATGGCCGGCATCACCGTCCTGCTCAGCACCCACCTCGACACGGTCGGCCCGTGGTACCCGTCGGCGGCCGCTGACGGCGCCCTCCGCGGCCGCGGCGTCGTCGACGCCAAGGGCCTCGCCGCGGCGATGGTGCTCGCCGTCGAGCGGCTCGGCCAGGGGGGGGGGGGGGGGGGGCGCCGCCGGGTGCCGTCGGGCTGTTGCTCGTGTGTGGGGAGGAGACGGACCATGGTGGTACGTTGGGCGGCGGGGGGAGGGGGGGGGGGGGTGCGGCGGGCAGGGGGGGGGGGGGAGGAGGAGGGGCTGCCCCGCGACCCGGTGGCGGGGGGGGGGGGGCGGGGCGGGGGGGGGGGCGGGCGGTCACGTCTGGCGGCCGCACGCGCGGTCGCGGGGGGCGCGCAGGGGGGGGGGTGCCACAGGGCGGGGGGGCGGGGGGTATACCTTGCCGGGGGCGGCGCGTCCCAGACCCGCTGCCGACGGCGGGACGCGGTGGCGCCCGACGACGTCTGGGCGCTGACGCCCGCTCGGACCCGGTGCATGCCTCGCCCCCCCCCCTCCTGGCACCCGCCCCCCCCCCTCCCCCACGTCCCCTCTTCGCCACCTACCCGCACCCCCCCGCCCCCGGCACGCAGGTATGAAGGCGGCGGCGGCGCTCCCCCTCCGCCCCGCCTACCTCCTCAACGGGGAGCCGACAACGGGGGCGGTCGGCCGCGCCCAAAAAGGCATGGCCCGCTACGCCCTCGCCGCCCGCGGCGTGGCGGGCCACTCGGGCACCCCCGCGGCGGGCACGTCGGCCGTCCACGCGCTCCTCACGGTCGGCGCGGCGCTGCTCGCGGCGCCGCCGCTGCCGCCGCCGTCGACGCTCAACGTGGGCACCCTGTCGGGGGGGGCCGCGCCCAATGTGATTGCCGACGCGGCCGCGGCGGGGGTGATGCTGCGGCTGGCGCCGGGCGTGTCCCCCGCCGCCGCCACCGCCGCCCTCACCGCCGCCGTCGACGCGGCGGTGGACGACTGGCGGGCGGCCGAGGCGCGCCGCGGCGGCGGCGTCGCCGGCGTGGCGGTCACCGTCACACCGGGGACGGCCAACGCGGGCGTGTCGTTTGTGGTGCCGCCCGCCGCGGCGGCACGGGCGGGGACGATCGACGTGGCGTACAATACGGACGTGCCGTACGCGGCGGGGTGGGTGCGGGGGGGGGCGGTGCTGTACGGCATCGGGGACATCCGTGTCGCGCACACGGCGGACGAGGCGGTGGGGGTGGCGGAGATGGAGGCGGGCGTCGACGCGTACGTGGCGCTGGTGGAGGAGCTCCTCGGCATGGCCGCGGCCGGGGGGGGGGCGTGAGGAACACACAGCGGCGGGCGGCTCGCGCCGCGCACCCCCAGACGCGGGGATACCGCCATGACGAGACGCTCGACGCCGCCACGAGCGCCGCCCGTTTGTCTCTCCCATCCTGCCTACACCCGCCCCCTCTACCGCCACCCGCGGCGGCGCCTGACGCGGCGGCCCCACAGCCCAGCGTCGCCGTTGGTGGGGTGGTCCTCTCGCCCCACGCGTCCATCCGCGTGGGCGGCCGGCGGGCAGCGCCCGCGCGCCACACCAGCCGCGGCCACGCACATGCGGGGCGGGCGACCGTAGCGGCCACCACCCCCACCACCGCCCATCCCAGCCGCCGCCGCCGCCGCCGCCACCCCGCCGCTACCGCCGCGGGCGCGCCCACGCTCACCAGTTGAATGACGATAGTCCAAACCACCGGGCGGCGCGTCGGTGCACTTCTCCCCACCACCGACGCCTGCGCAGTGGAGGCGGGAGGGTGCAGCGGCCCCGTGTACGTGACGAATTGTGTCGAGCGGGGGGAGGACGGCGGGGGAGCGTGGAAACGGTTCCCCACCTGGGCGTGGGGGGACGAGGCGCACACAACGGGGGGGGGGGATTGCTGGTGGGCTGACCGGTGTGGCGGACGTCCACTCCCCCCCATCGGCAGGGGCCAAAGCACCAGGCGGCCGTCCGCTCCCCCCCATCGGCAGGGGCCAAAGCACCAGGCGGCTGGCCTTGAGCCCGCCGCGCAGGCACACGACCAAACGTACCAAACAAACGCGACCCGCGTGTGGCTAACACCCGCACGGTCGCGGCGGACCCCCTACCAGTTCAACCGCAAGCAGCGGATAAGGACGGCGCCGACCATAAATACGCCGAGCAGGATGAAGAGGCCGCTCAGCTCGGCGATGGTGTGCGAGTCGATCGTGTCGGCGCTGACGATCCCCTCCTCCGTGTCGATGAGGCACTCGTCGACAAAGTAGTTGGACTCGAGCTTGACCAGGGTGGACCGCTCCGACAGCTGCACGATCGCCGTGTTGAGCTCCCGCAGCACCGACACGCGCGTCGACGCGGGCAGCGCAAAGCCGTAGCCGCCAGAGAGCAGCTTGACGGGAACGACCGTCATGTTGCACGAAGTGGTGCTGGTTCGGTACTGCGGGAGGGACAGGGGGGGGATGGACCGGGGGTCGCGTGGGCAGAGGGCAACAGAGCGCACAACGGGGGTGGCAGCACACCAAACAGGACGTGAGGAACGGCCCCGGACAACACGCCGATGAGGCTCTCAACAAGAAAGACCAGGCCCGCCAACAAAACGACCGCCTGAGGGGCGGCAACAGCACAGACCGCCCGCCACCGCGGCGCCGCCCGTACACACAAGCCAAGCCAGGCAGACACGCCAGCACCTCCCCCCCTCCCCCAACTCCCCTCTTCCCCTCCACGCAGCACGCCGCCAGACTCCGCCCGTACCGTCAGCAGCGGCCCGTCGCCCAGCCACCCGTCCGCGTGATGCCGAAAGAGCAGCTCCTCGCACGCGTCTGTCGTCGCGCACACTTGGTAGGGCTTGGGGCCGCCAGGAGCCCTCCTCTCCCCCCCCCGGCCAAACCCCCCCTCCTCCATCTCGCGGGTCACCCACTCCTCCGTCGCCCCCCCCGCAAGCACCGCCAGCCGGTGGAGCGGCAGAACACCCCGGCGGATGTCTTCCACGCTCGTCACCAGCACTGCCGTGGACGAGGCGGTGGAGAGGAAGGCGCCGAGCTCGGCGGTGTACGCCATTGCCACGACCAGGACGCCTGACACAAACGCGACGGTGATGAGGCGGCCTTCAGGGGTCTTGGCGGCCACAAACTGGCGGCCGCCGACGCCGACCATAGCGGCGTGCCACAGCGACAGGCCCGCGGAGCTCAGCTGGGAGCGGCCGCGGAAGTCCGCGTTGGCCACCGCCAGGGAGCCTTCAAACGTGAGCATCAGCAGCCCGTACGTGAAGGTGACGAGCAGCACCAGCGCCCAGACCGACAGGTCGAGCGGGGCGAGGAAGCGCCAGAGGGAGGCCGACGACGTAGTGCCGCGGACCATCACCTGCAGCGCCGACTGCCAGTAGGGGGTGGTGAAGCTCAGGTTGGCTGCCCGCGCCGACGTGATCGACACCGCGCCAATGGCCATGTCAAACTGGGTCGCGCGGGCCACCTCGGGAATGATATTGCCAGTGGGGTCGAGCGCCGGGCCCGCCGCCGCGGCGTCGCCGCGCGCCAGCACAGACGTCGCGTTGCCCTGCCGGCCCGTAACCCCCCCCCCAAACGCGTGCACCGGGATGGCCGACCCCGGCACGAGCGACGTGAGCATCTCGGTCGTGCCGACGCCGTCGGGGCACGCAAAAAACTCGACGCGGAACGACAGCTCCCGCGCAATCTGCAGCATCACGTCCACCGCGATGCCGTAAAACCGCTCGTTCCCCGACCGCCGTTCGTCGGTGATGACAAACGGCGCGAGCGGTTTGACAATGACGCGGAGCGGCTCGCGGAGGCCACGCAGCGAGTCCCGGTCGTAAGGGTACTGGGGGGCGCCGCCGGTGGCCACGCCCGGGAACTGCTGCCACGACGCGGGGAGGGACTGCAGCCACGCGCCGCTCGTGTGGTCATAATAGTCGATGGCGGCCAAGCGGCTGCCGTCGCCGCCGCCGCCGCCGCCGTCGCCCCCCGCGGCGGCGGCGGCGGCGGTGGTCGCGGCGGCGGCCGCGGCCGCGGCCGCCGCCGGCATCGCGTCCGTGTAGCTGCCATTCGCAATCGGCACCCACACCGCGTCGCCGCCGCGGGTCTGCAGGTTGAGCACCTTGAAGCCGCCCTGCCACTTGGGCCGGGTCCCGTCCGCCGCCCCAAACGAGATGCGCCCGCTGGCGCCCTGAAAGTCGAGCGCCGCCATGGCCGCGGCGACCTCGTCGCCCGCCGCCCAGCGGGAGCCCCACACGCACTCGGAGCCGGGGGGGACCGTCGGGGCGGGGACCGCACCGCCGCCGTTGTCGCCGCTGCCGGCGGCCGCCGCGACTCGCGGGACGAGCGAAAAGCCTTCTGGCGCGGTGCCGTTGCGCGCGCGGATGACCGTGTCGAGCGCCCGCGCCATCGCCACGACCGCGTCGTACGTAAACAACACGTACTCGTTGAGCTCCTGCGACCGCAGCATGTCCGTCCCCGCGCCCGGGTAGAGCGTCGCGTTGAGCCGGCGCCAGCGGCGCTCAAACGCGACGGCCGCCGGGTTGGACCTGACAGCCGCCTGCCGGATGGCGAGCGCGCCGACCGCCGCGATGGCCGTCTCCGTGTCGCGCTCGACGGCCAGCAGCTGCGCCTCGTCGGCCATGAGGCCGTCGTCATTGTCGGGGTCAAAGTTGTGGCGGAAGGCGCGACGGTCGCCGCCGCCGCCGCCGTCGCCGCCGCCGCCGCCGCCGCCGCCGCCGCCGCCGCCGCCGCCGCCGCCGCCGCCGCGGCGGTCCCCGGCGGCACCCCCCGCGGCAGCGCCGCCCGCTTCGGCGTCGCCGCTGCCGCCGCGACGGCACCCGTCGCCCTCCCATCTCCTGTCCTCTGGTGCTGGCGACGCCGTCTCGACCGGCACGTCCCAAATGTCATTCTCCGACCCCCCGTCGGACAGAATCCACTGGTGCTGGTCGCTGACGAGCCCGACGAGGGCGGCCTCCCGCACCAGCCGCGCCGCCCGCCCGCCGAGCAGCATTCCCCACACGATGATGACACGTGGGGAGGCGGCGGCAAACTCCGCGAGCGACGGGCCGGGCTCGTTGACGTTGAGCGGCAGCGCCGCGACCACCTCCATCGCCGCCGACCGATCCGCGCCGCCCCCGCCGCCGCCGCCGCCGCCGCCCGCGGCGCGGCGGGCGTCGCCGTCGTCGCCGCCGCCGTCGCCGTCGTCTTCCGCCCCCCGGCCGCCACGACGGCTGTCATGGATGGCCGACAGCAGCGCGCGGAGCCCCCCATGGCCGTACGGGTCGGTTGAGTAGAGGATGCCCACCCGCTCCGGCATATTCGCGTCCGCCGGCACGAGCAGGGCGGTCGTGCGGCTGTCGCGCAGCCGCGCGTCCTCCCGCAGCCGCTTCATCGCGCGCACCGTCGCGAGCAGCGCCTGCGCGTGCGCGTTGGCCCCCCCCGGCAGCAGCAGCAGCAGGCGGCGCGCAGTCGTGGCCGCCGCACGGGCGGCGGCGTCGAGGTCCGCAACGGTCGTGTCGGCGAGCAGCGCCGTCGGCGACAGCGACGGCACGTTGTACGCGGCTGCCGACACGACGGGCGCGAGGCCCGACGCGACAGCAGAGGTGAACGGGCCGATGATGCCGTGGATGGGCGGCGCGGGCGTCGGGGGGGGCGGCGCCGCCGCCGCCGCGGCGCCGCCGCCGTCGCCGCCGCCGCCACGCCCGCCGCCGCCGCCGCCGACGGCGCCGTTGAGGACGCCGTCGCCGTCGGGGTCCCGGCCGCCGCCCGCGTTGGCGTCGCGGCAGCCGCCGCTGCCGCTCGCGTGCGTCGGCGCGAGGTAGCTGCGGCAGAGGGTGACGAGGCCCTTGAGCGAGTTGGGCGCCGCCGCCTCTGGCAGCAGCACCACCGCCAGCGTGTGGTCGGGGAGGATGTCCGACGCGCGGTTGACGTCCGCCTCGGCCAGCCGCATCGCCGACACGAGCGTCGTCATCAGGTGGGACGCGCGGTAGCCACGAGGGACGAGCGACGCGATGCGGAGGACGGGCGCCGCGCCGGCGGCCGTCGCCGCGGGCGCCGCCTCGATCGCGGGGCCCAGCGCGACCGCCGCCGCCGCGGGCGCGGCCGCCCGCCAGACCAGGGTGGCCGCCGCCGCCGCGACCACGGCGGCCGCCGCGAGGCCGGCCGGCGGCCCCCGCCGCGGCCGCCGCGGCACGGCGGCGCCGCCGCATTGGCGGCGGCGGCGGCAGCAGCGCCGGCGGCAGCCGCCGCCGCCGCGGCCGCCGGCTGCTGCCGCCGCCGCTGCCGCACCTGCTGTCGTGGACGCAACGCCGGCCGCCTCTCGCCACGCCTTTTCCGCAAACGCCGCCATGGCGCGGTGCGGGAGGCGCGCGAGCAACCCACACGTCGTCTCAGGCGCACGCACACGTGCGGCGGCAGCGACGGCGGCGGTGTCAGCAGCGACAGCGACGGCGGCAGCGACAGCGGCAGCCGCGGCAGCGGCGGCGGTGGTGGCGGTGGTGGAGGCCGCGGCAGCGACGGCGGTGGCGGCCGCGGCGGCGGCGCGGCGGGGCAGGCGCCAGCAGCGGAGGGAAGCCCCGTAGGAAGCAGCAACCTCTCTGCAGCGGCAGCGGCAGCGGCGGTGGCGTCGCGGCTGGCGACGGCCAGTCGTGGCGCCGGCGTGAGGTAGCACGTTCGCGGTGGCCGCACCGCCGCGGCGGCGGCAGTGTCAGTGGCGGCTGCCCAGACGGCGGTCGCCGCCCACCGCGGCTGGCCGGCCAGGCCCACCCCCCATCTCCGGCCTCCGTGGCACGGGGCGGGACGGTCGCGCGGCCGCGACGGGGCATCGGCGGGACGGCCGCCACGCCCACGGGGCCGAGACTAACCGCAGCGGCTGTCGCCGCGGGCCGCGCGCCTCGCGCGGCCGCTCCCCCGCCGCAGCGGATGAGTCCTCGGCGCCGGCCGCCCACGCAAGACCCGGCGCATGCCGCCGGCCACGGCCATTGTCGCCACGGAAGGCCGGGCAACGCGCGCGCGACCGGGACGGACCGCGGCGGGGCGGACGGGCAGCACGCCTCCCGCAAGTCCGCAGTGTCTGTTGACCCCTCGACGGGGGCACTTCCGTAGTTGGCAGACCCATTCCGCCATCGGTGCGGATCTCGGTCCGGCACGGTCCGCCGCCAGGGGGGGCGGCCAGAAAAAAAGGCCGCGACGCCCATTGGCGCGTCATGCCGGCGGCGCAAAAAAATCGGTCCGCGGGGCGGCCAACCAGCGGTCGCCGTTTGGGTCTGTCCCCAACCGCCACCCCTCGCCTCGATCCAGGTGGGGGACGTTGGCGGCCAGCGCACACAGCCGCCGCGCGTCGTGCCCGCCCTTTTCTGGGCGCACGCCCCTCTCCGCCACCCGCCCACACGCGCGGGTGCCCGTCCGCGCGCGCGCGCGTCGGCAACGCTGCTGCTGGAGCGAGCGAGCCGCGGGCGCGGCCGGCACTCGCAGCACGTCGCCGACGGCCGCGCGTGGTCGTGCCATTGGGCAGTGGGTGGAGGAGGGGGGGAGGGGGGGTGCCGCCGCGCCCGTGCCCGCCGGGTCTGCGCCCGCCACCCCCGTCGGCGCCGCCGTCGCCGCCGTTGCAGTCCCTTGTTGCGTTTGACCGTCGCTGCCCTTATTCGCCGGCGACCGTCGGTAGGACCCACGCGCTCCGGTTTTGCCAGAGCAGGGCGGCCCGCCACCGTCCCACCACCCCCGTGAGCATGGTGTCCAAGAAGGCGGGCGCGGCGGCCGCCGCGGCGCCGGCGGCGCCGTCGGCGGCGACGGCGGCGACGGCCCTCCCCCCCACGCCGGTGGCCAAGAAGCCGCCCACCTCCCGCTCCGTCCGGGCGGGCCTCCAGTTCCCCGTCGGCCGCATGCACCGGCTGCTCAAGACACGTGTCGGCCGCGGGGAGCGCGTCGGCGCCACCGCCGCCGTCTACGCCGCCGCCATCCTCGAATACCTCACCGCGGAGGTGCTGGAGCTGGCCGGCAACGCGGCACGGGACAACCGGCTCAAGCGCATCATCCCGCGGCACATTCAGCTGGCAGTGCGCGGGGACGACGAGCTGGACTTGCTGGTCAAGGCGACGATTGCGGGGGGGGGGTTATCCCGCATATCAACAGGAACCTGACCAAGGGGCTGAAGAAGGGGGGGAAGAAGTGACGGGTGGACGGGAGGGGGTCACTCGAGTGAAGGGAAGACGGGGTGGCGGGGATGGGGAGGCGGATTGGGGTGGCGGTGGTCTTGGTGGTCTGGGCGTGTGTGATGGGTTTGGTTTGGGGGGGAGTGCGGGCGGCGCGTGTCTTTGGGTCTGCAACTTTGGCTAGGTGGTCACGGTCTGCTGGAGGCGACGGAGTGTGCCGCTGCCGTGGATAGGACATGACGTCACGGCAGCGGCTGCAGGTTGCGGTCGAGAGCGTGCGCTGCTCGTTATGGGCGATTTGCAATGGCGCGGGCCGTCCCAGACTGGCGTGGCGCCCACCGGCGGCCCTATCGACCGTCGGCTGCAGGTGACCCACTTGTTCGGGGGTGGCGCGCGGCCATTTCAGGGGGCGTCTGACTGGCGACGGCGCACAAGTCGGCTTGGCTGGGATGGCCCACGCTGTGCTTGTCACGTGTGCACGTGCTCAAGGGCAGTTGAAACCGCTTGTGTCGGATGTCCTGTGAGTCTGTCGTGTGTTAGTGGGAGGTTGTGATGGAAGTGTGTGCTTGTCACGGCGATTTTTTTTTTTTCTTTGTGCGTGCATGTGCGTGTCACGCACTCAATGCTTCCATGACTGGTCGCTCTGACGGTCGTGCTAGACGTGTACCTCCCGATGGCCACAGCAGCGTCCCAAGTGTCGTGTTTGTCCCACGTTGGGTGCGTCCGTTGACACCACAGCGACTTGTCTGCTCAAGGCACACAACTGTGTCTCACGATGCATCCTTCCCCAGCGGCGCGGCTACTTGGGGAGTTGCTGCCGGCTCGCCATTGATTTGTATCCGTAGCCGTCCGCAACCCCAACTCACCCCCCCCCCCATCGTGGGGCCACGTCTCAGACGTCCATGCTGTGCTGGCGATCGGCGTCCTCCACCTCATTGCTCACGCCGTTTGTCGCTGCCCCTCCGCCCGTGTCCTTGACCACCTGCACCGCGTGGGCGTAGAGGGCCCGCCGGCTGATGCCCGTGGCAGCCGCCACCCCCCGCGCGGCCACGCTAACGGGCACCCCCTCTGAAATGAGGACCTCAATCATTACCCGCGCTTGGCGCTGCTCGTTGCTCAGAGCAGAGCCCTTGCCGGCAGACGGATGCGCTACGGGTGGGCCAAAGACGAGCACAAACTCGCCCTTGAGCACCCCTGGCCCGCCGGGACAGTAGTGCTCGGCCGCAGCGCCCGCGCCGGCAAACAGCCGAAACTCCTCGTGCACCTTGGTCAGCTCCCGCGCAACCGCTACCTGCCGGTCCCGGAGGGAGGGAACCTCGGCAATGGCTGCTAGCGACGCCGCCAGCCGGTGGGGCGCCTCGTACAGCACGAGCGTGGAAGACAGGGACGCGAGGCGGCCGAGCTCCTTTGCCCGCTCGGAGCGACGGGTGGGGAGGAAGCCGACAAACGTCCACGACGACGTGTCGAGGCCCGAAGCAATCAGCGCGGCCACCGCCGCACAAGGGCCAGGGACGGGCACGACGGGCACACACGCCCGGACGGCCGCAGCAACGAGCTCTGACCCGGGGTCAGACACCCCCGGCGTGCCCGCGTCCGACACCACCGCCACCGATGCGCCGCCCTGCGCGAGAGACAGCAGGTGTGGCGTCCGGGCGTGGGTGTTGTGTGCGTGGTAGGAGAGCAGCCGCTGGCCGCGGCGGCGGCGGTCGCCGCCGACGCCGCTGATCGAGCTGGACGGGAACAGCCGCGACAGCAGCAGGCCCGTCCGCCGCGTGTCCTCTGCCGCAACCACGTCAACCGTGTCGAGGATAGATAGCGCCCGGGCGGTGATGTCGGCAATGTTGCCAATGGGAGTGGCGACCATGTAGATGGTACCGGGGAGGGCGGCGTTGCCACCCGACGGGTCGGCCGCCGCCGTCGTCGCGGTCTTTGCAGCCGTGGCTGCCGCGGGTCGACGCGACGACGCCGACGTGGAAGACGCTACCGCCGCCCGCGGTGGCAGCGCCCGCGGGGGGACGCCGCGGCCGGCCAGGAGCGGGCGGGGGGGGGGGGGCAGGCCGGGGTGGCCCCACAAGGGGAAACGCCCGGCCAGGCGCGCGGCGGTGGGGAGAAAGGCAAGGAGACCGTCCATGGTGCCGGAGCGGTGACACGCCGTAGGCACCAGCTCGTGGGAGATGTGCAGTGGGGGGGCGGAGAGAGAGAGGTGAGAGACGACCTGTCAAAGCCGGGAGGGAGAGTGGCGGCAGTGGAAGTGACAGCGGCGGTGGATGAGCGGGGGAGGCCGCCACCCGCGACGCGCGGATGCGGGACGGGCAGAGGAAAGCTGAGTCGCTGTTCCAGGCCCTGGTCTCCGCGGCGAACGATGTCAGTGTTCGTGCAGGCAGGCAGAGACACCCAGGAACTGCAACATCGGCCCAGACCTGCCGCCGCCGCCACTCGCAGCAGCGTGATCCGAGGGGGGCCCCAAATGAGCGCGCGGCACAGCCCCAGTGGCGCCAGTGGCGATTGAATCTGAACCGCGGATATCCGCATGGGAAACAATCTCGAGGGCAGACCTTCCCGCCAGACTGGCCCGCGGCGGCCGACGTGACCAACCGCCACACGGCAGGTGGCGCAGGCAGCGACCGACGGCCAGTCGCAGGACGAGCGCTTGGCTCTTTGGTGCCCTAGGTATAATCCGTGCAGAGCGAACTCGCTACTGGACGTTGCGCGGAGGGCTGACTGCGCGCCCAAGCACTTCTCGCCTCGCGTATTGCGCCCACCTCGACTCGACCCATGAGGTAACCCTCGAAAGACCGTCTCGCGGGATGCAAGGTGCATGAACAACAAAGCTCATGTTGCGCTCAGCCAGAGCACTGTACGATACGGACAACACATGATCCAAAAACAGAACGTCGCCATGTAGGGAAGTGCACGAGTGCCTCTGCGGCTCACGTGCCTGTACAACTACAAACGACACGGACACGCATCAGCTGTGTACCAGAGGTAAATAGAAGAGAGGAAAAACAAGGAAACCCCACTGTCACGCTCGCAACCACCTGCAATCACGGGGAAGAGACGCAGGCGACGGAAGAATTCTACTGGCCCTCCAACGCTCAGGCAATGGGGTTGTACGGGAGCATCTCGACGTTCGCCTCCGAGGCAATCAGCTTCTGGAAGTCCTCGGACGACACAACCTCCTTCTCCACCAGCATCTTGGCCAGGTTGTCCAGCAGCGCGCGGTTGCCCTTGAGCACATTCATGGCGCGAGTGTAGGCACCATCCACCAACCGGAGCACCTCAGCGTCAATGTCCGCCTTGACCATCGACGACACTGGTGGTGCGCCCTGGGCCATCTGGCGACCCATGAACGGGTTGCCACCCGACGACGTGTCCACAGCAATCTCACCAATCAGAGGCGACATGCCGTACTGGGTGACCAAGCCGCGCGCCACCTGCGTGGTGCGCTCAAAGTCGTTGCTGGCGCCGGTCGTGACCGCCGAGGTACCAAAGATGAGCTCCTCGGCCGCGCGACCACCCAGAGCAACAGACAGCATGCCCTCCAGGTAGCTGCGGCTGTAGAGTCCAGAGTCCAGGCGAGCCTCGTTGGGTGCAAAGAACGTCAGGCCGCCCGCGCCGCCGCGGGGCATAATCGAGATCTTGGCCACCTCGTCATAGCCGGGCGTCAGCGCACCCACAACGGCGTGGCCCGCCTCATGGAACGCCACCAGCTCCTTGCGCTGCACCGACAGGACGGGGTCCTTCTTCTCAGCGCCAATGGTCAGGCGGTCGAGGGCGTCGTCCACCTCCTCAGCGCCAATCTCCGTCTTCTTCCGCCGAGCGGTGAAGATGGCCGCCTCGTTTAGCAGGTTTTGCAGAGACGCGCCCGAGAAGCCCGGCGTCCGGCGGGCAATGTTCTCAAGGTCCACGTCAGCGGCCATCGGCTTGTTCCGCGCGTGTACCTTGAGGATGGACACCCGGCCCGAAAAGTCGGGCAGGTCCACCATCACACGGCGGTCAAAGCGCCCAGGCCGCAGCAGCGCAGAATCCAGCACGTCCGCACGGTTGGTCGCCGCAATGACAATGACACCGGCGTTGCCTTCAAACCCGTCCATCTCCGTCAGCATCTGGTTGAGCGTCTGCTCACGCTCGTCGTTGCCGCCAGCAATCCCAGCACCGCGCTGGCGACCGACCGCGTCAATCTCATCAATGAAGATGATGCACGGCGCGTTCTTCTTGGCATTGCTGAACAGGTCGCGCACACGCGACGCACCAACACCGACAAACATCTCCACAAACTCCGAGCCAGAGATGGAGAAGAAGGGCACGCCCGCCTCGCCAGCCACGGCCCGTGCCAGCAGGGTCTTACCCGTACCGGGGGGTCCCTCCAGGATGACACCGCGCGGGATCTTGGCGCCAAGGTCGGTGAAACGCTCCGACTCCTTCAGGAACTGGACCACCTCCTGGAGCTCCAGCTTGGCCTGGTCCACGCCCGCAACATCCTTAAACGTCACACCAGTCTCTGGCACCATCGCCACACGCGCACCAGACTTGGCCAGATCCATCGGACCGCCCGGGCCGCCCATGCCACCGCCACCAGCGCGCCGAGACAGGAAGAAGAGACCACCAAACAGCACCGCGGGGAAGATGAGGGAGCGCAGGAACTCACCCGCGCCCGACTCCTGCTCCGCGGGCAGGACCGTCACGTCCACCTTGTGCGACGTCAGCGTCGACAGCAGCTCCGGGTCCCCGGGCAGGGCGTCCAGCTTGAAACGGTTCCCGTCCGAGTCGACGGCCAGGGCGCGCTGCCCGTCGGCAGAGAAGGTCACCTTGTCCACCTTGTTGGCCTCCACCGCGTTGATAAACTCAGAGTAGCGCCAGTTGCTCAGCGACGGTGCCGAGGCAGAGTTGTCGTCCGCGGCCATGCTCCGCGCGTCCGACGCAGACGTCTCAGACTGAGTCATCTCAGCCGGTGCCGGGCCCGCGGCTGACGCGGGCATCGCGCCGGCCGTGAACCCAGTAGTCAGGATGACAGCCGACAGGACAGCCATCAGCGCCGTCTTGGACTTAGCCGGCAGCGACGGCACGCTCATCATGCTACGGAGGGCACCCACAAACGCGTTGGTGACGCCACCCAGACGCGACGTCTCAGCTGCAAGCAGGGCAGAGATCTTCCTCCGCATGACGCCCAGATCAGCATGGCCGTCCTTGGCGTTGGCCTCGATCGTCTGAGCCACAATGGCGACGAGCGACTGTAGATCAAAGAGGACAAAAAAGTCATGTACGCAGAAGGGCGAGTGTGTGTGCACAGGACGAAAGGTCAGCAATCGACTCAGGACACAAAACACACGGGTTTGCAAGAACAGACGAATACAAGCCACCCTGTCCCACCCACACCCCACACGGCAGCACCAAGGCCCGAGAAGGCAGCCCCCCCCAAGCGCCGTTGGCGCCTCGACTGCACACCACGCAAGAAAAAAAAAAAACACATCCCACACTGCCCCGCGGATCGCACGTACCTCCGCCACCTGCTGCTCGGCCGACTTCATCGACACCGTCGCCCGCGGCGCCGCGACGCGCGCGGCGGCGCGGAGCGGCTGCACAAAGGCGCCATCCCGGCGGCCGACGGCGGCCGTGGACGTGGCCGCCCGCGTGGCCGTCGGCCTCAGCGACGCCGCCGCAGCAGTGACAAACGCCATGGTGGGCGGAGGGGGGGTGGTCAGGAGCGGGGGGGGGGGAGGGGGGGGGTCCACGTCGCGAGCGATGCACAGAGGAGACAGTCGGTCGGTCGATGGGTGCGGTGGGGACGGCGGCAAACGCAGGTTGCGAGGGCGGAGCAGGTCGACGCGTCGCCAGTGACTCGAGCGCGCGGTTGGGGAAGAAGGGGGACGACGGCGGCGGCCGTATGTGTGCGGTGCGGAAGGGGGGCGCGTGGGAGCAAGAGATGGGGGCGCCCAGATATAAACCACAGGCCAGGGGATGACACCAGCGGCCGTAGAGCCGACCGGCCACCACACACGGCCGCACGCCGGCGTGACCGCGGGAGATGCACGTCCGCCCGCTGGGGAATTTCTGGCTCTACACGCCGCCGGGGGGCGGGATGGCACGATGTCCGGACCGGCCGCTGTCCACGCTTGGAGGCTGTCGGCGCATGTGGCCGTGGAAGGCAAACTGTCGAGGTCCAATCACGCGAAAGACAGGGGCTACTTTCTTCAACGGAGTACTCTGTACAATTCTGCAGTCCCCTCGTGTCAATACGCACATCGTTCGCAATTGTGGTCCGCTTGAGCCACGTGGTCGCGCTCGGCCTTGATCGGCGCCGCGCCGTGCCGGTCCCACCTCGTCCGCGTGTCCGTCCTCGCTCGCGCCCGACACCAGCCGTCGCCCCGCCTTTGTCCCCGGCTGCCAGACCCTTTCACCACCCGGTGCGCCACCGTCGTCGACGATGGACCCCCCCGCGGCCAAGCGCAAGCGCCGCTCCCGTTTTTCCAACACCCCCACCGAGGCGGCCGACGCGTCGACGGCCGCCGCCACCACCCCCGCCACCGCCGCCGCCGCCGCCGGCAATGGCAACGTCCCCACCCCCCCCCCGACCGCCGCCCCCGACGCTGCCGCGCCCACCGCCGCCGCCTTTCCCGCCGGTCGGCTGACGGCCATCACCCCCACCGTCGCATTTCACGCCCGCCTCAACGCCAAGCGCCGGCGGACGTCGTGGGACGCCCCGCCGCCGCCGCCGCCGCCACCGCCGCCGCCGCCGCCGCCGCCGCCGCCGCCGCCAACGTCGGCGGCCGAGCCCGCGGCGACCGTGGCGGCGGCGCCGGCCACCACCGCCGCTGCTGCCGCGGTCACCCCTTCCACCGCCCTCCCCGCGGGGGTGGCCCGCCCATCCCGTCCCGCCGCGTCGGCGGCGCCGGCCGCGCCCGCCGCGCCGGCCGCGGCTGTCGCGGCCGCGGCACCTACCACGCCCGCCGTCGCCCCCCCCCCCCCCCGCTCTCGTGGCCCGCGGTCACTCTCCTCCTTTTCCGCCCCCGACCTCGCCGACATCCCCCGCCCGCGGGGGCGCCCGCGTGGCCGCCTGCCGGCACGCCCGCCGCCGACGGCGGCGGCAGCACCGGCGGGCGGCGCGCCCGCCGCCGGCGCGGCGGCCGCCGCCGCCCCCGCCGTGCCCCCCCCCGCCACCGCCGCGGCGCCCGCCACCACCCCTGCTGCCGCCGCGGTTGCTGCGGCGGCCGCCCACCCCCCACCGCGGCCGCAGGCGGTCCTCGCGGTCAACCGGGCGGCGGCGGCGCGCGCGGCGGCGCGGGCGGCGATGCGGCTGACGCCCGCGGACCTGCTGTCGGCCGAGCCGGACGTCAACCCCTACTACGATGCGAGCATTGGCGGCGGCCGCCGCGGCGGCCGCGGCGGTGGCGCCGTCGCCGGCGGTGGGGCGGCGGGTGTGGGCGGCGGCGGTGGGGAGCGGCCGCCGCCGCGGGCGCTGTCCTTCCTCGCCCCCGGCGCGGTGACGGCCGCCGCGGAGCGCGGCCGCGCCGACGCGGCGGCCGCCGCCGCCGCGGCGGCGTACCGTGAGCGCGTGGCGGCGCGGGCGGTGGCGGGCGCGCGGGTGCCCGTCGTGCCGCCCGTCGTGGCCGCCGCGGGCGGCGGGAGTGTCAGCGGGGCGGCCGTGCCGCCGCCGCCGGGGGGGGTTGAGTGGTGGGACGCGCCGTTCCTGGTGGGGGGGGGTACGCCGACGCGATTGCGGGGGGGGAGGCGGCGGTGGCGGCGGCGCTCGGGGGGGGGGGGGGAGTGGGGGGGGGGATGCCGGCGGTGGAGCAGTAACTGGCGCCGGTGGCGGTGGTGGTGGCGGTGGCGGTGGCGGTGGCGGTGGCGGTGGCGGGGGTGCGCCCGCCGCTGGCGCCGCGAGTGGCATCGCGCCTGGCGCGGGGCGGGGCGCCGCCGCGGGGGCGGCGGCCGGCGACGGCGGCGGCGGCCATGCCGTCGCCGCCAGTGGGGTGGCGGCTGCCGCCGGGGCGGATGCCCCCGCAGAGCCGGCGGCAGCGGCGCGCGGCGCCGACCGCGACGCCGCCACAGCTGACGCGGCCGCCCCCGCCGCGGCACCCACCGCGGGTGGGGGCGGCGGCGGCGGGGCCGCGGGCGCGTTGCCCCCCCCCCCCCGCCCCCGCCCGCCGCCGGCCTGCGCCTGCACCGGCTTACCGCGTACATCCACCACCCCCCCCCCCTGCGGTCGGCGGTCCCCCCCCCCCCACCACCCCCCCCCCCTGCTGCTCACCCCCGCCGAGCGGCGCAAGCTCCGCCACCGCCGCCGTGCGGCGGCGGCGGCCGAAAAGCAGCTGCGCATCCAGACCGGCCTGGACCCCCCCCCCCCCCCAAGGTCACCCTCCGCAGCCTCCCGCGCGTCGTTGGCGCCGCCGCCACCGCCGCGCCGACGGTCACCGAGGCGGCGGTCGTCGCGGCGGCGGCGGCGCGGCGGCAGGGTCACCTCGACGCCAACGCGGCGCGGGCGTTGACAAAGGAGGAGCGGCACGCCAAGGCGGCGCGCCGCGCCGCGCGCCGCGCCGCGCGTGACGGCGGCGTGCCGGCGGTGGCGGTGGTGCGGCTGCCGCCGCTCGGGGAGGGCGGCTGCCCGCTGGGCGTGCGGCTAAAGGTGGAGGCCAACGCCAAGCAGCTGGGCGTGGGGGGGGTGCTCGCCGTCGCGGGGCCGGTGGGCGTCCTCGTCGCCGAGGGGGGGGGCGCGGAGGTGGCCAAGATGGAGGCGCTGCTGCTCCGCCGCATCCGCTGGGCAGACGCGCTCGCGGGGCCGCCCGCCGAGGGGGGGGCGGAAGGGGGTGGCCCGGCGGCGGCGGCGGCGGCGGCGGCGGCTGCGCCTGCCGCCACGGCCGCCGCCGCCGCGGCGGCCGACACCGCCCCCCGCGCGGTGCGCGTGTGGGGCGGCCGCGTCGCGGCGCCCGCCTGGCCCGGCCCGTTTGCGTACAAGGCGTACGGGACAGAGGAGCGGGCGCGGGCGGACTTTCGCCGCCGCGGCGTGGAGA
Source organism: Pyropia haitanensis (assembly GCA_008729055.1). Taxonomy (NCBI): domain Eukaryota; phylum Rhodophyta; class Bangiophyceae; order Bangiales; family Bangiaceae; genus Pyropia; species Pyropia haitanensis. The sequence goes on from SDUX01000002.1 coordinate 3,131,151, forward strand.
TGTACTGGGACACGGCGTACGGGTTTCCCATGGGCGACGCGACGCTGGGCAAGCGGCACATGTGAGGGGTGGGAGGGGGGGGGGTGGGGGGTGGGGGGAGGGGGGGAGGGGGTTTGCTGGCCGCCGGGGACCCGGCTTTTTTGAGGCAATGACCGCGTTGGGGGGGGGGGGAGAGGCGGAGGATGGGGCGCCTGCGAGCTCAGCGCCGCCGTCGCCAGCCGTGCCGGGGGGTACTCCGCACTTTGCGACGCGGCGGTTGCTCTGTTGGGAGAGGCGGGGCGGCCGCGCCGGCGGGCAGCCGCCTCTGCACGCCCTCGGCCAAACGCCGCCATCACGTCCGTTCCCTACATACGTCCACGCGCTGTTTATGGTCATTCGTACGGCTCCGACGCAATGGCCTTTGTGCGGCCGTGGCGTCGGGTGGCACAGCGGGGGGCAACACAACCCCGCGCGCCCGCCGCCCCGTTCACCCGCCCCCCCCGCTCCCCCGCTCTCCCCCCCCCCCGCTCCTCATGCGCGCCCCGCCCGTCCCCCGCCGCCCCAGTCAGCGAGAGCGCGGGCTCCAGCCGCGGATCCCCCCCACCCACCCGCCCCCCCTGCCCCCCGCCGCGTGCGACATCTCGTCCATGATGGCCCGCGACGGGTCTGCCAGCACCGGCGACGGCGGGCGGCCGCTGCCGCCCACGGCGGGCGCCGCGGCCGCGTCGGCAGCAGCGGCGGCGGCGGCGGCCGACGGCGACGACGACGGGGGCCCACACGAGGCGGGCCCCGACGACGTGTGCCCCGACGACGCGGGCCCCGTCGACGACGGCCCACCGCTGCTCATGACCGCCTCGAGGGTGGCCGCCGCCGCGGCGGGCGCGGCGGCGGGCGGCACGACCGCGAGGACCCCCCCCCCCCCGCCTCCGGCTTCGCCCTTGAGCGGGCTGTGCCACGGCGACGCGGCCGCGTCGGCCGGGTAGGCGCTGCCGCCGTGGGTGACCTCGTCAATCCCCTCGGCCTCCTCGTCGCGTGACACGCGCAGCAGCCCCGCCGCGCGGAGGCCCCACCACAGCGGCACCGTCATGGCGGTCGTCCAGCCAATGACAAACGCGGCGGCGACCGCCTGGCAGCCGAGCAGCCGCCAGCCGCCGCCAAAGGCGGCGCCGTAGTGGGCGGCGCGGAAGCCGGCGGCCGCCTGCGGGCGCGCGGCGGAGAAGAGGCCGACGGCGGCGAGGCCCCACAGGCCCCCCGCGCCGTGGATGGCGACCGCGTCGAGCGGGTCGTCGATGCGGAGGGCGCGCATGCCGCGGGAGGCAGCCATGTAGACCGCCGCGCCGGCCATGCCTACCAGCAGCGAGACGTAGGGCAGGAAGGTGGCGCAGCCGGCGGTGATGCTGACGAGGCCCGCCAGCAGGCAATTGACAATGATGCCCAGGTCAATGACGTGGTCGGCGAGGATGTAGCAGAGGGCGACGCCGACGAGCGCGCCGCCGCACGCGCCGAGCATTGTCGACGCGAGCGTTTGTTGGACGGTGAGGAGGCCACTCTGCGCCACCACTGACCCGTCGCCGAGCGTTTGCGTGCTGCCGCCAAAGAGGCCGCTGGCCGTCTCGTAGGGCACCAGCGAGAGGCCAGACCCGGCGTTCTGCACGCATCCGCGACCAGCAGTAGTGGGCACCTCGCCCGGCGACGAGGAGGGAAGGCCATCCAAATCCGAGACACGTCAAGTCAGTTGTCTGCCGGTCAACCTCCACCGGGGACCTCTTCGTCGCAACGCATCCCTCCCCCTCGTTGCTGCAGCGCACGGGAGGACAACCACTCGATAAAAAGGACCCCCACCAGTCCGAGTGGTGACCATGACACGGATACGTACAAAGCCAAACCATCCCGTCCACAGGATGAATCTGCGCACCCACACACACCAGGAAACAGTACGATGCCGCACCCCCGAGCCACATCCCGTAGAGATGGCGCCAAGCCAAGAGGCACAGCCCATCGCACTCCATACCAAAACAGCAAGGTCAGTTCATGCCCAGCGCGCCCGCCACACCCCTCCCGAGACCCACCCTGCCCCGCACGCGAATCCACCGACCGCAAGGTCACACGCGGGCCATCCTCGTCCCACGCCCCCCCCCCCACCTTCGGCACCCCCCGACACCCTTGCGCCCCCCCCACCCGCCGTCCCGCCCGCCTGCCCAACGCACCCGCCCAGGAGGATCAGTGGCGCGCTGTGCCCCGGGATGGGCCGCGGCGTGCCGTCGACGGCAAACCGCCCCAGCCGTGGCCCCGTCGCGATGGCGCCCCACAGGCCCGTGACGGCGCCGACGAGGTGCACCACCCCGCAGCCAGCGTGGTCGATCGCGCCCACACCGAGCAGCGGCGTCGGGGACAGCGCCGACAGCCAGCCGCTGGGGTCCCACACCTACACCCCCCACGCAACCCAGCAAAGCGGACAAGAGGGGAAAAGTGCAGACGGCAAAGGAGACACTGGCCGGGGAGGGCGTGAGTGGGGCCCGCAGCTGAGTAACGAGAGAAACAACGGACCACAGGTGTCTTGCGCTCAGGCGCGCCGAGGCCGCCGCCGCGCCGCATCCCCTCGTCCACGCAAAGTCGGCTGTCTCATCACGACGCCCCACAGGCGGTGGTCCCGCCACCTCCACCTCCCTCTCACTGACAGCGACAATAAAAGACACCAGAAAAAACATCCAGCGAAAAACAGCGGGGGCCGGACGTACCCCGTGCGCGACGACCGGGTAGACAAACGACGACAGCCAGAGGGTGGCGCCGAGGTAGGCATAAAACGACGCCCGCTCCGCCACCGCCCCCGACACGATCGTCGCCGCGGTGGCCGACAGCGTCCACCGGAAGAAGAAGACGGCCAGGTCGGCCGTGTCGCCGCCGGCCAGCGCGAAGCCCGAGTGCCCAATAAAGGAGCTCGCCGACTCCCCGTGTGCAAACGCGTTGCTGTGGGTGCCGTTTTGGGAGGACGGCACACAGCACCCGGCGGGGGGTGCGGTCGGAGAGGTAGGCCAGAGGGGCTTGGCTCAAGGGACACGCAATCCAACAGCGGGTCAGTCAGTCCTTGCGCGGTCCAGAAAAAAATCATGGACTCCCAAGCCACCCCCTCCCCTCATGGAAAGCGCTCGGTCCCCTCCGCATCAACTCCCCACCCTCCATCCCTCGCCGCCTTCCCACCTCACCCCTTCTCGTCCTCACCCCGCCTGCACGTACCCAAACAGCATCCACGCGACCCCCCCCAAGCACGTGTCCATCAAGACTTTCATTAGCACGCTCTTGACATTCTTGGCCCGCACGCTCCCCGCCGTCAGCATCGCAAAGCCCGTCTGCATAGTCAGTACGAGGACGCCGGTGAGGGCGAGGAAGCCCCCGTCAACAGCCGCGCCCAGCAGCCGCAGTTGCGTCACGACGGGCGTGACGCCGGCGTCGGCCTGCCGTGCCGCCGCGTCGGCCGCCGCGGTGGCGGCGGCCGCCGCCACCGCCGCTAGGGGAGGAGGGTCCATGCTGGTCAGGTGGACGAGGAGAGGGTGGGGGGATGGACGCACCGGGGTGGAGGGGGGGGGAAGGGAAGGGGTGGAGAGGGGACCTGTTCACGGTGGCGAACCGCCAGCCGTGCCGCACGCCACCCCCGCCACTCTGGTACAGTTGCAGTGGGGTGGCACGGTGGTGCAGGCGGCGGGTGCGGGCCTCCCGCAAGAGTGCTCCTGCGCTGGCGCCGTCGCCACTCTGTGCTTGTTGCTTTGCGTGCGTCAGCGGCTTCACTCCGGTGCGGAGTCAGCAGCACCCACCGCAGCCGCAGGGGAGAGGGCGGCCGAGGGACCGGTTCGTCAGGTGGCGCAGCCCCCCCCACCGCCCTTCCGCCCCTGCACACCGGCCACACGCAACGGCTGCCATGGCTCGTACCGACCCACCCCCTCCCCCCCCCTTCCGCTCCCCGCCCTCCTGCCCTCTTCCTGCGAGAGGTCAACGGCCGCCGCGGCGGGCGTCTACAACGGCCGGACAGCGGCGCCGCCCAAACGGCCACCGCCGTTTGTGGGTATGCGGGAATGCGGTGTATGGATGGAAAGCACACACCCGCTGTGCCCTGGACGGCGGCCGGCGGTCGCGCCACCGCCCGTCCCCTGCGCGCGTCCCGCGCGGGGCTGGCTGGGGGGGAGCGCGTCCCGCGCAAGCGGGCGGCCGTGGCTGCCGGATCGGGGAGGGGAGGGGCGGCGACGAGGAGCGGTCGGTCAGGCGGCGCGCGCACCACCACACACCCCGCCCGGACCGCCGCCGCCGCGCGCCGCGCCGACCAGTCGGCGGGCCGCTACCGCCCAGTCCCGCCCGTGGCGGCCACTGGGGAGCCCGCCCCACCAGGCGACGCCAGCCGCGGGGCCACGCCGCGCGCGCAGGCGGGTCTACGTGACGCGGCAGGCGCCGCCGCCGCCGGCTCCCAACGCACCGCCACGACGGCGCGCGCGCACCCCCTTGACAATGGTAGGAGAGCGGGCGGTGGGAGGGGGATCTCGCGCGCCCGCACGCCCGCGGTGGCGCTGGTGCCAACGGGCTGGCCACCCCCCGGGCCTGGCACTGCGATAGTGTCAGCATGGGGGGGGCTCCGTCAGACCGGATCGTGCGGGACCCGCCAAATCCTGACAATGCGAGTTGCTGCCGTCGTGAAAGGTCAGGCCGTCCGTCGTCGCCGCCCGTCGTCGCCGCCGCGCCTGCGGGGCTCCTGGACCCGTCGGGGGCGGTCAATGCACGTGCCATCTCGCGGGACGGGGTTGGGCCGCCGCCGCCGCCGCCAGGAGTGGTCATGGCGCTGGCTACCTCGGTTGGTCTTCCCACACAGCAACCGCAAAGACAGCCGGACCGGAGGGGGGTGCCGGGCGGTAGATAACGAGCGGAGCAGCGGCGACTGGCCACGGGGTAGCGCTCCGTTGCTGTCACCGCCGCCGCCGCCGCGGCCGCCAGTACTGTACCCCCGCCATACTGTCTCTGCCTTCTCGTTGGCGGCCAGCGGCGTTCCAAACTGCCGCACGTTGCTCTCCTGTTGGCCACAATGGCGGTAGCACCACCGGCGGTCCAGTGGCCGGCATACGGCGGCCGCCGCCGCTGCTCAAGCCAAACGGCGCCTCTGCTCAAATCAAACGCACCCGAGGCACCAGCCGCGGAAAAAAAAAAAAAAATCGCACGACCGCAGCCGCTGCCCCTTGGAGCGACGGCGGCCGCGCCGCGGTCGGACCACGTCAGCCGGCGGCCACACTTGCCGGTGCGCCGCGAGCCGGCGGCGCAAACGGCCGCCGCGCAGCCACCCGTTGCCATGACCGGTGCGCACCACCACCCCCTGAGGACGGGACACCGCAACGGCGGCACCTACAACTGGCGTGGCACCCACCGACTGTGGCTCGGGCGGCCGCGGCGGCGGCGGTGCCTCTGGCGGTCGGCGCGTCGGCGGCGGCCGCGTGGCGACCGTGCGTCTCGCCCATGCCGCCGTGGCACGAGCGGCCGTGCGGCCGCCCACCAGCCCCGCGTGCCGCCCCGCCGTCGGCACGTGAGGGACGGGTCGCGACGCGGGCGCAGCGTTACCCTTGCCGCCCCCCTTGCCCTCATCGCACCCGTGCTGCCCCCTCGGTGCGGGCAGCTAGCCGCTGCCGCCGGCAGCGGGCACACGAGGCGGAGCGCCCCGCGCGGCCGGCGCCGCTGCGCGGTTGGCGGGGCGGGGCGGGGCGGCTGGGAGGGGCGGCCGTGCCGCCAGCAAGCGCCGCGCAGCCGCACGGGATGGCGTGTCAACGACGCCCAGACGGTAGCGGCGCGGCCACCCCGCCGTCGCCGTGCCCCCCCCAGCCCGCTGCGGGTCGTTCACAGCAGCCTTTGACGGCAGCCAGCACAGCTCCCCCCTCGCTCCTCCTTCACCTGCCATCCCCCTCCCTGTCCCCCATCCCGAGCGTCCAGCATGCTACTCGCCACGACCAACGTCAACGCCCTCTGGCGAGGAGGCCCTCCCCCTTGACCACCGGCGTCGCCGGTGCATAGAGGTGCGCGGCGCCCTTTGGCGTAAAAAAGCAGCCGCCAGAAAGGAGGCCGGTATAGCGGCGGCAGGTCACGGCCCGCCACTGGCACGGCGTCACAGAGGCCATGAAAGGCCCACTGGCATCGGCATTGCCAACGGTACGACCGCTGCCGACAGTCACCAGACGCAGCAGCGCATCGACCCGTCCGAGCCTGGACGACACGCGGCCAGCCAGTCTGCTGGCGGTGCGCCGCCGCGGCACCCCGCGCCGCCGAGCCGTGCTCCACCCACCCGCTGTCCGCGCCGGTGGCGGGTCCCCCGTGGCCCGCTTCCGCCGTGCCCGGCGTCCCCGGCTTGCTTGGCGGACCCCCATGATGGCGGCCACGGCAGAGACAGGGAGCTCACGAAAAAAAAAAAAAAAAAAGGACAGCAGCCCCACCATCACGTGGTCCACAGACCTATTCGCGGGGAGGAGGAGCGGTGGGAGACGACCGGGCTGACGAGCGTGCCACGGGTGACTGCCGCCGCCGCCACCACCACGGCCGTCGCGCCGCGCCGCTGCCAGTGAACCCAGCCACACGCGGGGGGGGAGCGCGTGCGGCTCGGCCGCTGAGAGGGAACCGCATGATGGAGACGCGACGGACGAGGGGAGCAGGACCGTCGACGGACGGACAGCACCCAAACGCGCGGCGGCGGCGGGGCGGAGGAGCCGACGCGCCACGCACAGACACCGCGTCAGGCCGCCCCGCGTGGTCTGCGCGGCCGCTTGCGCGGCCGCTCCCCCCCGTCCGTCCCTCGCGCGTCGGCCGCCGCCGCGTCGGCCGCCGCCGCGTCGGCGGCGGCCGCGTCGGCAGCGGCCGCGTCGGCGACTGCCGCGGCAGCGGCGGCCGCGCCAGTGGCGGCCACGTCGGCCGCCGCCCCCCCCCCCCCCCCCCCCCACCCCCCGGCGATGCCGGCACGCCAGCCGCGGGCACCCCCCCCCCCCCCCCCCCCCCCAGCCGCCCACCACCCCGCGTACGGCGTGTTCCACACCATGCAGCGGTTCCAGTCGGGCCCCCCCCCCCACCACGGGGGCCCCCGCTCGCCGAGCCCCCGCTTGGCCGCGTCCACCCGCCGCCGCGCGGCGGCAACGGCGGCCGCGTCGGCCGCCGCCGCCGCCGCCCGCACCGCCGCCCGCGCCCGCCCGAGCGCCCGCCGCAGCGCCGCGGCGCGGTCGGGGGGGAGGCGGGGGTCCGCCGCCCGCCATAGGCGGCCGCGGATGACAAGGTAGCGCGCGTCGGGCGTGCGGGGGGGGGGGAGGGGGTCCCCGCCGCCGCCGCAGGGACCGCCGCCGCCGCCGCCGCAGGGACCGCCGCCGCCGCCGCAGGGACCCCCGCCGCCGCCGCAGGGACCGCCGCCGCCACCGCAGGGACCGCCGCCGCCGCCGCCGCCGCCGCCACCGGCAGCGGCGCGGCCCGCGCAGCGGCGGCCGCCGCGGGTGCCGCCGCCGCCGCCGCCGCCACTGCCGGCACCGCCGCCGCCACTGCGGCCGCCGCCACTGCCGGCACCGCCGCCGCCGGTGCGGCGGCGGCCGCCGCGGCGGCAGCGGCAGCCGCCGCCGCCGCCGCCGACCGTGTCACCACCCGCGGGCGGGCGGTGGCGGCCGCGCCGCCGCCGCCGCCGCCGCCGCCGCCGCCGCGGCGGCTGCCACGGCCGGCGGCGCGCATGGCGGCGGCGCACCGCAAAAAGGGTGGGGGGGTGGGGGTGGGGGGGGGTTGGGGGTGCGCGTTGGCGGTGGAGGGTGGAGGGTAGAGAGGGTGGAGGGTGGGGGGTGGAGGGGGGGGGGGGGGGGGGGGGGGTGCCGCCGCGCACCCGCGCCGCCGCCGCCGCTGCGAATCGCGGCGGCACGGGTGAGGGAGGGGCGGCGGCGGCGAGTGGCGGGGACGGGCGGGGGAGGGCGGCAGCGGCGGCCGGCCGCCCGCGGCGGCCGCCGCCGCCGCCGCGCGCCGGGGGGGTGTGCACGGCCGCCGCGGCGGTCGCCGCGGCGTGGCGGGCGGCGCGGCGGGCGGCGCGGCGGGGGGTGGGGGTGCCACCGCCCGCGGCGCGGGGGGGGGGGGGGTGGGCCGCGCTCGGCGGCCGCCGCCGCGCCCACCCCGGCGGTTCTTTGCTTTCTTTTTTTTTGTTTTTTTTTTTGCACCGCCGCCGTCGCGGCGCGCCCACCGGTCGCCGCGGCGGCGACCGCGCGCACTCCCCCCCCCCCCCCACCCCCCCCCCCCCGCCACCCCCCCCCCCCCCCCAGGCACGACCGCCGCGCCGTACCGCCGCGGCGCGGCCGACGGCCAGCGTCTCCCCCCCCCCCCCCCCCCCCGCGGCACGCGCACCCCCCCCCCACCCCGCCGCCGCGGCGGCCGCCGCCGCCGCCACCGCCGCCGCCGCCGGTCGTGGCGGCGTCGCGTGCCGCGGCGGCGGCGGCGGGGGGGGAAGCGCACGCGGCGGGCGGCGCTCCCCCCCCCCCCCCCCCTCCCCCCCACCCCCCCCTGCTGCCCGCACCACTGGCGGTGGTGGTGGTGGGGGTGGTGGCGGCGGCGGCCAAAGGCGGCGGCGGTGGGGACTGCGTCGCGGTGGGCGGGCGGGGGTGGTGGTGGTGGTGGCGGCGGTCGTGATGGGGGGGGTGGGGGGGGGGGGGGTGGGGTGACGGCGGTGGTGGTGGGGTGGGGTGACCGCGGTGGTGGTGGTGGTGGTGGTGGAGGGGGTGTGGTGGTGTGGTGGGGGTGGTGGTGGCCTGCCGGCAGGGGGCGTGGCGCCCCCCCCCCCCCCCCCCCCCGCGCCACCACCACCACCACCCCTTCGCGCGGGTACGCCCCGCCGACCGCCGCCGCGGCGGCGGCGGCGGCGGCGCCCCCCTCCCGACCCGCCACGGCGGCCGCGCGGCGACGACGCGGCGGCCGCCGCCGCCCGTTCCACCCGCCAACCGCAGCGGCCGGCGGCGTTGGCGGCGGCCGCCACGCCGTCGCCGCCGGCTGGGGGTGACGGCCACCGCCGCGGCGGCGGCGGCGGTGGGCGTGCCGGTGGGCGTGCCGGTGGGCGTGCCGGTGGTGGGGGGGGGGGGGGGGGGGGGCGCGGACGCCGCGGCCGGCGCGCGGCGCGTGGAAGCAGGCGCCCCCCCCCCCCCTCCCCCCCCCCCCCCCCCCTCTCCCCCCCCCGCCGCCACCGCCGACACCGCGGGCCGCCGCCGCCGGCGGCGCGACTGCCGACGCCGCCACGGCGGCGGCCACGCCCGGCGTGGCCGGCGTGGCCCGCCGCCGCCGCCGCGGTCTGCACACCCCCCGCTACGCGTCCCCATCCGCCACGCCGGCGGTGGGCGGCGGCCGCCGCGGCGGCACGGGTGACGGCGAGGGAGGGGGGGGGGGGGGGGGGGGGAAGGGGCGGACGCGCGGCGCTCCCCCCCCCCCCCCGCGCCCCCCCAGTGGTGGCTTTCCCCCATCCGCGTCTCCCCCCCAGTGTCGCCGCCCACTGCCAGCCGCGACGCGGCCGCCCGTGCCGCCAAGCCGCCGCCGCCCGCCGCCGGCCGCCGCACGTGGCAGGCCACCACCGCCGCCGCCGCCGCTGCCGCCGCCGCCGCCGCCGCCGCCACGGGCGCCACCGCCGCCGCCGCCGCCGCCGCCGCGGGCGCCACCGCCACCGCCGCCGCCGCCGCTGTCGCTGCGGCGGGCCGCAAACGCGGCGGCGGGTCGGCCGGTGGCGGCCGCGGCGGCGGGGCGGGGAGCCCGGCGCGCGCCCGCCCGGCGGCGCGCCGCGGCGCGCCGCACCACCCCCGCCCCGCGTCCCCGCGTCGCGGCGGCAACGCTGCCGGCGCGGCGGGGCGCGGCGGCTCCCCCCCCCCCCCCACCGGCCGCGGCGGCCGCGGCGGCGCCGCGGTGCCGCCACCGCCGCCGCCGCGGAGCCGCCACCGCCGTGACGCCACCGCCGGCCGGCGCGGGTCGCTCCGCCGCCCGGGCGGCGGCGGCCGCCGCCGCCGCCGCCGCCGCGGGCGCGGCGCGACTGGGAGGGGCGCCGCGCCGCGGTATGGTCCCGACCGTCGCCGTCGCCGCCGCCGCCGTCACCGCCGCCGCCGCCGTCGCCGTTGCCGCTGCCGTTGCCGCTGCCGCCGCCGCCACCACCGCTGCCGTCCCCGCGGCCGCCGCGGGCCGTAGTAGGGGGTGGCGGGAGCGGTGGACGCGCGCGTGCGCGGTCGATGGCCAGCGGGCCACAGCCGGGAGTTGCAACTAGTTGACAGGCGCGGCGATTAAGTAGGCCGCTCTCACGTGCGGAGGGCCGGGCCGCCGCTCCCGCTGGCTGCTGCCGTTGATTTCTCGACGGGATCTCGAGGTGAGCACGTACCTATCTCGTATATCTCGGTGGAACGCCTGTGCGCGCGGCGCCGTCGCCACGCGCCCACAGACAACAGCCGACACCCCTCCAGCGCGGCCGCGTCGTTTCTACATAGTTTTGTTCTTCTCCCTCCGGTGCACACAGGGAATAAGTTGTCAGTCGTTCAGAAAGGTCGACGAGAGGCATTAAACGATGAGTATGCACGTGGGGGGACCGGCCCCCGGGGAGAAACTCTGCGATAGCAGAGTAACCCCCCTCACACGCAATCTGAACATCCGACGAAAACCCGCACGCGGCTCGTCGGAGAGAGGGGTGAACCGAGCTCGTGGCACTCGGCGGCCGGTGGCTATCGTGCCGTGAGTACCGCGGTGTGGAACCGACTCACGCCACGGAAGTTGCCCGGCCGCCGCCCGCCACCGCTGGCGCACCGTCTCCCGTCTCTGCCGCTCTGGCGAGCTCCGTGGTTGCCACCGTGTGCGTGTCCGCCACCACCGCCGTCCGCGCCCCGCCGTCGCCATCCGGTCCGACAGCCGCCTCCCCGCCCGCGTCGCCCGTGGCGACCGCCACCACTGCGGCGCCTGGGGGACGGCCGCAGGCGCCGTCGCCAGCTCGGTCTGCGGCGGCGGCGCCCGCCGCCTCGCCGTCGTCACCGCCTCCCAGCCTCGGCCGTCGTACGCGTTGCGGGCGCATAAACGGGTGGCACGGCAGCTGCCGTATCTGCCGCAGCGCCTTCCACCCCATGTTGGCCGCCGCGTTCACGTCGCGGTTGACCAGCTGCCGCGAACACGCCCGCTCCACGCAGCGCTTGACGCCCCACACCCCCGCGGCGGCGGGGGCACGAAACACGACCCTCGCCGGGGGTGGGTGCTTGACCGCCCGCTCTGCCGCCATCTTGGCAGCCTCTGCTCGACAGGCCGCCCGTCGCGCGGCGGAGCGCACCGGCTGCGTGCGCTCCCAGCCGGCCGTCGGCGGCGCACGCGGGCGCCCCTGCCGGCCACGGCGGCCCCGCCGCCGCCCACAGATCAGGGTGCCGCGGGGTACGGGCGGCGGCGCCGCTGCCGACGCGTACACGACCGCCAGCTGCTGGCGGCAGCCGGCGCACGCCTGACTCGAGTTGTGCTCGTCTGCGTCCACCATCCAGCACAGCCGGCGGAGGTGGCGGCGGAGCCACGTGGCGCCCCCTCGGGTGGCCGCCTGCCCGACCACCACCACCACCGCCGAGCGGTTGACGACGCGGCGGAGGCGGCCACCCGTGAGCTCCCGCGCCACGGCCTCGCCCAGCCGCCGCCGTCGGATGACTTGATGCACCCGCGCCTTGCGCTGGCCGGCCGTCGCCGCGGCGCCCCACACCGCCCTGTACTGCGGCTGGCGGCGTGACTCCATCCACTGGCGGCTGGCCGCCAGCACCGCCGCCGCGTCGCCCGTCCGCACCGTGTCGTGCGCGGCCACCACCTCGGGGGTCGTCGCCGGCGGCAGCTGGAGCGCGGCCAGCCGCTGCGCCGCCTCCCGCCGGTGCGCCGCCGCCGCCCGCGCCGTCATGCCGTTGCCTGCAGCTTCGGTGTAGCGGCCCCTGGTCAGGGTGTACACGGCGCCCGCGGGGGGGGGCGCCCGCCACCCCCGCGTCGCCCCGACCGCGTCTGCCACGCGCGCCGTCAGGCCGTCCAAGGCGGACGCAAACGCGCCGGCGGCGGCCACGTCCTGCGCCGCCGCCGCCGTCTTGCACGCCGCGAACGCGGCGCCGTCGGGCCGCCCGTGTGCCACTCGCGGCCGGACCCAGCCGGCGGCGGCCCGGCGCAGGCAGCCGAGCGCCACGTCGACGGCCGCGTGACGCGGCACCCGCCACCGGCCATTGCCGGTGGCCACCACCAGGCGCTGCGCCACGGCCCGCAGGCGCCGCACGGCGCCGCGCCGGAGGGAGGCTGCCGGCCCCCGCGCGGTTCTCTCCGACGGCGGGCGCACCGATGGCGCCGGCGCGGCTGTCCCGCCGGCGGCGCCGCCGCGAGGCGGTCCAGTCGTGGCCGCGTTGCCGCACGGCGGCTGCCGTTTCTCTGCGCCGCCGGGGGCGGCCTTGCGCTTTCTCCACGCCGGAGAGGGGGTGAGGGCTCCCGGCGGGGCCCCGCCCGCCGCCGCCGCCGCCGCCGCCGCCGCCGCCGCCGCCGCCGCGCCTGCCGCCGCCGCTTCGGCCGGCGCCAGGGCGGCGGCGCGCCAGACGACGGCGTCTAGCGCCAGCGCCGCGCGGGTGAGCGCGTCCGCCGCCACCAGCCGCGACCGCGCCAGCCGGCGGCGGCGCACCCACGGGCGGTCGCCCCATGCCGCTGCCGTCGGCCCAGACGAGACGGCCGTCAGGACGGTGGCCTTGCCGGGGTCTGCCGACACAACGGTGAGGGTCTTGACGGCGGCGATGGGGAAGCCCTGCTTCTCCAGCTGCGTGGTGGGGCTCCCCTGCACCCGCGACTGCACCCGGCTGCCGTTGGCCTTGCGCGTCACGGCCGCCACGTCCGCGGCCTCGGCCTCGGCGGCCGTCGCCGGCCGCGACAGCGTGAAGACCACCCCCTCCCCGTTGGAGCGGAGGTCGGCGCCGGAGGTGCACCGCGCAGTTTCCAGCCCCAGGAGTCCCGCAATGGCCGCCGCCCCCCGCCGACGGACGTCCTCGTACAGCTTGCGGTGTGCGGGCCAGGCGCGCCGGATGAGCGGGCCCAGGCGTGCCTTGGTCACCGTGCCATACCCGTGCAGGGTGGCGGCCTTGCCAGGCACCAGCGAGAAGGGCTTGTCCACCACCCCCTCCGCCTGCACGTGCAGCAGGTACGGGATGTACTCTGCCCACCGGCGCGCGACCACGTGCGCCCCGCCTGTGGGGAACAGCGGTGGGGTACCCTGCACGGGCGCCGGCTGCGCTGTGAGGCACCACCCACACACGGGCAGCCCTCAACGTACTGGCGCCGGTGTCAGCAACCCGTGCACCAATGAGGATGCCGGGCGCGGGGAAGGTGACGGGTGGGATGACGGTGATGGGGGTGGGGAAGAGGATGGGCGTGACGTCGGTGAGGGTCGAGGGGGTCGAAGGTAAAGGAGGTCTTTGTGTCTCTGTCTGTGGTTGTTCCCCCGAGGTCTCTCCCGGTGGCGCCCACACTCACGCATTATATACCCCCAGGGGGGCACCCAGGGTGCCCCAAAGCATGCGATTGCCCGTCGTGCCGGTGGACGGCACCAAAGCTCTCAAAACAAAGCATGGGCTCTCAGAACAAAGCAAGGGTGGGCGTGTGCGCCCCAAGGCGCCCCACCAGAAAGCCCCAAACGGGGGGGCGACGGTGTGCGGCGCTCGTAGCGCCGCGCGGCTGGCCCCACGCGCCATTCGACCCGAAAAGCCTCAGAGGCGTGTAAGCAGACGCCAGTCTTCGGGTCAAATATCTCCCGTGGGTCAGCAAGTCTTGTCGCTCCCATTGGTCCACGGGGAGATTGTTCCGGCTTGCTGACGCGTCAGAGATGTGGCTCGTCTTTTGGTCCGTTAGTCCGTTGATCCGTTGGAGACTGTACCCGTCGGCAGATGAGTCAGGGTAGTGTCGGTTAGCCAATCCGCGGCTCCCGTGCTGACCGTCCGTTAGTAGTAGATTATCGGACGGACACCGCGGCATGCCCCAGATTACTTTGGAGTTGATGCGTCTTGGAAGGAGTTGGCTGAGAAGGACAGGGAAGGAGAGGCCCCAGTCCTTATCCCCTAGGCTCCAGTCTTGGGGATTTAAGGGGCATATCCTTACACCTCCCCCCCCTTAGGACGCGCGGCGCAGGAAAGCGTCCAACACCTCAGGTGCGTTCGCAAGGTCTTGCTTGGTCAGCCAGGAGTTCTCGCTGACGTCACAGCCTTTCCACTTGACCAGGTACTGTAGTCGTCCACGGCGCTTTCGTGACCTTATGATGGAGTCGACTTCGTACTCGACAGAACCGTCCGGAAATGCCACCGGAGGCGGAACGGGAGGAAGTCGGCCATAAGGATCAGCGCGGTACGGCTTCAGCAAGCTCGCATGAAAGGCGTTGTGAACCTTGCGATCGAGCACCGCTTGGGGAAGATCCAGGCGGAACGTCACATCGTTGATACTCTCAGTGACGCGGTACGGTCCTGAGTACTTGGGCATCAGCTTGCGAGCGCCTTGGAAAGCATCTGGCATAAGGTGTTTGGTACTTAGTAGCACCAGATCGTCCACGGCGATCTTGCAAGGTCGGCGATGGCGATTTGCGTACGCCGAGCGCGCCTCATTTGCACTCTTGATGGCTGAGATGGCAGTCTCTTGAGCATGTTGGAGACCGCTTAGCCAGTCAGACACTGCAGGCATGCTTGACTCTGAGTTTTCGAGGATGTCCATTGGTACCGTCTTAGGTTCGAATCCGTAGTTCAGGAAGAAAGGGGAGTACGTTGTAACAGCATTTGGCGACCGGTTGTAGGCTACTTCTGCAGCAACCAGAAAGAGGTCCCAATCGCCTTGGTGATGGTTGACAAAGTTTCGCAGGATTTCTTCGATCTTCTTGTTCATGATCTCAGTTTGTCCGTCGGTTTGCGGGTGGTACGCTGAAGAGGCCTTGATCTTGACCTTGAGAATCTCCGTGAGCGACTGCCAGAAGTTGGAGAAGAAAATGCGGTCCCTGTCGCAGACAACATCAGCTGGGAGTCCGTGGTGTCGATAGACGTGATCATGGTAGAGCTGAGCTGCGACTGGCGCCGTACAGTCTGGCTTCATAGGGGCGAGGCGAATCATCTTGGAGAGGCGGTCGACAACGACGTAAATCCCGTTGTGGCCTCTTGGAGTCAGAGGAAGAGGCGTGATAAAGTCCATGGAGACACTTGCCCATCGTTGGCTCGGGGGGTCCAAGGGTTTGAGGTGACCCAGAGGTGAATGGGTGCTAGCCTTGTTCCGCTGGCACAAATCACATGTTTGTACGTATCTTTGGATGTCTTTCCGCATTGTCTTCCAGTAGTACTTGGAAGAGATAACCTTGGTTGTTTTCTTGACTCCCATGTGCCCTTGGCACGGGACATCATGGTAGTCGTGGAGTAGTCTTTGGCGTAGAGTACCGACGGGGATACACGTACGGTCACCTCGTTTCAACAACCTCATGTGTAGCCGGTAGGGAGATACCGGGTCTTTGACTAGGTCGGCAAACTCGGGGTCCGCGTCGTACTCTTGTCTTAAGGTGGCAAGGTCTTGATCACTTTGGTTGATGGTCATGAGGTTGTTGATTTCAGTTTTCTTGGGGAATTCTTCAATGGTCTTGGTCAGCACGCGACTAAGAAGGTCTTGATTGGGGGCGTGCTTGTCGGGAGCATCTTGTGGCTGCCTGGAAAGGGCATCAGCCACGGGGTTCGAAGTGCCCTTGATTGGGACAATCTTGAACTGGAACTGGTCCAGAAACTCCAGCCACTTGACTTGGCGATCGTTCAGCTTCTCTTGGGTGCTTAGGTATCTCAGGGACTCATGGTCGGTGTGGACCTCAAAGGGTCTTCCGTAGAGGTAGCAGCGCCAATGCCGGATAGCTTGTACGACTGCAAGCAGTTCTCTTTCACGAATGCTGTAGCGCTGCTCGTGGATGTTGAGGGTTAACGAGAAGTACGCCACTGGACGCCGTCCGCGTCCATCATCTTGCTCAAGGACTGCGCCCACAGCATACCCGCTGGCATCTGTAGACACGTAGATTGGGTATCTCTTGTCGAAAGGCCTTAGCACCGGTGCGCTCGTCGTTAGGTCCTGCAGCTGCTCAAAGGCTTTCTGGGCGTCGGGTGTCCACTCGAAGTCGACATTCCCAGTCAGCCTTGTTAGCGGCGTAGCTACGGCAGCCATTCCCTTGATGAATCTACGATAGAAGTTGACCATACCGAGGAAAGATTGTACATCCTTTTTGCTCCTTGGTGTTGCCCACGTACGGATGGCTTGGACCTTGTAGTCTTCCATAGAGAAGCCTTTCTCGGAGATGACGTGGCCAAGGTAGTCCACAGTAGTTCGAGCGAACTGGCACTTGCTCAGCTTGGCGTAGAGCTTGTGTTCTCGTAATTTCTCGAGTGCTAATCGTAGGTGCTTGAGGTGATCGTCGTAAGTTTCGCTGTAGACTAGGATGTCGTCGAGGTAGACACAGATGAAGTCGTACAGATAGGGTCGGAAGACATCGTTCATTAGGTTCATGAAGACCGCGGGTGCATTTGTCAGACCAAAGGGTACGACGGTGAACTCATAGAATCCGTACTTGGTTCGAAACGCCGTCAAAGGTATTGTTTCTGGGTCAAGGCGAATCTGGTGATAGCCAGAGCGGAGGTCGATCTTTGTAAAGTACTTGGCCTTTCGCAGTTGGTCAAAGATGTCGTCGATGCGTGGTAGTGGGTACGCGTTCTTGATAGTAGCCTTGTTCAGGGCCCTGTAGTCGATGCACATTCGCCAGCCACCGTCCTTCTTCGCCGCAAAGAGGACGGAAGAGCCCCACGGTGAGGTGCTTGGTTGGATGAATCCCTTCCTTATGAGGCCGGCCAGTTGAGTCTTGAGTTCTTCGAGCTCCCATTCGGCTAGTCGGTAAATTCCGCTACGACGCGGTTGGGCGTCATCGGTCAGCTTGATGCTAAATTTGTGACTGCGCTCAGGAGGGAGTCCGTCGGGGAGCTCGTCTGGGAAGACGTCAGCGTACTCTTTGAGAATCTCTTGAACTTCTTTCTTGTCTTCGCCTTGTCCCATCGTAATGGCGTTAATGTCGAAGGTGCTAGAGGGATCTTCCGACTGCAGGTAGATGGCAAAAACAGGGCACCTTTGAACGAGGTCCCGAGCAAGGCGTTGCCGACTGATCAGAGCTTCGGGCTTCTTGAGGGAGGCAGTGCTAGAAATGTTCTTGTGGTTGAACTTGAAGGAGATCTTGTTTTTCTTGTTGTTGATTTTGGCGTCCTTGTCATCGCGCCACTTCTTTCCCAGGATGAGGTCGTACGCGCTCAATTCACAAACAGCAAACCGAAGTCGCTCTTGGTACGGTCCGATGTGAATCTCAAGAGGGTCAACGGTTTCAGCGAGGACATGGGAGCGGCCATCGGGCATGCTTGCCGCGAAGTCCGTTCCTTTCGTTTTCACATGCAAGGAGGTAACGAGGCGCCTTGAGACGACGTTGATGGGAGATCCGTCGTCGAACAGCACCTTAACAACTTTTCCATTGACAGAAGCAGTAGAAAGCAGAAGCCCGAGTCGCGGGCCTTCAAATGGTGACGACATATTTTCAGGAACCGAAGGAGCGTCTTTCACAGATGTTGAGGATTGTTGCTGCTTCAGTTCCGCTGGCCTTTTGGGCAGTCCTTAGCCATGTGTCCTTTCTCGCGACAGCGAAGGCAGAGACCCTCGCGCATGCAGCGCTGGCGTTCGTCTGGCGTCAGCTTTTCGATCTTGATGCTGGAAATGTCCATCGGGACAACGCCCATCGTCTGCGGCTTGCCAGAAGTGCTGTTAACATTGCTGGTGATACGGGACACTCCAGCCTTGGCCGCTTCCACGCGCAGGGCGTCCGTCATCAGTGATTCAAGATCGGTGTACGTCTTGAGGCACAGTGCCTGCCAGATGTCGCGCTTCAGGCCTCGGCTATAGCGGTCGATCTTTTCCGCTTCGGTGATGTCCGGGATGTCCAAGAGGACGCTCAGGAAAGTCCTGTTGAACGTCCCGACGTCCTTGATTTGGCGCCATGAGTGCAGCTTGTCCCGCGCCGCCTGCGTCTTGTTCAGAGGGCTGAAGCGACGGATGAGCGCAGCCCGAAAGGTAGCCCAGTCGGGGACCGCCGTCGTCCGACTGTAGGTATGCCACCAGGTGAACGCTTCACCGTCCAGGTAGGTGCAGGCGATCCGACACGCTTCGTCAGGGTCAGTCAGTCGCACATATGAGTCCATGTGCGAGCACCATGCTTCAATTGTCCCGGGCTTGCCAGAGAACAGCGCGGGCTTATTCGGCCTCGCAGTCGTCGCGCCTCCACTCGAGGCCTTAGCCTTGGCGTCGGACAGCTGTTTCTTGGCGTCCGCCAATTCAACCTTATGAGCCTCGAGCTCGGCGCTCATCTGCGAGACGAACGCTGTAAGTTGATTCCATGACTCCGCGGAGGGTGCGGTTGAGGCCGTTCCCGGATTAATCGGGCTTACAGTCGCAGGATTCGGGGGGTCCATTGCGTCCTGGGTGAGGTCCGCAACAATCAAATTAACCCAACAGACCCGGTTTGACTTACTCCGGCAGAGCACGGGGCAAGTCTTACAAGATGTGCAAGTTAATTTGACCAAGCAAAATAGTGCTGCACTAGCTCTGGACAAGCGTGGCCGTCGTGGCTACCACGTTTCCAAAGATGGACAACACTATTTGATGGGTCACAAGCGATGCGATGAAGCAGAATTCGAAGACTCAAATCACGCAATCGGATTTTCCCGCCGGCCGCCGCGCACGGGCCCGAGTCGGGTCGTGCCGGATTTCCACGCGGGGGGATCAAAGGGGGAAAATCGCGTCTCTTGCACAGATCCTGGGGGGTGTTGCGAGGTGTCAGTCGGTGCGGCGCGCCAGCGTGCGGTGGTGATCCTTGCCACGCTGGTGGCGTTCGAAGTGCTCGACCGTCTCAAATTCGCGATCGCACACGTCGCAACGAGGGCGGGTCGCTGGACGGTTGACCGTATTGCGGTGGCGCCGCGACCAGCGATGGTCGCGCAGCACTGTCAGGCTGTTGCAACGCACACCGCACGGCTTGCAAACGTATTTGCCCTTGGGGATGGTCTTGGCGATCCGGCGCTGCTCTCGCTGCTCTGCTGCGCGCGCGGTCGTCGGTCGGATGTGGCCGATTCGTGGGGCCGGCGGCGCGATGTAGCGCCGGGCCGGATCCTGCGCGGGCAGCAGCAGGCGCCGGTTGGCTGGGACCGCCGGTCCTGACGTGGCCGGGCCCTTACCCTTGCGCGAGAGGGGGGGCTTGGATGCGGCTGGCGCCGCCGATGCGGCCGTCGCCGCCACAGAGGATGACGTGGATGCGCCCGCCGGGGTGCCACGTGCCGCCGCGGTGTCGCGCGCCGCCACGGTGCCGCGCGCCGCCGGGGTGCCGCGCGCCGTCGGGGGGCGCGCCGTCGCCGCCGAGGAAGTCGGGGCGTCCGCCAACGCCGAGGAAGAAAATTCCGAACCTGATTTGGCACTCACTGGGTTTCGACAATCAGTCGACCAAAAGAAAAAAAACCGTGACAGGGGCCACCAGGGCAGTGTCAGGGCAGTGTTCTTTCGGTGTGATTCGTGGAACCCGCTGCGTTCGTATTACAATGCCCGAGGCACGCCGAACACAGGGGGCAGCACGAGTGCACAAACACAGGGAGGGCCAAATCCAGGACGGAATCGCAACGTCACCGCCAAGAGGAAGTCAAACTACCTGAAGCTACCACATGTGAGGCACCACCCACACACGGGCAGCCCTCAACGTACTGGCGCCGGTGTCAGCAACCCGTGCACCAATGAGGATGCCGGGCGCGGGGAAGGTGACGGGTGGGATGACGGTGATGGGGGTGGGGAAGAGGATGGGCGTGACGTCGGTGAGGGTCGAGGGGGTCGAAGGTAAAGGAGGTCTTTGTGTCTCTGTCTGTGGTTGTTCCCCCGAGGTCTCTCCCGGTGGCGCCCACACTCACGCATTATATACCCCCAGGGGGGCACCCAGGGTGCCCCAAAGCATGCGATTGCCCGTCGTGCCGGTGGACGGCACCAAAGCTCTCAAAACAAAGCATGGGCTCTCAGAACAAAGCAAGGGTGGGCGTGTGCGCCCCAAGGCGCCCCACCAGAAAGCCCCAAACGGGGGGGCGACGGTGTGCGGCGCTCGTAGCGCCGCGCGGCTGGCCCCACGCGCCATTCGACCCGAAAAGCCTCAGAGGCGTGTAAGCAGACGCCAGTCTTCGGGTCAAATATCTCCCGTGGGTCAGCAAGTCTTGTCGCTCCCATTGGTCCACGGGGAGATTGTTCCGGCTTGCTGACGCGTCAGAGATGTGGCTCGTCTTTTGGTCCGTTAGTCCGTTGATCCGTTGGAGACTGTACCCGTCGGCAGATGAGTCAGGGTAGTGTCGGTTAGCCAATCCGCGGCTCCCGTGCTGACCGTCCGTTAGTAGTAGATTATCGGACGGACACCGCGGCATGCCCCAGATTACTTTGGAGTTGATGCGTCTTGGAAGGAGTTGGCTGAGAAGGACAGGGAAGGAGAGGCCCCAGTCCTTATCCCCTAGGCTCCAGTCTTGGGGATTTAAGGGGCATATCCTTACATGCGCCCGCACCCGCGCGTCGGCAATCTCCCTGAGCGCCGCCGCACGCACGTCGGGGGGTAGGGCGTCCAGCTTGGCCGCGTGCGCCGCGTGGGGCGCGTCGCTCCCCCGCTCCAGGCAGCTCCTTGCGGCGGCGTAGACCGCGGCGCGGCGCCGTCCGCGTTGCTCTTCGCCAGAGGCGGGGGCGTCGGCCGCATCCACCACCATTGTGGCCACCCGCCACGCCAGCCGCCGGGTGGCGACCGCCACCGTCCTCGCCGTGTGGGTGACGATGATGGTCACCACCCCTCGCCACCGCGCGTGGCTGTTGCCGTGCGGCAGGTGGTCGTGGCACGCGGCGTCAAAGGAAGACGCGAGCGCGTCCATGGCGTTACGCGTGGCGTCCATCAAGGCCGGGTAGGACACCGACAGCCGACGCGCAGCAGGCCCGCACAACGTGTTGTCCCGCGCCCGCCCGCAGCTGCCGCACTTCACGCCGGCGGGCAGGCTGCCGCCATGTGCGCCACGGCAGCAGACCGCGTACGCCACCCAGTTCCAGTACTCGCCCCAGCCGGCGGGGCCGGGCAGCGCCGCCGCCCACCCGTCCGCCTTGACGGCGCCAAAGAGGGTGTGCACGGTGTTGAGCCACACCAGCGTCAGCGTGAAGTGCAGCTGCGTGTGGTGCTCGGCGGTGGCGAGGAAGCCGCCGCGCACGACGGCGTGCGCCGTTCCGTCGGGGCTCGCGGGCAGGGTGCGCAGGACCGCCGCGACGGGCACCATCACCGACGACGTGCCCGTCGCCCGGCAGGCGTACGGGTCGGACGCGGCGGGGTCCTCCCCGCGGTCGTACGCGTGCGGGTTCTTGTCGCCGCCCACCGCCGTGGCCGGGCACGTCGCCGCCCCCGTCTTGTGAGACCGCTGGCGGCAGCGGGCGCAGGGGCGGCCGCCGGGCGCCGCCCCGCGGCGGTCCTCCACCTCTGCCACGCGCCGCGCCATGCCGCGGGAGGTGCTCCCAATCAGGGACGCCGCCCGCCGCGCCCGCTGCGCCAAAAGGCCGTCGTCGTCCAACGGGTGGTGCGCGTCCACCCACGCGGTCGCGCCCGCCACCGCCGGGGTGGTGGCCGCCTCCAGGGCGGCGCCCGACGCCGCCACCGCGCCGTCGGTGGTGGGCGAGGCTTCGTGGGGCGCCCCGGCTGCGGCGGCCGCCGCCGCCGTCATTCTGGCGAGGGCCGCGTCCAGCGCGGCGCCGTCGGGCAGCTGCGGGCGCCGCGCCCGCGCCTCGCCCATGCGGCGCAGCAGCCCGCGGAGGCGCCCCTGCTTGAGGTGCACGGCGGCCTCCAGCTCGGCCACCTCCCGCGGGTCGGCGTCGTCGCCCGACGCGGCGCCATCTCCGGGCGGGAGGGCGTCGTCGGCGTCTGCGCCGTGTCCGTGCGGTCCTTCGTCTTGAGGGCCGGCGCCCGGCTCCTCCTCGTCCGGCTCCATTGCAAGCGCCGCGGACGTCGGGAGCCGGTGGGGGGGACGCGTGCTCCTTGGCACGGTCTGGTGCTGCCGTCCCAGTGGTGGCGGGGGGCGGGGACGGCAGGGAGCGGCCCCGCTTATATGGGGGCGCCAGGCGTCGGGGGGGAGCCCCCCGCGCGGGCTCAGCGGGCGGACTTGCTACGCGCCGGGCGCGGCAGTATCTGGGGATCTCATCCACCCCGCGGCATCCGCATTTTGCGTGGAAGGGGAGGGGGGGGGGGGGGTGGCCTGTGCGTGCGCCACGTGGACCTGAGGCGGGGGGGCCGCGGGAGGGGGGGTTGAAGAGGGGGGGGGGGGGGGGGGGGGGGTCTGGTGAGCGGCGTCACCCTGGCGACGTGCGCAACACAAGGAACACCGGCGACGTCGGGAGCTCAAGGAGATCTGTCGGCGAGGTCGTCCGTCAGATGTCCGGGCGGGGGCGGTCAACGTAATTCACGCCTTCCGACCGGCGTCTGGGTGGGGATCAGCGTCACAAATTTTACGCGAGGCTGCAAGTGCTGCCGTGCTGGCGGTCGCGGCGGCCGCCAAGAGCGGCGCCGGCGCCGGCAACGGCGGCAACGGGGTCGGCGGCGACGGCAACGGGCGCGGCGGCGGCGCCGACGGCGCCGGCGACGAATAAGGCGGCACAGCTTGTATTAAATTACGGACGACTTACTTTTGTGCGATCCAATTACTCGGACTTACTTGAGTAGTACTACTCGATCTGGGCCATCGACGTCCGCGTGATTCGCAGTAGTACTACTGCGAACGTCGCACGACCCACACGATGTTGTTGATCTCAGGACGTTGCCAGCATGCGAGCACGGCCAGAAGGGCTCCCCATGTCATATCCCGCACTGCAGTCGCTGTGTGCCGCTTTCATTCGTATAGTTACGTGGGAAGTTATTATTCTACAGCGCGATTACTCGGACTTACTTGAGTAGTGCTACTCGATCTGGGCCATCGACGTCCGCGTGACTCGCAGTAGTACTACTGCGAATGTCGCACGACCCGCACGATGTTGTTGATCGCACATCGTTGCGCGTACGCGACCTCGCCGCCTCCGGCCGTGCCGCCACAATCGGCCGCCAGGCCGCCCTCGGCGGCCGCGGCGGCCGCGCCGTCGGCGGCGGTGGGCAACCCGGCAACGACGGCGGCTGCCGCGGTGGGCGGGGGGGGGGGAAGCCAGCTGGCGGCGGTGGCGGCTGCGGCGTGCCTGGGCTGTGAGGGCACGGGCGGGGGTTGGGGGGTGGGTGGGTAGGGACGCCGCCGATGCGACGCGGGAGGTGTGGACCGCGCGGGGTGCGCCGCCTCCCCCGCGCCGCCGCCGCGGGTGGCCAGCATCCCCACCCTCACAGCCCCCGACGCGGGCGCTTCCCCCCCCCCCCCCTCCCCAGCTGAAAACGCCAAAACTTGGTCAGGGCAAGTCGATGGTGCCCATCCACTGGGGAAGCAAGAAAATCGGTGTGCAAAGGTCTGGAACGCCCGTTATGGCACCGTAAAGGCGTATACCCCCGTTTTTGGCACCTATACGGGCCTTGCGTTGCCGCATGATGTCCGATGCTGATCGGACCTGGCATGGAGGTCCGTACAGGTCACGTGCAGAGGGTACAGGCATCAGATCCGGAAACGGACACGATCCCGAGTCACTGTGGGTGGAGATATACCGCAAATGGGCCATATTGACGCTTCCACGCCAAGTACTGGACGAGGTGATAACCGTTCGACACGGGAGTGCGTGCATCGGACGCGCCGTTGGACGAGGATAATTTGATGTCCAGAAAATTTGACTTGGGACGTGTCTTTGAGGCCTAATAGAGCGACTTTTCCTCTATTTCCCTTAAATTAAGGGTTTTTAGGGCCATTAAGGGGTCATTAGGGTGCATTAGGGCCGCATTAAGGGTGGGTTAAGGCGACTAAGGGTGGGTTAAGGGTGGGTTAGGTGAAATGAATGTGGTATGAGGAGCATTAGGGAGGATCAAGAGCCCATTAGGCCTCGTTTTAAGGGCAATTTCACGATTAAGTGCCTGTTTAGCGTCATTAAGGCCTCATTAGGGCCTCATTAGGCCACTTAGGGGAGGGTTAAGTAAAAGTTAAGGTGATTAGGGGTATATTAGGGAGATTAGGGGATGGTTAGGTGGGTTAAGGGTGGGTTAGGCGTGGGTTAAGGTCGATTAGGTGAAATGAATGTGGTATAAGGATCACTAAGGAGGATCAGAGGCCGATTAGGGCTCACTTTAAGTCCAAATACGCAACTAAGTGCGCCTTTAAGGCCATTAAGGCCCGATTAGGGCCACATTAGGCCACTTAGGGGGTGATTAGGCTTAACTTTAAGACATTAGGGGCACATTAGGGAGATTAGGGAGTGGTTAGGTGGGTTAAGGGTGGGTTAGGCGTGGGTTAAGGTCGATTAGGTGAAATGAATGGTGTATAAGGATCACTAAGGAGGATCAGAGGCCGATTAGGGCGCATTATAAGTCCAAATCCACAACTAAGTGCACGTTTAGGCTCATTAAGGCCCCATTTGGGCCACATTAGGCCACTTAGGGGGAGATTTGGTTAAAGTTAAGGTGATTAGGGGTACATTAGGGTGATTAGGGGATGGTTAGGTGGGTTAAGGGTGGGTTAGGCGTGGGTTAAGGTCGATTAGGTGAAATGAATGTGGTATAAGGATCACTAGGGAGGATCAAGAGCCCATTAAGGCTAATCTTAAGTCGTTTTCCTGGTTTAAGTGGGACTTGGACCGTGTTAAGTCTGCATTAGGGGTCATTAGAGGTGGGTTAGGCTGAACTTAAGGTGATTAGGAAAATATTAGGCTGGGTTAAGGTGACTTAGGCCGCATTAGGCGTCATTAGGGGTGCATTAGGCGAAATAAAAAAATATGAACGTGGTATAAGGATCACTAGGGAGGATCAAGAGCCTATTAGGCCTAATATTAGGCTTATTAGGGGGACTTAGCCGTAATATGGGCGACTTAACCCGACTTGCGCGCGTACTAAGGCCCATTCGGGGGTTTTTAGGGTAGAATTAGACGTTCGAGACACTCCTGAGGTCATTTCTCGAGCTCTACAACCTCATAGACCCCTCCCAGCACCTCCCACAGTCGTTCCCGCAGCGTGGCACTTGGCCACCTGCGCGGAAAGGCCCTCCTAGGGGGGTTCTGGAGGGGGTCCCCAGGGACCCCCAAACGACCGGGGGACCGGTCCAACCGGGGTTTCCGCCATCGTGCATCCCACTGAGGAGCCCTCCATCGATTTTGTCGAACCCGACTTGATGGGTTGTACGCATGCGCCACTTGACGCTCAGCTGTCTGCCTGTCTTCTGCAATAAGACACCACAAGGCACCATGTCGGGGCTCAGGAGTGACCATTTTACAATATTCGAACCAAAACTTGGTCAGGGCAAGTCGATGGTGCGCATCCACTGGGGAAGCAAGAAAATCGGTGTGCAAAGGTCTGGAACGCCCGTTATGGCACCGTAAAGACGTGTACCCCCGATTTTGGCACTTGTACGGGCCTTACGTTGCCGCATGATGTCCGATGCTGACCGGACCTGGCATGAAGGTCCGTCAACGTCATGCGCAGAAGGTGCAGGCATCAGATCCGGAAACGGACACGATCCCGAGTCACTGTGGGTGGAGATGTCCCGCAAACGGGCCAAATCGACGCTTGCACGCCAAGTACTAGAGGTCATGATAACCGTTCGACACGGGAGTGCGTGCATCACACGCGCCGTTGAACGAGGATAATTTGATGTGCAGAAAATTTGACTTGGAACGTGTTTTTAAGCACTTTTAGAGCGACTTTTCCGCTTTTTTCCTGAAATTAAGGGTTATTAGGCCGTTTAAGGGGTGGTTAATGAAACTTAGGGAGGGGTTAAGGTTGCTAAGGCCACTTAGGGCCGTTTAGGGGGTGGTTAGGGCCACTTAGGGGTGGGTTAATGAAAATTAGTGGGGGGTTAAGGTTGCTAAGGGCACTTAGGGCGAGTTAGGGCGGGTTAAGGGGTGGTTAGGGCCACTTAGGGGTGGGTTAATGAAAATTAGTGGGGGGTTAAGGTTGCTAAGGGCACTTAGGGCGAGTTAGGGCGGGTTAAGGGGTGGTTAGGGCCACTTAGGGGTGGGTTAATGAAAATTAGTGGGGGGTTAAGGTTGCTAAGGGCACTTAGGGCGAGTTAGGGGGTGGTTAAGGGCACTTAGGGGTGGTTAGGGTGAGTTAAGCGTCACTTAGGGCCCCATTAAGCGCATTAGGCGTGATTAGCAGGCGGTTAAGGCTCATTAGGGCTCTGAAGACTCGTTTTAGGCTGAAAATGTGCGTATTAAGGGTCGATTCTGAGGAAGTTAGGGTTGCGGAACACGGTGAAGCCATTTATGAGACGCTCAGAGGCCGCCAAGCAACGGGAATGCACAATGTCGAGGGCTGTATGTATCTGTGTTAGTCCCCGTGTACGCGCCTTAACAGCGGCGGCGCTGCTCGAGGCCACCGCCCGGTCGCTGCGGGCGGTGGATGGGGTGGCGGCGGTGGCGGCGGCGGTGGCGGCGGCGGCGGCCGCCGCCGCCGCTGCTGCCGCGCCGCCGTTGGCGGTGGGTGGAGGGGGCGGGGGGGGGGGGGAGCGTGCCGGCGCGGTCGGCTTTGTCGGCGGCGCGGGGGGGCGCGGCCGCGGCGGCGGTGTGGGTGGCGGCGGTGGGGAGGGGGGGGGGGGCGCGACCAGGGTAATGCCAGGGGTGGCGCTTGGGGACCGGGTGGCCGCGGCGGGGGGGGTGGAGGTGGGGGCGGCGGCGGTGGGGGGGGGGGGGTTGCCCCTGCTGCTGGTGGGTATGGTGGCGGCGGTGTCGGCGGTGGTGGTGGCGCCGCCGCCGCCGGCGTTGCGGCCACGTACGCCGACGCGCTGGCGGTCTTTGACGTCTACGCCGAGGCGGCGGTGGTGATCGCCCGCGCGGGCGGCGCGGCCGTCCTCGTCCGCCTCGTCGAGGCGGTCGACGTGGCCGCGCCGCCGCGGCCGATCCCGTGCGGCTGGAGGGATGGCGGCGGGGGGCGGCGCGGCGGCGGCGGCGGCGGCGGCGGCGGCGGTAGTGGCGGCGGGGAGTCGGCCGAGGTGGCGGCGGCGGCGGCGGCGGTGGCGGCGCCGCGGGCGGCAGCGACGTCGGTGGCTGCGTGTGGCCGCCCGCGACGGCAGACACGGCCGCTGCGCTCGCGCTCGCGGCCGGAGCGGCGCTCGCGGCGCTCGCCCCCGCCCCCCACCTCGGTCCCGCCGTCGCCGCGGCGGTCGCGCCCGCCGCGGCCGGCGGCGTCGACCTCCCGCTGCTGCTGGCGGAGCTCGCGACGGCACCGCCGTCGCGGCCGACGCGCAGCGGGGGGGGGGGGCGGCGGCGCAGCCGGCGGCGGCGGCGGCGGCGCCACTGGGGGGGGGGGGGTTGGGCGCGCTTGCTACAGCCGCGGATGGGCTTCGGCGGGTGGTCGCGACGTATGGGGGAGTGGGGGGGGACGGTGCGCGGGGTGGGGGTGGACGGGGGGGGGGGTCGGCCGTCGGGGGGGGGGCTGGGTCTCCGCTGGAGGCTTCGCGTGTCGGGGACGCGCCGCCCGCGGGGGTGGTTGCCGCCGCGGGCGGCGGCCTGCTCTTCTCCCCGGCCACTGCCGGCACGCGCGGTGCCACCGCGGCCGCCGCCGTTGACGCCTTTTCCTCTACCGTCGCCGCCGCTGCGGATGGCGGCCAGAGCGGCCGCGGCGGCCGCGGCGGTGGCTCCGACGATGTCGCCGCCGCCGCCGCCGCTGTCGACGCGGCCGGCGGCGGCGGCGGCGACGCGGCCGGCGGCGGCGGCGGCGACGCGCGGCCGCCGCCCGCGGCGGCGGCGGCGGCGGCGGCGGCGGCGGCTGCGGCGGCGCTGCCGGCGCCCGTCGCGACGGCGCGCGCGCAGCTGCGCGCGCTGCGCGCGCACTGCCGGTTTGACTCGCAGTTCTTGTTGTACGAGAGCGCGCTGTGAGAAGCGGGGGGGGGGGGTGGAGTGGGAATGGGGAGGGGGACAGGGCGGCAGCTGTGGGGAGTGTGGGGTGGGGGGGGGGCTGGGGATGGGGGCTGGGGGTACTGGGAGGCGAGGATGGGGAGGGTGGGGGGGACCAGTCGGGGACGTAGGGGGGCGGCGGCCATGCTCTCGTTCTACTTCTTTGCCCAAGCGGGTACCGGGGGAGAAGGGGCAGCCCACGCCTCTTGCGTCGCGGGGCGGCATCGTCCGCAGCGGCACGGGGGTGCCTAGCGGCGGGCGAGACCGTGAGGGGGTGGGGCGGGAGCGGCCGCCGGCCGCCGAGGCCGGCGCGCCCCCCCCGCGCCCCCCCGCCCCTCCCGCGCCCCCCCCCACCTCAGCCCGCGGCGGGCGGCGGCGACAGCGGCGACCCCGCGGCGGCGGCGGCGATAAACGCGGCGCGGACGGCGAGGAGGAAGGCGGCCACGTCCACGTCGGTGGCGAAGCGCGCGGCGAGCGCCGGCAGCGCCGGCACCCGCGGCTCGCAGTGGGTGACTGCCGGGGGGGGGACGGGGGGAGGGTGCAGTGGGGACGGGCAAGCGGGGGGTTCGGGGGGGGGGGGGGATGGCGCAGCGATGGACCCGGGCGGGTGTTAGGGTCGGCGAGTAGGGGTGCCGCGGCGGGGGTGGGGGGCGGGGCGGGCCCGCTCCCGCCGCCGCCGCCCGCCGCTCGAGGCGGCGGCCGCGGCGGCGGGTGGCCCCGCGGCGCGCGTACCCGACTTCGCCCCCGCGACCCCCCGGTCGGCCACCTCTGCAGGTTTCCACCCCCCCCCCCTCGACGGTCCCCCTACCTCTTCCCTCTCCCCCCGGTGTGCGTGAGCGCACGCCCCCCCCCCCCCCCACCCCCCCCCCCCAGAACGTACCCCACAGCGCCGCGTCAAAGCCGACCGTCGCGACCGCCGCCGGCGCCCGCGGGTCCACGTACGTAAACCGAAAGACGAGCACCGCCGCAGCCGCCGCGTTGCCGACGGCCACGCCCAGCAGCGCCGCGTAGCGGTCGGCGCGGCGGGCCGCCGCGGCCGCCGCCGCCGCCGCCGCCTCCATCGCGTCGGTCTCTGGGAGGGAGGGGGCGGTTGCGGCGGGGGGGCAGCCGAGGGGGTGATGGCAGGGGGCGGCGGGAGGGGGGGGGTGCGTCAGTCGATGCGGCAACCAGGCGGAGGGGTGGGGGGCGTGGAACGGTGGCGGCCACCGGCCGCGGCGGCTGGGGCGCGGCAGTGCGCGCGCGGTGAGACGCCCGCGCACCCAGGCCATTGCAGCCCCCAGGAGCGCCTCAACCCACGCACCAACAGAACATAAAACGGGGAGGCGCTCCCCGTCGCCCGGTCCGACAGTCCCCCCGCCCTCCCCTCACCACCTTCCCCCCCCCCCCCCCAGCCTCCCTCCAACGTACCCCGCTTGTACGCCTCGGCGTCCGCCTCGGCCGCTTCCTCCCGCAGCCGCGTCGCGGCCGTCGCGGCCGCTGCCGCCCCGGCCTTGACTGCCAACACCGCCCGCCCCTCCCGCACGGCCCGCAGCTCCTCCGCCTCCGCCGCCCGCATCGCGGCCAGCAGCGCCGCCGCCGCCGCCGCCGCCGCCGCCGCCGCGGACCGGAGGTGGCTCCCCCCGTCCGCCACCGCTGCCGCCACCGCCGCGTCCACCGCATCCCCACCAACGACGGCAGCGGCGGTGGTGGCGGCGGCGGCGGTGGTGGCGGCGGCCCAGGCGGTGGCGTCGGCGCCCACGGCGGCGGCGGGGGCGGCGGGACGGGCGGCAGCGGCGGCAGCGCAAACGCGGTGGCGTTAGCGTGCACGCCAGGTGAGGGGGCAGAGGTGGACGAGGGCATAAGAACGACTTGAGACAGCATTTCCTTCAGACTTATGGGGCATGACGGCTCACGCAGTAGTACCCACTTACACAAACCTTAGTAGAGGCACTATTCAGCGTCTAATGTGTCCAATATTTCCTTAGTTGCTGGGGGGACCGCTTGGCCTGGGGGGACCGCGGCGGACCCCCCCCAGAGACGCAATTTGGGGGGGTAGATTATATCAACTGTGAAAACGATCGCTAAGTTCGTTAATTTCCATGGACAACATCTCATTCGAGTCGTTCAGTCCACCAGCTTGCACAACCATTAGCAGAGCGGCGCAATGCGACAAATCCGTCCCTCGTGTAGCTACTGTCCAGGAATCTGGCACCGGGATTGCTCCTGTCGTACACGCGCACCAGCGACCAACTCGGCCTCCAGCGCAGGTAGCACTGCAAGAACACACAACGTGCACAGCTGCACGGTCGCAGACACAAGGTGGTCCCTCGACTGCAAAGGTTCTTTTTCTACGAGATGCTCTGCGGATGGCCGTTGCCCAGCATGCGGTGTGGTTGTCGACGACGCCGGCTCACATGACGTGTCTGCCGATTGTCAGAAGATGAGCGCATCCTCCGGGGAATCTACGATGACCAGGTGACATTGCTGTCTATAGAATACATCACAAGTACCTTCACATGCGTCGGTAAGGTAGGTTGATAATTGTGAAACGACAATGTTCAGGTCGGTAAGCGATCGTTACATTGGGCAAGCAAGTTCTTTACAATCGTTAACTGCTCCACCCAGCCTGGCGTTTGTGGTACGTATGGACGTGGGACACGCCGGGGCCGCCGGGAGGGAGTGCGGGGGACGCGACACTTGACACACACAGTGTTGCGGGTGGGGGGCGGGCGGCGACACCCTTGCAGCGGGGGAGCCGCGGAAGGGGGTATCTCGCTGGAGCGGCGCGGGGGAGCGCCCAGGCGCGGCGTCCAAGCCCAAGCCTGCGCGCGCTGGGAGCGTGCGCACCCGGTCGGTCGGTCCGGGCTGCTCCACCCCCCCCCCACGCGTGTGGGCAAGGGGGGTGGCTGCTTCCGCCCCCCCCGGGCGGCGCCACCGCCCCCGAGCGCCGCCGCTGCCGGCACACACGGCTACCCGCCTCGCGCGGGTACACGCCCCCTGCGAACTGGCGGCGTGGGGGCGAGGACACGCGTTTCGCACCCCCTTTTGCACCCGCCCAGCGCGGCCAGCGGCTCGCCTTTGTCCAGACCACCACCCTCTGGGCGACACACCCCTCGCGCGCGTCAGCTTCCCGCCGCGGCCGTCCCCGCCGGCGTCCCCTGCGCCCCTCTCCGCCCCATCCCAGGGTCGCTCATCCCACCTCCCACGGCCACCTTCCCGGCCGGCCGCGGTCCCCCCCCGCCCCCCCCGTTTCCTCACCCCCGACCTCTTGGTTTTCTGCTTTCCCCCTCCCCCCCCGCCCGCGGCATGGACCGCCTGCCGCTGCTCCGCATCGCCAGCACGTCGTGCCTCGTGTGGGCGGGCGTGTCGCTGGGCACCTCCCTCGCGGCCGCCTCCAAGCGCACCTCCCCCCTCCTCACCCCCCCCGTCGCGGTCGACATCCAGCGCCGCATCAGCGGCACGTCGCTGGCGGTGGAGGCGGCGCTCGCCGCGGCCGCCGCCGCCGCGCTCGCCGCCGCCACCCGCTCGCCGCCGCCGGTCGCGGCGGCGGCCGCCGCGGCGGGCGGCGGCCGCGTGCGGCCGGCGCTCGCCGCCGCCGCGGGGCTGCTCGTGCTGCAGGCCACCCTCGTCGGGCCCCGCGTCAACGCCGCGTCCCACGACACGCCGCCGGCCGCGGCCGCCGCCGTGTCGACGTCGACCGCCGCCGCGCCGGCGGCGGCGTCGGCCGCGGACGAGGACGCCAACGGGGTCGTCCACGCGCTGCGGCAGGCGTCGGTGGACAGCGTTTTTTACTCGCGCAAGAGCGGCGGGGGGGGGAAGGTGACCGTGGCGGCGGCGGCGCCCAAGGTGGCGGTGGCCGCGTCGTCGTCGCCGGCGACGGAGCGGGGCCCCAGCCACGCGTTTGCGCACAAGCTGTACGTGGCGGCCGAGGCGGGCAAGATGCTGTCGGCGGGCATGGCGGGCTTCTTTCTCATCCCTTGAGAGGAGGGGGCGGACTGCGAGGGCGCCCTGGGGGGCGCCGGAACCACCGCCGCCCATCATCGTGAGGTGGGCCGCGCTCCCGGTGTCGGGGGGGGGGGGGGGGGCGTCCCCCCCCGTCGCGTCGTTTGCATCGGAATACCTGTGTGCTGTGGGCTCCGCTTGTCATTTGTGCTGGTAGGGCCGGATCGTAGCAGTTTTTTCTCCCTCCCCGCCCCGTCCCCCGTGGCTCGGCCTCCGCGTCATCAGTGCTCGTGTCGCTTCAACGGAGCAGGTCGCTACATCCGTACCAGCACGCGGTGGGCGTACCAACAAAAGAGCTTTCCCCGGCCCCCCGTGCGTCCCTCGCCCTACCTGCTCCCTCTTTGACCCACCAGCAGCGGCGCACACAGAGAAAAAAGTACGAGTAAAAACAAAGGGCGCGAGCGTGAGGAGCCATGGCAACCCGCTACCCAGAACCTGCCGGCGCGGTTGCTGTCGCCGCCAACCCCAGCGATTCCCAGAGCGCTCCACCACCGCCACCGCCGCCGCCGCCGCCGGCAGCCAAGACAGCGCCGACGGCTGCGCCACGCCAGCGGACCGCCACGCCCCGCGTGCCACGGTGGCCCCCACTTGCCGCGGGGGCGGCCGCACGCACTCAGCCGCCAACCGCAGAGGCCGGCCGCCACCCCCTCACCGCACCGGCCAGCGGCCCGGCGGGCCGCTCCACAGGGCACCCCACGCGCGGGGACCCACCCGCCCGCCCACCCACACAGCAGCCGGGCGCCCACGCACACCCCCGCGTCGGCGTTGCAACGGCAGCGGCGGCGCGAGCGCCGCGCGACAGTCCGTTTGCAGCGGCTCCTCTCCCGGAAGACGCTTCAAAGCACAGCGCAAGAGGACTGGGGAGGCTGCCCGCACGATAAGCAAGCGCACGCACGCCGACCACGCCGGGTGCTCCTCTGCAGAGTGGCGGCCGAGCTTGGTCCCACCCCCCTCTTCCATCCACGCATCTGTGCCACCTGCAGCCGCTGGGTCGGCCGCGTCGACCGCCGCGGCAGCACATACAACAGGCACCGTCTCACGCCGCACCAGCAACGCAGGTCGCCGTCGCGGCACACACAAACCCCCCCCTCACGCTTGCTCCAGCTCCAGCAGCACCCCCCCACAATCCCCCGGGTGCAGGAACATGACGCCCTTGCCGTGGGCGCCCACCTTGATCTCCTCTGCCAGCAGCCGCACGCCGCGGTCACGGAGGACCGACACGGCGGCGGGGAGGTCCCCCACCTCGACGCACACGTGGTGGATCCCCCCCGCCGGGCGGCGGGCCAAAAAGTTGGCAACCGGCGAGTCCGCGCCCAGCGGCGCGAGCAGCTCCAGCTGCGTGTTGCCCAGCCCGACAAAGACGGTCGTCACGCCGTGGGCGGCCTGCGCGGCGGGCGCCGACACCGCCGCGCCGAGGACGTCGCGGTAAAAGGCGGTGGCGGCGGCCAGGTCGGGCACCGCCACCGCCACGTGGTTGAGCCGTCCCACGCCGACCGTCCGACCGGCGGCGGCGCCAGCGGCCGCCGCAGGGGCCCCCGCGCCGGGGGGGGGGGGGGGTGGGGGCGGCCGTCGCGGTCAAGGCCCGCCACGCAGCGGCCAGACGGGGGAGCACACTGCCAAGTGGGCGAGCCATGCCGACGGCAACGGCGACGGAAGAAGCAGGAAGGACTCGGCAAACGGGGGAAACGGCGCGGACGGGGAAGGGCCGCTGGTGGGTGAACGGCACTCGCGACGTGCGTACGCGTATAGCGCCTGGACTTGGTGGAAGAACACCACATCCAAACTGACAACAACTTTGAGAGAAAGTGCCCCAGCTAAAGCTCCCTGGTATCCGTTCTACTACTTGAACTCACCCAGGCGATCTCCTCAGTAAGTCGTGCGAAACCCGACAGGACTTGTACATCGATGGAGGCTACCGTGTGACGTGGAAATCCGATAGCTTATTTTGGAGTCGCGCATCTCAAGACAATGCGATCGCCTATTCATCGGTCACTGAAACGCGAGCGATAGTACCAAACCCAACCACAATATCAGTGAGTGCCGCCACGTGGTAGGATCCGGTCCCGCCGCCCATTGCCTGCCGCCTGACCGACGAGGTCCGCCTCCACGCTCGCGCGCGTCCTGGTAGTTGAGGCGACCCCCCCCTCACCTCCACCGCCCGCCCCCCATCCACCTGCACTTCCTCACCCCCCCCCTTCCCCTCTTTCTCCGGTGCTGCTCCACCCCCCCCCGCCCCCCCCCCCCCGCTACAACCGTGCCCCCGCCCCCTCCCTTGGGCCACCACCATGCCGCAGCTGCTGGGGGCGTTTGTCGCCCCCGCCGGCCTGCCCGCCGCCGCCACCGCCAGACGGCTGCCGGCGACCGCCGCCGGCCGGCGGGCGGCGGCGCAGTCCCCAGCAGCGGCGGCGGTGGCGCGGCGGTCAGGGAAACCGCGCCGCGGCCGTGGCGCCAGCGCGTGGCCGGCGCCGGCGCGGGGCACCCCCCCCGTGGCCGTGGCGGTGCTGCCAGCGGTGGACGTGGCGCCGCTGGTGGCCGCCGCGACGGTGTCGCCGTCGGCGGTAGCGTTTGGCGTGGCCCATCTGTCGGCCACTGCGGCCGCCGCTCCCGGCGTGGCCGCGGCGGCGCTGCACCTGGCGCTGACCGACCCGTGGTCCATCTCGGCCGCGACCGCGGATGCGGTCGCGGCGCAGCTGTTTGCCGCGTCGCTCTTCCCCTACCTGGCCTTTCTCTACTACCTCTCCCGCCCCGAGGCGGGGTGTCCCAAGGGCGTCTTTCGGGGGTTTGCGTTCCTCCTCGTCTTTGTGTTTGCCACCATCCCGGCGGGCATCTACGCCAAGGAGGTGGTGGGGGATATTCTTGCCAATGTGGACTGGCTGCACGGGTCGGCCGAGTCGCTGCTAACGGTTACGAACTTGCTAATTGTGGGGGGGTTCCGGGCGGCGCTCGCGGCGGCCCCGGCCGCCGCCACCCCCTCCGCGTCGGCGTCGGCGGCGGCGGCGGCGGCGGCGACGGCGACGGCGACGGCGTCGGCGCCGCCACCCGCGGCCGCTGCCGGCGGCGGCGGCGGCGGCGGCGGTGGGGAGGCGCTCGCCGCCGCCGTCATCACCGCCGGTGTGGTGGTCCTGGCGCTCGCGGGCGGCACGTCGGCGCACGCGGAGCCCGCCAACGCGCTGTCCCTGCCCACGTGGGCCATCCACGTCTCGTCCGTTGCCGAGTGGCTGCTCGCGATGGGCCTCGCCTGGCGCTACGCGGCGGCCAGCGGCAACGAGGCGTGGAAGGGCCTCTCGTGGGGGATGGTGCCGCTCCACGCGTCGGGCATCGCCGCGTGCGTGTTTCACGCCGCGTACAACGCGCCGGCGGTAGGGGGGCTGGTGGCGCTCCAGGCGGGCCTGACCGTCGTTGGCAACACCACCTGCGCGCTCGCGGCGGCGCGGGTGGCCCGGCGGGGGCGGGCGCTCGCCGCGGCGGCCGCCGACCCGGCCGCGGCGGCGGCGGTCGTCGGGTCGTCCTCGGCCCCTGCTGCCAGCGGCGGTGCGACGCTGGCGGGGGTGGGCGCGGCGGCGGTGGAGGCGCCGACGGCGTTTTGGGCCAAGGTGGTGGGCGGCTCCGTCGCGGGCGCGGCGGTGGTCAAGTGGGGTGAGCTGTGGCTAAACGGCGCGTTTGAGCCGACGCTCCCCGTGGCGGTCGCGGCGGTCGTGGTGCCGACGGCGGTCAACGCCGCGTCGTGGGCGGTGCGGGGGGCACGGGAGCGGGCGGCGGCGGCGGCAGCGGCGGCGGCGGCGGCGGCGGCGGCAACGGCGGGAGGGAGGGGAGCGGGGTAGACGCCCCATGACCAGTGGCGGCGGCGGTGCCCTGGCGGGGGAGAGGGTGAGGTGGGGTAGGTAGGGAAG
The DNA here is from genome assembly GCA_008729055.1 of Pyropia haitanensis. NCBI lineage: Eukaryota > Rhodophyta > Bangiophyceae > Bangiales > Bangiaceae > Pyropia > Pyropia haitanensis. The sequence continues at coordinate 3,167,096 of SDUX01000002.1, forward strand.
GGGGGGGGGGGGGTGGGGGTGGCGGGTGTGGTGGAAGGGAGGGGTGGCCGGGGGGTTGAAGCGGACCGCGATGGACACTTGGAGATGCCCGTGGCCGCCGACACAGCGGCCGTGGTCGGCAACCGCCACGGCGCCCTCCCCGCGGACCGCTCCACGGGCGGGGTGCGAGGCGCCGCCACGGCCGACCGGGGGGATGGGCGGCTGGCGCCGCCGCCGCGTCGGCGCGGGGCACGACGGTACGGGCGGCATGGCGCGAACGCTGGCGGCCGCCGTGGCGGCCGCGACGGCGCCGTCGCCGGCGCCGTCGCCGGCGGCGCGCGTTTGGCCGTGGGTGGCGGGCGGCGGGCGGCGGGCGGCGGGCGGCGGGCGGCGGCACGGCGGCGGGCGGCGGGCGCGTCGAGCGCCGCCGCCACGCGGTGGGGGGGTGGGTTCCCGCGCGGGGCGCCCGCGGCGGCACCCGCCCCGCCCATCCCCGCTGCCGCCCGTGTCGCCGGTGCCGCGGCCGCCACGGGCCACGGCGCGCTGCCCAGCGGCAGTCGCCGCGGCGGCGGCCGGCTACCCGCGACGGCGTCTCGCAGCCGCCACGCGCCCCATTGCCCCCCCCCCCCCTGTGCCGCCCCCCCCCCCCCCCCTCCCCCCTCCCTCTCCACTACGACGCGTCCCCGCCGGCCTCATCCCCCAAACGTGCTGCACCACCGCGTCGTAGCCGGGCCTGCCGACTGTGGTATCCCAAAGACACCAAGTGTCCCAATCATTGACGTGACCGGCCAGCGGGGCGGCCCGTCAGAATTAATTCCGCACAATTCCGCCTCCCCCCCCCCCCCCCCCCCGCCGCCACCTGCGCACGAGGCCAGCGTGGAACCAGCGCGGACACAGCCGGCTTGGCCGCGCTGCGCGGTCAAACCCGTGATCCCGACGAGAGCAGATTTGGGCCACTCTGAGCGAGTGCGAATCCGCGCGGGGTCGTGCGAATCGCCCCGTGAGCCCCCACGGACCGCCTTTTTTTTGTACACCGCCGCACACGCGCGTAGAGGTCAATTTGCACGGTGTGCGAAGCGCTTTTTTTGCTCATACTGATGGAGGTGGTGGACGACGACCTGGTCGTCGAAGACGTGGTCACCGGACACAGTGCGGCTCCACATTGGGAGCTATAAGGCGCAAACACTGCACGGTTTCGTGCAGTTTGTGCAGTGGAGTCTTGCAAACAGTGCAAGTTTAGCACTCCCGGCCGCGATCGTCCCACGTCGGCACACAGCCGCGAGACGGGACTTGGGAGGACGGACCACCACTTGGGGCTCTCGCAGCGGTATTTGAGTGCGGCCGATGCGACCTCAGTCCAACTGTCCACAGCCCCTGGCCTCCAGATCGCGCCCCCGCCGACAACAGTAGGTGACTTGAACGAAGTCATGACTAAAATTATTTGACAATTCCACGGTGAGGGCCGAGGCGTCCGACCGCTGTCGGGTGCTAGACTGCACGGTTTCGCACAAACCGCGATCATTGGAGTGCTAAAACTGCACTCCCTGCGCGGCTGCGTGCGACACAGCACTCGCCCCACGGCCTCTCTGAGGCCCTTCACCCGCCACGGCGGGGTCACGGATTTGACCGCGCAGCGCCGCGGCGGCCGCCGCCCGCGGCACGCCTGGTTCGCAGTCCCGCCGCGGCAGCGTCGGCGCGCCCGCCGCCCCGCGGCCGGCCGGCGGCCGCCCCACCCGGATCGTCTGCCCAGGCGGTGGGCCGCCGAGCCGTCGGCCGCCCGCGGCCGACCGCGCCGCCACCGCTGACGAGTTGCCGCCGCGGCAGCTGCCAGGCAGCGCAGTGCAGCTTGAAGCTGGATCCGCCTCAAAGCCTCTTCAAGGCCTGATCCGGGCGGAAATCGGGCCCGGAGGCTTGAAGACCCCCTCATGAAAGCACCGTAGGGCACGATTCCTTGAAGTGATCTTGATAAACCTTGATATGAACGTCTTTGCGGACGTGAACGAGGACGTGCGAGGTACCACAAGGTGCGCCAGAGACAGAGCTATACAGAGACGTGAGAAAGAGCCTGCACCGAGAAGAGTTTGGCGTTTTATCAAGGAAATTCAAGCAAAATTCAACCGATCGATTAAGGGGGTCGCGTCCTGCTCTCCGCTTGAAGAGGTCGTGATCGCGCCTCTCTTAACCCAAGTACGTCACTCGGCACGGTTTTCGACCGCTCGTGTGCCGAAGCAGTCCGGGTTTATGCCCTTGATTCTGGGCACTTGCGAAGCTCAACGGAGTTGATCTCGAGTGATACACCCTGTATCTCGCTTGTTTGATGAGTCTTTGTGGACTGCTTCCATCAAATGGACAGCGAAGTACGCGACCGTGCAGTCTCTGATGCTCCTTCCCCGACGCTGGATGGGTTCATTGATGCCGCAGCAGTCTGGCTACGGCATGCACTGCTGGCTCGGTCGGCGGAGTCACCTGAACCGACACCAGCGTGCCGAGGACTGTGTCGCGTGCAGCTTCAGTGCACACTCGCCTACGTCTCTGCTCTCCCCCCCCACACCTCCCCCCCCCCCCCCCCAGCCTTCTCCTCACGGACACCTGAGCATCTGCTCCGTAAATTGTAGGCAACTGCTTCAGCTGCCACGCACTTGCCAGCACCAACGCCTACCCATGGCGCACCTCCTCCCCTGGCGCGACCGCGAATTTTCCGCTTCAACCCCCCCCCCCCCCCCCCCTCGTCGTCCCGATGCCTTCCGGCCACGCCTCCTCCTTTATTCCCAGACACCCCCTCCTGGCCGTCACGGACGCCCCTCATCGCTCACCTCCTCCCCTGGCGCGTCCTCCTCTTCCCGCACCCACCCCCCGCCAAACTTCCCGGTCCCCATGCCTGCCTGCGGCGCCCCTTTCTCTCGCCAAACCCCCTCCCCCCCCCAATCTTTCACTCCGCCCGATGCGCGGGGAAGTGGAGGGCGTCAGCGGTGAGGGTGGCTTCCCAAAAACGGAAAGCGGTCGTTTGCCACCGGAATGAACGGGATGAGAAGTGCGGGGGGGCATACAGGACACTGGGGAATAGGCCGTGCGCGTGTGACGGACATCGTGTCGCTCGCTCTCTTGGCGATGACCGAAGCACGTGGGACAGGCCAGGGTTGTGGCCGGGGCCGTGTCGCCTTGCTCGGTTCCGTCAGACGCCTCCAACCCGGGGGTTGGGACCTCTTGTCGGCCGCAATCGGGCAGAGGTTCTCGCGCCGATGGGGACTGACATGGAGAGTTAAGAAGAGTTGGAATGTACTGGGGCCCTCCTTAACGCACGCCTAGCTCGACCTTAGTATCGTACTTCTTTGTATTGGCTATGCCACTAAGTGTGAAGATCGGACCTTAACTTGGCCGTGTCGCGGTGCGCGCGGCGCTTTGAAGAGGTACCTCTTCAAGGACATTCAAGGCTGCTTCAATGCCTTCCGGCCTGAAGAGGCTCCGACGTGGATCCCCGTGCAATGTGCACTGCGCAGGGCGGCGGGGGGGGGGGGGGGGGGAGGTGGTGGGTGTGCCGTGCTTGCGTCGGGTGGTGGGTCCCCTACTTACAGCTCCCTCGCTGCCTCGGGCCGATCGCGTGGCGTGGCGGCTGTCGCGTGACGGCGGCGGGTGGGCACGCCGCGCACTTGGCGCCGCGTCCCCCGTCAGTGTGCAAAGCCGGAAGAGGGGGGGCCGGCCGGCTGGGGGGGGCCAGCGACGGCGCTTGGCCCCCCCCCCCCCCTCCCCCCTCTGCCTTCCCCCCCCCCCGCGGAAGCACCGCCCCACCCCCCGCCGCGGCCACCCTGTCAACGTCCGTGGCGCGCCAGCGGTCCGCCGGGCGGCGGCTGATGGCAGAGCGGGATCGGGCGGGGGGGCGTCGGCGCTGCCCTCCCCCCCCAGACCCGTCGGTGCCACCCGCCCGCGGTCACCGTCGGCGGGCGCCCCCGCCGCGCCCACCGCGACCGTCGACGCGGGGCGGTGCCCCTCGGCGCAACATCCATCCGCCGCCAGCCCCCCCACCCCCCCCCCCCCCCCCCCGCCACCATTACTACCATCCGCCACCCCCCTCCCACCCCCCCCCCCCCCCCCTCCTGCTTCCTTCCCCCCCCCCCCCATTCGTCTTCTTCCCCTTGCACTCACGGCCCCAGATTTTTTTTTTCTTCTTTCTTTTTGTTTTTTTTTCCCGCCCCGTTCCCTCCCTTTTGCACACCCCCCAGCCCACGCCGCCCCCCCACCCCACCCCGCCCTCCCCCCCGTCCCCGCCGGCCCGCCGGTACCGCCAACTGTGGCCGCCGCGTTTGCACGCCCGCCGCGCCGCGCGGCGGCGTGCGCGCGGACGCCACCCGCGCGTCGCGCGTCGCGCGGCGCGGCCGCCGCGGCCGCCGCGGCGCCGCGGCGTGGCGGGCGGCTTTCCCCCCCACCCCCCACCCCCCCCCCCCCCCCCCGGCGCACGCCCTCCCCCCCCCCCCCCGCCCCCCCCCCCCTCCCCCCCCCCGCGCCGGCCGCTCCCCCCCCTTCTCGCGTTGCGGCCTCCACGGCCGGGATCCGCCGGCGGCCGCGGGCGGCACTGGCTCGGCGGGGGCGGGGGGGGGGGGGGGTGCGGGGGGGAGGACGCCGCCGGCGATCGCGCCGTGCCGCCGCCGCCGCCGCCGCCGCTGCGGCCGCCGCGGCCGCGGCGTCTGCCGGCGGCGGCGGCGGGCGGGATCCGGCCGCCGTCGCCGCCGCCGCTCGCCATCCCCCGTCCTGTCGACCTGTTCCTGCCCCCCCCTCCTTCCCGCCGGCGCTCCCCCCCCCCCCCCACCGGCCAATCTCGCCCCCCCCCCCCCACCTCATCTTCCGCCTCGTCCGCTCCCCTCCTTCCCCCGCCCGCCTGTCTGCCCCATCGACCGGTGGCATGGCCGGCTCGCCCCCCCCGCCGGCGGGGGGCGGGCGGCGCCAGCCGGCGGCAGCGGCGGCGGCGGCGGCAGGCGCCCCCCCCGCCTCCCCCCCGGGGTCGCCGCGGACTCCCCCCCCCTCGCCGCACCATGGCCACGCGGCGGGGCGGCCGCCGCCCCGGCGGTCCCCGCCACTGGCGTCCCCCTCCCCTCCTGCTTGCACGCCTCCCCCTTCTCCTCCTCTGCCTCCTTCTCCTCCGCCCCGCCCCCTGCGACCCGCCCTCCCCGTCGGTGCCTCCCGCAACGTGCCCGACGCGGCCGCCGCCAATGTTGGCGTCGCTGCCGGCGGGGCCGCCACCGCCGCCGCGGCCGCCGCCGACGCGGCCGCCGCCGACGCGGCCGCCACCGCCGCCGCGGCGGCGGTACTCGCCGCCCTCTACCCGCTGCGCCCGCTGCTCGCCGCCGCCCGTGACGCCGAGGCCGCCGCCGCCGCCACCGACGGCGCCACTGGCGCCGCCGCCGCGGCGGCGGCGGCACGCCGCGTCGCCGCCTCCCGCGCGCACGTGGCGGCCGCCGCGCGGGCGGCGCGGCCCGCCGTCGCGGCGGCACGGTCGGCGGCCGCGGCGGCGGCCGCGGCGGCGGCGGGGGCGGCGGGGGTGAGCGCCGGCGGGGCGGCAGAGGACAGCGGCGCCCCCGCGGCGGTGGCCCGGCCACGCAGGGCGGGGGCGGCGGGCGGGACCGCGGGCGCCCCGCCGGCGGCGGCGCCGACGCGGGACACTGTCGGCGCGCCCGCCCCGGCCGCCGCCGCCGCCACCACCCCCCGCCGCTCCGTCACGTGGGCGCCCGGCGTCGGCCAGTCCATGGCCGCCGCCGCTGCCGCCGCCGCCGCCGCCGCCGCCGCCGCCGGCGGCCGCCCGCGCACCCCGCGGCGGCTGCTCGCTGCCGACGCCCGGGACGTCCGCGGCTCGGCGGCGGCGCCGTGGCCGCCGCCGCCGCCGCCGGCCGCCACGGCCGCGGCCGCCCCCACCCCCGCCGCGCGCTCCATGGCCGACGGCACGCGGGTGGACGCGGCGGCGCTGGCCGCCGCCGCCGCCGCGACCGCCGCCGCCGCCGCCGCCGCCGCCGCGGCGGGCCCCGCCGCGGCGGCGGCTACCGCCACCGCCGCCGCCGCCGCCGCCGCCGCCGCCGCCGTGACCGCCGCGTCCGCGGCGGCAACGACGACCGCGGCGACCGCGCCACCCGCCGGCGGGCGGCTGCTGCCGCTGCCGCCGCCGCCGCTGTGCCCAGCGTCGCCGCCGCCGACGCCGGCGCTGTCTGGGTGGGTGCCAGACGCGGCGGGGCGGGGGGGGGTGGGGGGGGGGCTGCTGCCGCTGCTGCGGCTGCCGTTGCTGCTGCTGCCGCTGCTGCTGGGGGGGGGGGGGGGGGGGGGGGGAAGGACCGGTTTGTGACCGCCCCGGGGGGGCGGCTGCTCGGGGGGTGGGGGGGCGCGGCGGCCTGCCCGGCCCGCCACGGCGGCTGCCGTCGGTGGCGTCCACGCCGGCCATGCCGTCGGCGGCGGCGGGGGGGCGGCTGCCGGGCGCGGCGGGCGTGGCGGACGCGGCGGGTGTGGCGACGGGCGCCACGGCGGCGGGCCCGCGGTTGCGGTTGGCGGCGGCCGTGGCGGGCGCGGCGGCGGGCGCGGCGGCCACGCCCGCGGCGGCGGCCGGGCGGCGGACCGCGGCGGCGGCGGCCGCGGCGGCGGCGGCCGGGGCGGCGGGCGTGGCGGCGGGCACGGCACTGCCGCCGCCGCCGTCACCACCGCCGCCGCCGCCGCCGCCGCCGCCGCCGCCGCCGCCGCCGCCGCCGCTGCCGCCGCCGCCGGGGCCGCCGTCGTGGGAGCACGACCGCCTCGCGGCGCTCCTTGGCGCGCACCTGCGGGCGCTGCCGGCCGCCGCGGCGCGGCGCGGGGACCCGCCGCCCACGCCCGCCGACGCCCCTCCCCCGCTGCCCGGTGCCACAGCCGGCGGCGGCGGCGGCGGCGGCGGCGGCGGCGGCGGCGGCGGCGGCGGCGGCGGCAGCCGGCCTCAGCCGTCGCGGGGCTCCCCGCCCAGCGCGTGGTGGTCCCCCCGCCCGGCCCGCTGCCGTCGCCGCCGGCCTCCCCCGCCGCCGCCGCCGCCGCCGCCGCCGCCGCCGCCGCCGCCACCGTGGCCACCGCCGCCGCCGCTGCCGCCGCCGACGCCGACGCGGACGTTGACGGTGACGTGCGCGCGGGCGCGGGCGGTCGGGCCCCCCCGCCTCCCCTCGACGGTGCCCCCGCCGCCGCCGCCGCCGCGGCAGCGGCCGACCGCCATCGCCGCCGCTGGCGCACCGTCACCGCCGCGCAGGCGGCGGCGGTGTACGCGGCCGCCGAGGCCGCCTCCGCTGCGGTCGGTGGGGGTGGCGGCGCCGTCGGGTGGCGCCCGCACCCGCCCGGGGGGGGGGGGGAGGGGGGGGGTGGCGGCGGCTGAGGGGGGCGCCCGCCGCGGCGGCGGCGACGGCGGCGGCGGTGGCGGCGGTGGCGGCGGTGGCGGCGGCGGCGGGATGCCGCGCCGCTCGCCGCCACACTCGCCGCCGTCGTCGCCGGCGGCGGCGGCGCCACCACCAGCGGCGACGCCCGTGCCGGCGCCCGCCGCCGTTGCGCGCTTGGCCGCCGCGCGGTCGCGTGTCGTGGCGGCGGCAGCGGCCGCCGCCGCCCCCGTTGCTGCTGGCCAGCCGTGGCCGCCGCCGCCGCCGCCGCCGACGCTGCCGCCGCCGCCGCCGCCGCCGCCGCCGCCACCGCCACCACCACGGCACCCTTCGCCGCCGCCGCCGCCGCCGCCGCCACGGCCGACGACGCCGTGGGCCGACGCCCCCGCCGGCGGCACTGGTCACGGCGGCGGCGGCACCGCCGCTGCCGCCGCTGCCAGCGACACGGCCGCCGCGGCGGCGGCGCGGCGGCAGCGCTTCGCGGTGGTCCGCGACGCGGCCGCGGCGGGCGGCCGCCGCGCGCGGTGGGCGGCGGCCCCCCGCACTCCCCCCGTCACGCCATGGCACCCGCCAGACGCCCGTCACGGTGGCGGCCACAGCGGCGGCGGGGGTGGTGGTGGGAGCGGCGCCGCCGCTGCCGCCGCCGCCGCCGACGCTGCCGCTGCCGCGGCCGCCGCCGACGCTGCTGCTGCCGCGGCTGCGAACGACGCCGCCGCGGCGGCGGCCACCGACAATGCCGCCGCGGCGGCGGCCGCGGCGCGGCGGCGGCGGTTCGCGGCGGTGAGCGACGCGGCCGCGGCCGCCTACTACGCCGCGTCTGCCGGCGGCCGCCGCGCGCGGTGGGCGGCGGCCCCCCCCACCCCCCCCGTCACGCCTTGGCACCCGCCAGACGCCCGTCGTGGTGGCAGCCACAGCGGCGGCGGGGATGGAGGTGGCGCCGCCGCCGCTGCCGTGGCCACCGACAGTGTCGCCGCGGCGGCCGCGGCGGCGCGGCGGCGGCGGTTTGCGACGGTGAGCGACGCGGCCGCGGCCGCCTACTACGCCGCGTCTGCCGGCGGCCGCCGCGCGCGGTGGGTGGCCCCTCCCCCCCTCCCCTCCGCCCGCCCCCCGCCCCCCCCACCCCCCTCCCCCCCCCCACCATCCCCACCACCCCCCCCCGCCCCCCCCCGGCACCACGGTCACCCCTCCCCCCCACCCCCCCCCCCCCCGCGGCGGTCACCGCCGCCGCCGCGGCCGCGCGGGCCCGCCACGCGGGGTGGACCGCCGCCGAGGCGGCCGCCGCCTACGCCGCCGCCGCGGCGCGGCGGCCGCGGGGGGGGGGACGCCGCTGGGACCACCCGCCGCCGCTGGGGGGGGGGGGGGAGGCCGCCCGCCGTCGCCGCGTCGGCGCCGCCGCCGCGGGCCGCGTCGCTGCCGCCGCCGCCGCGGGTCGCGTCGCCGCCGCCGCCGTGGCGGCCGCTGCCAAGCGCGGCGCGGTCGCCGCCACCACCGCCACCACCACCACCACCACCGTCGCCACCACCGCCACCGCCGCTGCCGCCGCCACCACCCGCGGCGACCGTGGCGGCGGCGGGACCCGCGGCGACTCCGCCCTTGCGCGGCGCGCGCCCTCCCGCCTCTGCGGAAACCACTCCCCGCCGCCGGCGGGCGACCACGGCCGACCCGCGGCGCAACGGCCTGGTGCGGCCAGCCGCCGCGGCCGACCCGCGGCGCAATGGCCTGCTGCGGCCAGCCGACGCGGCGGCGGCGGCGGCGGCGGCGGCGGCGGCGTCCAAGGCCACCGCCGCGGCGGCGGCGACGGCGGCGGCGGCGGCGGCGGGCGGCGTGGCGGCGCTCCCCCCGCTTGGCTCGGCCGCGTCACGCGCGGCGGCGGCCGCCCTGCGCGCGGCGATGCACGAGCTCCCCCCCCCCACCCCGTGCGCGCCCCCATCGTGGCGGGGCGAGCCGCCCGCCGCCGCCGCCGCCGCCGCCGACGACAATGCCGCCGCCGCGGCGGCGCCCCTCTCCTACACGGGCGGCCGGCACTGGGCGGCCGCGGCGGCCGCGGCGCCGCCGCCGCGCGCGGCCGCGGCGGGTACGTTCCAGCGCTACACGCTGCACCTGCCGCCGTCGCGGCTCGCGGCGGGGCGCGCGTGGGCCGCGGCGGTTGGCGTCGAGGCGGGGGCGCTCGCCGCGGCTCCGCTGGGGGTGCCGCCCGTGGGTCCGCCGATTGGGGGTGGGCCGGGTGCCGTTGCCGCCGCCACTGACGTGCCGCTGCCGCCCGTTGCTGCCGCGCCGCCGCCGCCGACCTATGCCGCGCCGCCGCCGCCGACCTATGCCGCGCCCCTGTCGCCGGTCAATGCCGCGCCGCCGCCGCCGGCCGCTGCCACGCTGCCGTTGCCGTCGCCCGCCCCGGTGGGGGTTCCCGCCGCCGCCACGACCACCACTCCCGCCGCCACCACCGTTGCGGCCACCCCCATTGCCGTCACTGCCACCAGCGCGACTGCCACCGCCAGCTACGGCGAGCGCGGCGGCGTTCCCCCCCCGCCACCTGCGCCTCGCATGACGGTGGCGCCCGCCCCCACCCCCCCCCTGCCCCCGCGGTGACGCCCCCGTTTGCTGGCTACGAGGTGCTGGATGGTGCGGCGGCCGCCGCCGCCGTCGCGCGCGGCCGCGTGTACGGCATCGCCCCCGACGGGCGGTTGCAGGCCCTGTCGGCGGGGGGGGGATGAGGTGGCGGGGGGCTTCACCGCTTTTTTCGCTTGCGCTCCCCGCCGCGCATGTCCCCCCTCCGCCTCCTTCCTCGGCTGCCGGTCTTCTTTTTTTTCTTTTTTGGTGTCGTCGGCGATAGGCCTGCCGGCGTGGGCGGCGCGGCTGCGGAGGCTGGCGGTGGCGGTTGGGGAGGGCGTGGCCTGGGCGGTGCGTGCCGTTCCGCCGTGCACCGCACCCACCTTTCTCAGCCTCCCCCCTTTCCCCCGGCCGCCCGTCTCTCCCCTCTTGGGCGTGGGGGGGAGGGGCGGGTGGAGCGCGCAGCGCGCTGGTCTCGTCTTTTTTTTTTTTTTTTTTTCCGCCTCTCCAACCCCGGCCCCCCTTCTCCCTCGACGTCCCCCCGCCCTCACCCCTAATTTTTTTTTCTTTCTTGCCCCCCTCCGTAGTGTACATACATCCATGCCGCCGCCGCGGCCGCGGCGCGCAGTCCCCGCGCAACGGTGGCAGCACGAGTCTCCCGGGGTGGGGTGGCACGGCGCAGCCCCGCCGCCGCCGTCAAAGGCGGCCGCAGCGGCGGCGCCGCGACGGCGCGGCGCCGCGACACCACGTGCCCCGCTGCCCCGCTCGCCTCACCCGCCGCGGGTCGGCGGCGGCGGCGGCGGCGGCCGGCGGGCGCCGCGCCCCCCCGGCCGTCGCCCCTCGCCCCCGCCGCCCGCCACGCGGCCGTGCCACCCCACCGCGCCGCCGCCCGCTCTGACGCCGCGACCGCGTCGTGCCTGGCCACCGCCGCGAGCAGCGCCGTCGCCGCCCCCGTTAACACGGCCGGCATGCCGAGGCACCCCCTCCCCTCCTCGTCGTCCGTCGCCGACGCCTCGCTGCCGCCAATGCCGCCGCCGCCGCCGCCGCCGCCGTTACCATGGACGCCGTGACCGCCACCGTTGCCACCCCCCGCGGCGCGCCCGGCGCGGCGCCACCCGTTGAGCACCCCACACGCGGTGAGGTGGTGCCGCCCGTTGGGCGACCACACGTCCTCCCCACACAGGCAGCAGCGGAGGTGGCCTTTGCGGGGGGAGCGCGACAGGAGGGCCGCGAGGGCGGCCGACCGCGCCGCGCGGAGGGCACCGGGGGGGGGGGGGGGGGGCGAGGACCCGCGGGCGCCGCCGCCGCCGCCGCCCCCACCGACAACGGCACCGACTGGGGCGACGGCGGCGGCGTCGGCGTCGGCGGCATGGCGGGGGGCGGCGCAGCTGGCCGCGGCGCTGCCGCGGCAGGGGGGGTGAGGGGGGAGCCGGCGCTGCCGCGGCCACGTCCGCCGCCGACGCCGCCGCAGCCGCTGCCTCCGGCCCCCACCGTCGTGTCCGAGAGTGTAGGAGAAGCCGCAGCGGGACACCCGCCCGCGGTGGCAGCCGCCGCCCACAGCCAGAGCGGCGCGTCAATGGCACATTCAGCAGCCTGGCCGCTTCCCACCGCGCCCGTCACAGCCGGCGGACGCCCGCGCAGAGGCGTCGGCGCCGGCGCCGGCAGCGGTGGCGGCGCGGGTGGTGGCACGGCGTATGGGGCCGGCAGCGTCGGCGCGTCGAGCAGCCAGTGCCGCGGGAGCCGGGCCACGCCCCGGCCGCGGCCGCTTCGCGCGACGCGGCCGTCGGCGACGCCGCCCGTGGCCGCGTGCCGCGGCAGCGGCGGCAGGCGCAGCGGCGGGGACGGGGAGGCCGTCACGGCCGACGCGGCGCCGAGCAGCGACGGGGGTGGGGCCGGCGGCAGCGGCGGCGCCGGCGGCAGCAAGGGGGGAAGGGGGGCAGCGGCGGAGCAGGCGGGGCGGTCCTCGACCACCCCCGCAGCGGCCGCCCAGGTAGATCGCGCCATACGGTTTGAGATAGAGGTGTGGGAGGGTGGGTGGGGAGCGTCGGGAAGGAGGGAGGGGGGGTGGTGCTTCTTGATGGACACAGCGTCTACAACGAGGGTGTGTGGGTCGGGCGAGGGCGGGAAGGTGGGACCTCGGGTTGGCGGCGGCCGTCGCAGGGGGGATCGGCCGGTAAGGGTGCCGGCGTTGGCTGCCGTTGAGAAGTGGCTGCCGCAGGTGTGAGGAGCTTGGCGGCGAGAGGGCGTCACGTCCTTGTCGGCGCGCGCACAGAAGAGCAGGGATGAAGGCGCGAGCGGAAGAGCGGTGAGCCCGAGCGGGGCGGTGCCTGCGGCGGCGGGCTTATGTATCGCGCGATGCCCGCCTTGCCCCCCCCGCACTACGGGGGCGCGGACGGCGGCAAGGTCAGCGCCCCTTCGCGAGTCCCTTCCGCACACGGCAGCCGCGGCGGGTGGGGGGCGGCGCGGGCACACCCTCTCTCGCTTGGGCGCGTGGGGGGGCGCGCCTCTTCCCCCCCCCCCTCCCAAACGCCTCGAGCGGCCGCTCTTCCTGTCCCCCGGCGCGTGCTCCGTTGATGCGCTGTATGGCACCCAGGACCGCCAACGCGGAGCGCCCCGCAGATACGGGTGGCTAGCCAGGCGCGCGCTGCCGCGCGGGGGGTGTGGCCGGCGCGGGCGCACAAAGCCTCTTCTCGGTGGCACCACTGGCGGCTGCGCCTCACGGAATGGGCGGCACGGACGGCTGCGGGTGTCGTGGTGTCGTCCCCTCTGGCGCGGGGCGGGGCCGCTCGTCCCCCCCCTCCCCTTCCCTTCGAGGCAGCGGGGGTGGCCGCCAGACCACTCGCCCAGTCGCAGCGGCCGTTGGCGCCGGGCCGCCGCGCGGGCGCAGAGGCGCGGCACGCCCGGCGGATGGCGACCTTGGTCGGCGGTGTGCACCGACGGTGGGCAGCGTGGTGCGGTGCTGGGCGAATTCATCTGCCCCGCGCACGGCCGCCGCCGCCCGCGCCGCAAGCGTGTCTGGGTTGGATGGCCGGCCTGCTGGGCGCGGAAGGCAGTGACGGGGGCGCGCGCGCTGCGCGCCGCTTCGTATTGGTTACCGTCGCATGGAAACGGAGCCGTCGGTCCACAGGAAGGGCGGGATCGCCAAGGAGCCCACACCGACAGGCGCCGGTCGCCGCCGCGGGAATGTGGGTGGAAGCCGTCGGCGGGTGCGCGCGCGGATCGGGGGCCGGTGGGGAGATGAGGGGGGGAGCCCGCGCCGCTCTGAGGGGGAGCCCCGCCCCCGCCTCTGCCGGCGCGCTCGCCGCGCGGCCGCCGCCCGCACCGCCGCCTCGTCCCCTAGCAGCCAGCCGAGTGACAAGTGAGACAGCGTGGCCCATCCCCCCTTCCAGACGCTGATGCCCCTCCGCCTCTCGTCCTCAGGGGGAGGCCGCGGCGGAGCCCCGATGGCTCTGCGGCGCCGCCAGCTCGTCCCCGGCGCGAGATCTGTGGGCACGCAGGTCGATGTCTGCAGGTGGGGGTGCGTCTACCCCCCCACTTGTGCGCGGCGTGTGGCAGAGCGACGCGCCAGGGCGGGCCCCACCCCAACGGTCTGGTTTCAGTGCCTGGCAGCTGCAACGGGTGGGTGGGATTGGCGGGCTCGCGGGCAGGACCGGCATGGGGGCGCTTTGGGGGGGGGATTGCGGGGACTGGCCTCGGGGAAGAGCCCGTTTTCTTGTCTTCTCCCCCCGCCCCTCTCCTTCCACCCCCTTCTCGAGTGGCAATAGGAGGGGACCATCGGCCGCCATGGCTCACGGCGAGACTCGTCTCGTCTGGTCGCGATCGACGCCCGCCGCGGCAGCGACAACGATGCCAGAGCCACGGCCGCTGGCTCCCCTCGCGCTGACCCCCATCAGCCACCCCCACCGGCACGTCAAATGGCAACGGTGGGCATGACCAAGCCGTTGACAACGGCACACCACGGTCTCCCCCCCCTTTTGCTCGACTCGATGGCGAGTGGACGCCCGCACGCCCCTCCCGCAGCGTGCGTGCGCTGTCTGGTCGGGCACGGTGATAGCGGGAAGAGCCACCCCGTTCACGCCCCTACTCGGCAGAGGGGGGCGATTGAAAGGAAGGAAGCAGCGACGCGCGACCGCCGCCCCGCACACGTGGATCCCGCGGTGCGGGCTTGACCGACGGCAAGGCACCCGCTCGGTCTCTGTTGCTCCATCATGACTTGGATGTCTTCCCCTCAATTAGGGGGTGGGCGTCGCCGTCGGGCCTCGCGAGACGTGCTGGCCGCCACCCTACCGCAGGCTGCCGGTACAGAGGGGCATTCTGTGCGTTCGGAACGAACGCAGGGAGAAGGCAGAGGGGGCGCTGACCAGCAACAAAGAACAACAGACTGAGAGCTCTTTACACTCAGCGCACCCACCGCCACACGCCAGCGGCCGTGGAAACAGAGGGCGGTGCGTCCCGAAAGGCGGTGCTCGCGAGCACCCCGGCCGTTGGCGGCTGGCTCCCGCGGCGCGCACACAGCCTGCTGTGGGGCCCCTGGCAGAGGGGGGTGGGGAACAGCGCACGAGGCGGGGAAGCGGCGCCCCCAGCGCGGCCCCCGACGCACCCCCCCCTGAACAGCATCCTGCCCAGCGGGCCTCGACGCTCGCCGCGCAAGCAAGGTAGGCACGTGCCTTGCGCACGCCCACCGCGGGAGCGCCCCGTACAGTACCGCGACGCGCGGTGGCGGGCCCGTAGCGGGCCCGCCCGTGTCGTGCGGGGGGCGAGGTGGGCGGGGGGGCGCTGGTGGCTCGGCGACCCACGACGCGGGCACAGCCAGGACGGACGGGCGCCAGCGAAGCGGGGGACCCGCCCAACTGACAGTGGCACGAAGCCGCGTCGGGCGGCGCCGCGGCCTGCGCGCCGCCGCGTGGCGGACGCGGCGGCCGACCCGCCGACCGGGCGGCCTCGGGCGGGGCCCGCCGGGCGCGGCGTGGGCCAGCAGGCCCGCCCGGGTGGACCACCGCGGGGGGTAGCCCCCCCTTGACCCTTTGGGTTGCCAAACAGGCCTCTGGCGGTCTTGATCGCACATCTGACGTGGTGTAAATGGGACTTAGGTGTGATTGATATCGACCAAGTCTTCCGACAGACACCGTGACTGACTGAGAGCGTCGGCGAAGCGCCGCGCGGCCGCGCGCGCAGCGCCTGCGCGGCGTCCCCCCCCCTTTAGCACCGTAGCCGTTTCTTTCGGGGGGGAATAGGCGGACCCGCGGGGAGGTTCCCACGATCCACACCGTGGGCCGCCCCCCCCCCCCCCCCCCGCCGACGGTGCGTTGCCCCCCCCCCCCCCCACCCGTCCACTCCACCCACCAACCCCGCTCCTCGCCCCCTCTAGCTAGCCACTGGCAGCGGCGCCATGGCGGCGGCGCAGCGTCCACCCCCCCTGCCCGCCCTCCCCCCCGGCCGCTCTAGTGTTGGACGGCGCCGCCGGCTCCCCCACTGCTGACCGTGCCGCTCCGCCGGCGGGCGGTGCGGCGCGCTCGTCCGCCGCCACCACCCCGCTCCTCCCTCGCACCCTTCATCCCCCCGCCCCACCCCCCCCCCCCCTTTGTGCCCCTCTGCCATACCAGCGGTCGGTGGCGTCTGTGGTCGGCGGCGGCCACCCGTGCCTGCGTGCCCGCCGTGTCGCAGAGGGGCGGGGTGGGGGGTGGAGGCGTGGCGCGCCTGCCGTTGCCTGCTGGCTGCTGGCGTGCTGGAAGCGCCGCGGGGGGGTCCACCGCCGCGGCCTGCCGGCCGCCCCGCCGGCAACGCCGCCGGCCGGCTGGCCGGCCGGCCGGCCGCGCCGCGGCCGCCGGCCGGCCGGCTGGACGTGGGCCAGCTGCCGGCCGCCCCGGCGGCAGACGCGGCCGGCCGGCGGGCCGGCGGGCGGGCGGGCGACCACGGGCGGCCGCCACGTCTGCCGTGGTCTCCCCCCTCCCCCCCTCCCCGCCGCCCCCCCCGCCTCATCCACTTTCCCGCCTCCGCTGCCTGTCTCTCTAGAGAGTGCTGGCGCCGCTGTTGACGATGGGATGGGGGGGCGGGCCAGACGCCCCATTGGGCGGTGCCGCCCACCCTCACTGCCGCTGTTGCAAGGACGCCAAGGGCGGCGGGGGGGGGGAGGGGTTGCCCTCCCCCCGCGCTGTGCCCACCGCCCCCCCCCCGTCACCCCCACGCACCCCCGTCCCGCACCGCCGGCTCGCCGCGGCTTGTCGTCGGCCGCCCCCGCCGCCGTGGCAGCCGCGTCTGACAGCTCGTGGCGGGTCGCTGGCGGGGGGGGGGACGGGGTGCGCGCGCGCCGCGCCGCGGCGGGCCGCCGGCCGCGGCGGCTCGCCGCCGCGCAAACCCCCCTCCGCCGCCACCGACGGGTTGGCGGCGGCGGCGTGTGGTGGGGCGCGTGCGGCGGCGGTAGGCGGCGGCCTCCTCCCCCCGCCGGGGTGCTGCGGGCAGCTCGTCGTCTGGTCTGGATCGCCGCCGCGGGTGGCTGCGGGCGCGGCGCCGCCGCAGCGCGCGCCCACGTCCGGTCTGGCTACGCCGCCCCCCGTGACGCCCTCCCCTGTCCCCCCGCCCGCCCGTCCGCACTGTGTTCTTTGCTGTTTACCGTCGCGCTCGTGTCTCGCGCGCGCGCTCCCCGTGTCGTACGCCGCCCGCCGCCGCTGGTCACCGTTTTCCTTTCCCACCCCACCGCCCTCCCCCCCCCTCCACCGCCGCTGCTGCCACCGCCGCTGCTGCCACTGCCGCCGCTGCCGCCGCTGCCGCCGCTGCTGCCGCCGCCGCTGCGTGCGTGCCCTTGGTTGCGTTCTTCTCTTGCCGACCCGACGCCGCAGGTCCTTCCGTTTGCCCTCCCCCCCCCCCCCCCCCCCCTCCCGTCGTACCGCGCCTGCCGGGCGCTGTCGAGGCCCCCTGCGGGAGGCGGTCGTTGGTGCACGCCGCCGCGGCGGCGCCGTCGGACAAGGCGTGGCATCGTGCAGCCGCCCTCTCCCCGCCCGCCCGCCTCTGCTCCCCCTCACCCCACGCACCCACCACCCCGTCGGACCAGTTGCCGCCCGTCTCTTTCCCCCTTTGGTGGGCGGCCATCCGGCCGTCGTGGGCATCGACGCGGTCGCCACGCCGGTGGTCGCCATGGGCGCTGACGAGGGGGCGTGCCGCCGCCGGTGTCGCCGCCGGCGGGGGAGCCCGCCGCCGCGGCGGGTGTCGCAGGCGGCGGCGGCGGCGGTGGCCGCGACAGTCACGGCCGCGGCGGTCGCGGCGGTGGCGGTCGCGGCGCTGTGGGCGCCCGCCGCAGCGGCGATGGTGGCCGGCGGCGGCGGCGGCGACCGCCGCGCCGGGGGCGTCGCCGCCGCTGCTGCCGATGTGGGGTGGGGGGGGCGGAGACCCGCGGCGGTGACACCGGCGACCGACGGTGCCGGCGGCGGCGGCAGCGGCGGTGGCAGTTGGGGGCGGGTGCGCCATAGCGGCGCTATTCCGGTGGTCACCGGGCGGGCGGCGGCGGAGCCTCTCGCACCCCCCGCCCCCGTGCCGCTGGCGGCGCTGGCCTGGCAGCGCAACGCCACCGCCGGCGGCCTGCCCCCCCCCACCGCCCGCGTCGTTGGCGGCGCGGAGATGACGTGGGCCCAGCCGAGCGCCTTCCAGGCTAAGCTCTTTGTCGGCGACACGTTTGCGTGCGCGGGCACGCTCATCACGCGGCGGCACGTCCTCACCGCCGCCCACTGCCCGTCGGTGGTGGGCTCGGTGGTGCTCCTCGGCGGCCTCGGCCGCCGCGTCGGGCTGCCGCTCCTCGCCTCCGCGCTGACGCTGCACCCGGCCTACAACGCGTCGACGTCCGCGTCGGACGTGGCGGTGGTGCGGCTGGAGCGGGACCTGACTGACGCGGAGTTTGGGCGGCACCAGCTGAGCCTGGCGCGCCTCAACCGGGAGCCCGCGACGCCCGCCGCGGGCGCGCCGGTGCTGCTGACGGGGTGGGGGTTCACGAGCGAGTACCCGGGGGGGTCACCGACCGAGACGCTCCACATTGCGCACGTCAACGTGCTGGGGACGGGCGAGTGCAACGAGATCCACCAGGCCGCGCGCGGCGGGTTTGCGATTGACTGGCAGCAGGACCTGTGCGCGTGGGCATACCGGAGGCGCAGCTGCTGGGGGGTACGTTGCTGATGAGTGGGAGGGGGGGGCGGGGGGGCGGGGGGGGCGGTGGCGCAGGTTGTCGAGGGGCTCCTACTCGTCCACTGCGGCGCAGGCGCGCACCGCCCGGTGGGCGGTGTGCTGGCGGCTGCTGTTGCGGAGGCACCTGGCGGTATGGGCCTAGGCGGCTTTTCCATCCCTGTGCGTGCAGGTAGGGTGGGGTGGTGGCCCCTTGTCGGCCATTGAGGAGCACCCTCGGGCCGTGGACGCGGAGCGGTGCGTGTTGTGGGGTACTAACTGGACATTGTGCGCTGCTCATCCCGGTGTTACGCCGCTGTCCTCACCGCCCCGCGTGGTTGCCGGCGCTCTCGTTTGTTGGGGCCACCCTTCCCGCTCTTCGCCCCGCCCTCTTTGCCCCCGCTTCCCGTCGCCTCACACAGGACTCGGGCGGGCCGCTGTGGCAGCTGACGCCCGGCTCGGACCCGCTCACCTTTACACAGTACGCGATTGTGTCGTCGGCGATGGGCTCCCCCAGCCGCCCGTGCGACAGCAAGTGGCCGACCGTGTTTATGCGGACGAGCTACTACTGGGACTGGATCGCGGAGGTCACGGGGGGGGGGCTGGCGTAGGGCGCTCCGCGGCAGACGCTGAGCCGAGGGGGGTGTGGCAGGCGGGGGTGGGGGGGGCGTGGGGGGGGAGGTTGGGGTGGGGGGGGGGGGGTGGGTGGGAAGCATGGGAGGGAGGGCATGGCGGCCAAAACCAATGTCCCTGATTGTTGTTTTTCTGTGCTGCTTGTTGCACGGCGCCCTCGGCCGAGCCAGCTGCGGTGCTGGAAGCGGCGGCGTGGGGGAAACGGGCGGCCGCTGCGCGGGGGTGGTGGGCAACCGCAAGGCCTCCTTCCCGTCTCTCTTCACACTCCGTCAAGCGGTCCGCGCCCGACGCAGTTGGCTTTTCGCAGCACACGTCCCCTCACACCTTTTAGCAAGCACCCACGCCTCTCACCTCCCCCCCCGTCCCCCCCTCCCCACTACCGGCACTACCACCGTTGCCTGCCAACCCCGCCGCCCGCCCTCCCTGCGGAGACACGCACTCGCGTGCCCGACGGCTACCCAGTGGCGGCCGTCGCAGGCAACTGTACGCGCCCGCAGTTTTCGGCCCACCTCTACGTCGCAGCCATGAACGTGACTGTGAAGGCACAGACCAGCGACTGCCAGAGGCAAACACGACGCAATCCAACAGAAAACAGTGTCTCGGCGGCTCGTCAAGCAGCAACTGGTCGCCCACGAAACAGATGGACGCAACCGGCAAAACGACGGCACGGCTACGAAAACAAAAACCCGCGCGAGCAGCTGCAACTTGCCACCGCCAGCCGCGACAAGACGCCTCCACGCACAAAGTGGCGCCAACAGCGGCACCTCGCCACGGTCAGCGAGAGTGTCGCACCACAAAACCACGGGCGCCGCCGTCAGCGGCAACATGCTGCAGTCGATAGGGTTAGTGCGCCGCCAGCCGGCGGCCACTGCCAACGGCGACAATTTGCCGCCGTCGGGCGGATGGCGGCACCGCCGCCATCCGCCCGACGAGTAGCCTACTCGACCCCTCCTGAAGGCCCCGTAAAGGCCGGTTTCTTGATGAGATCTTGATAAACCTTGAAAACGAGGTCGACCCACACGCCGTTTGTGCCGTACGAGGGACCTTGAGGCGCGCCAGAGAGCGGGCTATGCAGAGAGGTATGGAAGAGCCTACCGCGAGGTCGGGTGGAAATTTTATCAATATGATTTAACCAAAAATCACGAGCCCCTTCCCCGAGGTGGCGCCCCGCTAAATTCTTGATGAGCGTGATCGCGGCGCCCCATTACAAGTACAGCCCTGACAACCGTCTTCGAACGCTCCTGTGCACAAACACCTACGAGTTGATCGACCCTTGACAGGGCACTAGTAGCGAAGCTCAACGAAGTTGATCTCGCGCGACGCTTCCTGTATCTCGCAGTTCTGGCGTGTCTCACTGCACTGCTGTTGTCGATTGTAGAGGGAAGTACACAGGCCCGCTGTTTGGTGCCTGGTCCCGCAACACTCACTGGCATGTGTGGCGACGTGTGCGGCAGCAGCGCCAACTTCAATCCGCAGCGTGTGACTACGGCAGGCCCTGCCGGCCCCGTCGGCGGAACGACCTGCATCCGGAGTCGTGCGGGGTCTCCAGAGTACCCCTGATGGGGCTGCGAACGTGGTGGCCGGGAGGAGGTGCTTGTTGGAGGGGACGGCAGCACAACCTGAGGAGCCAGCTCGGCTCTCGCTGGTGACTGAAGGGGCCGTGGCGCCTTACGAAACTCTACATGAACAGCTATGAAGAAGCATTAATCATCTAATCGCGGTGGTCCACGTGCCGGACAGTGCGCCCACCTCGTTGCTACCATTGGTGATGACCCGAGCACGCGACACAGGTCACGGATGCGGCCGCGTCGAGCCGTCTTTCGCGGTTCCGTCGGACGTCTCGAGCTCGGGGGTTGGGACGTGTCGATGGTCACGATCGGGCCGAGCTTCTCGGCCCCATGAGGACTCCAAGGCGGATGTAACTAGAGTTGGAATGTAAGTAGTCGTTCCTTAACACATATGTCTTGTTCGACGTTTATTTCGTTCTTCTTTGCAGTTATTGTGCTACTAAGTGTACAGATCGGAAGCTAACCTGGCAGTGTCGGGGCGCGCGGCGGCTTGAGGTGGACCCTCTTTAAAGAAACTCAAGCTCTCAACAAGGCGATAGGGCTTAAAGACCTCTTGATGTAGGTCCCGCCACAAGGACCACTGTGTTGCTGGCCACTGGCGTGCGCCGCGCAGTGGTTCTTATGGTGCGTCTCACAAAAAGCGAACGTGAGAATACTGACACATGCAGAAAACCGGCTTTTGGACCAATGGATCGCAGCATCGCAATATTGTATGTGTCGTTTTTTCTGGCACGCACAATAAGAGGAAGTTCAGGAATCGGCTCGAAACCGGGTTTGCGGATTGCGGATGCGTTTGTGGAACCCCTCTCTCGGTGCGATGCTCTCTGGCATTCTCTATTTTTTTTGCCTATCTCAGGTGGTCGTGTGGTCAGTCGACATACACCCTGCGCACGACCATTACGTGAAGCACCGTAAGCAGAGCTACAAGAGCATGTCCAACAGCAGGGTGTACGTCGCCCGACCGTCACCGCCCTGTTCACCCCACAGTAGCAGTCAAGAACACCCTGCAGAAAACTGTATATTCCACAAAAATCCTGCGGATGAGGCCTCAGAACGCGCATCCTCCCAGGAAGCCACCGGACCATTAAAGAGTACTGATTGGCTGGTGACCGCAGGCACCCCACATGCTGAGTGGTGATTGGCTGATTCCCTCGAACGCGGCAATGCGGATCAGCAAAACCCGAGAGAAAAGGCGTTTTACAGCCTGGAAACCGTCTGTGGACTGGTCTGCTGACCCCGCAACAGGTCAAGACAGGCTCTTCCTGAACCTCCCTAGGAGCACCACTGCGCCGGGCACGACGCCATCGCGGGCTTGGGGCCACGTCAGCAGCAGCCGCTCACTGGCGGGCCGCCGTTGCCGCGCCTGGGTCACCGCTGCTGCCGTGTCGCAACGCGCCCGTCCCAAACCGGACGGCCGCGAGGCGGCGCAGAGGCGCGGCGGCCCGTCGCGCCCGTCTGGCGGGCCCGGCCTCGCGGCGCTGTGCCGCGTCCCGCATGGCGGCGGCGGCCGCCGCCGGCAGTGTCGCGGCCGGCACTGTCAATCGTGCCAACGGCGCACGCGCCAGTGGCGGGTCGCCCGCCCGCGGCGGGGCGGCCGTCCCCCCGGGGCGTTGACGGCACACTGGGGCGACGGCCCGCGCGCGCGCGGTGGCGGCGGCTGCCGCCTTGAGGCGAGGCCGAACGGCGGCCGCGGCCTGTGCAGTGGGACAGCGGGGCGGCGCCGTGGAGGGCGGGATCCGGTGGTGGTAGCCGCGCTGGTGCCCACCCGGGCCGCGGGATGAGCACGTGCGCGTCCTCCGCCCGCCGCAGTCGGTCATTGATAAGCGGGGGGAGCTCCCCGCGCTTGGGGAGGCCCGTGCAAAGGTCGACAGCTATCCCGACGAGGTGTCGCCGCGGGCACGCCCGACTCGCTCCCGCAAGCCTCCCTACTCGTTCGTGGGAGGGGGGATCCGCTCGCGGCGCGCCCGGCCCTGGTGGCCAGAAGGGAAAGGCGCGCCCGCCATGTGTTCCTTCCGGTGGATGACGACGGCCGCCGCCGCTGTTGCGGCTGGCGGCTTGGCCCTGCTGTCGCTGGTCATTCAACCCGCCGCGGCGGCGACGGCGCCAACCATTACGGTCCAGCCGCCCGCAATGCTGACTGGGGAGATCTTTGACTTTGTGAGCGTGGATGTGCAGGCCAGCGGCACGCCTCCGTTGACGTACCAGTGGCAGCAGCAGTCGGTGCGCGGTGGCCCGTGGGCGAGCAGTGAGCTCCAAACCAAAAGCACCCTCACCGTCTTTGTCACATGCCCCGAGCTCGGCGGCGACGGCGTGGAGCGGTGGCGGGTGATCGTCTCCAACGCCGCGGGGTCGGTGACTTCGCGGACGTTCGAGCTGCGGCCGGTGCTGCCACGCCCGACCGTGTCGGTCCGAGCCGACGCGACGCCTTTCAACGTCAGCACCGAGGCGCTTGTGCGCGTCTGGGCGTCCACCCGCACGCAGCTGTCTCCCGACATTCGCCTCTTCCAGGTAGCGCCGGGACGGGAAGTCGGCGCGGACGTGCTCATTTCGTGGACCCGCACGCGTCCGGGCTCGCGCAGCTCCGAATACCGGTGGGTGGCGTCTGAAGACGACGACGGGACGGCCTACTTTGCCGTCGCGACCGCTTCCTGTCCAGACGTGGCGACCCTGGAAGCGGTGCCGACCCAGTCCGACCGCGCTCGCGTCTCCGTGGCGCTCCACGGCCTGCCGTCGGTGCTGGGGCCGCCGCCGGGGTGCCCCCGCGGCTCCTACGCGCTCCGCGGAGACCTGGACGGGCGGCCGCTCAACGACGGCACGCGCACGCGCACGCCTACCTGCGCCGCGTGCCGCGCCCGGTGCCGCGCCCTGCCCGGCTGTAACACGTGGGTGTGGGGCGCCGGCGGCGGCGGGCGCGACCGGCAGTGCTGGCTCAAGGCGGCGGCGGACGGATCTCTCCGCTTCCAGTACGCCCGCCTCAAGCGGCCGGCGACGGCGGCGTCGCCGTGGGTGTCGGGGCAGCTCCTCTTCCCCACCCGGTGCCCGGGCACGTACGACGTGGACTATGACGGGGAGGTGCTTAATGACGGGGCGGCGTTCCAGGTGGACTCCTGCATCGATTGCCAGGCCGCGTGCCGCGCGCGGCCCGGTTGCAACGTGTGGGTGTACGGGGTGGTGGGCTTCCCCAGTACCCGCCACCGGCAGTGCTGGCTGAAGCGCACGGCCGACCCGGCGCGGCCAGTGGCCAAGCCGGGGCCTCCGCTGTGGCTGTCGGGCACCCTCACCGACCGCGCGTAGCCGCGGTGAGGAGGGGGACGGCCGCGTCCAGGATGTCGGGGGAGGGGGTCCCGCGGCTCGGTGCGGCGCTCGTCGCAGCGGCTGCGCCGCTGACGGACTGCTGCGACGGCGCACAGGTGTAACACAATGGTCGAGCGAAGCGCGGATAGTACAGTACCATGGACGGGGTCTGGAAGATCGCCGTCCCGGCGTGACACGCCCTCTTCGCCCCGCCGCCCTGCCCGGCTGT
This sequence comes from Pyropia haitanensis, assembly GCA_008729055.1. NCBI lineage: Eukaryota > Rhodophyta > Bangiophyceae > Bangiales > Bangiaceae > Pyropia > Pyropia haitanensis. The sequence goes on from SDUX01000002.1 coordinate 3,190,849, forward strand.
TGCTCCGCGCGGCCCCTTGCGACGCGAGCGCGCGCGCCGAGCCTCCCCTCCTGCTGGTCCAGCACCGCGGGGATACCACCAGCAATGACCGTGGCGGCGCAGGCCCCGGAGGTGGCGGCAGCGGCGGCGGCCGCCAGCAGCAGGACAGCCGCGTCCGGTGGTGCTGCCGACCCTGCAGCCGGCGGGGTGACATGCGCCACCTTGAGGGTTGCGCGCGCCACGCCGTGCCCCCTCCCCACCTGCATCCTTTTGAGCAGCCGTCCGTACCGTCCACCGCCGCGGGTGGCACAGCAACACCCCCCCCACCGACCTCCTCCGCTGCAGCAGCAACCCGTCGTCTTCCTCCCCTCGTGCGGGATTGGCTGCGGTGGGCGCAGCGCCAGCGAACCAATCCTCAGGAAGGGGGGGAGAGCGGGGGGAGGGCCCCGTGGAGGTGGTAAGTGAAGCCAGACGCGGGGGACCAATGCCAAGCCGCTGCCGCGTCGGCCCCCTCGTCGCGCCCGCTCCACCCCAGCCCGCCTTTCCCGTCCTGCCCGGCCACGTCTGTCGGGCGACAAAGTAGGCAGCGGCTGAAGGTGGGCGGGGGCGTTTTCGGCGCCGGCGCCGGCGCCGGCGTCGCCAGCACCCGCACCCGCGTGGCGCACGTTGCGTTCCGCCCCTACCAGCGCTGGTGCGGGGAGGCGCATGCTCCCCGCCAGGGTGACGCACAAGGGCGACTGTCCACGGGGGTGGAAGAGGGGGAGGGGGGTAGCATGCGTCCACGCGATGCAGCGGAGGATGAACCCGCCCTCTCCCAGACTGCCGCTGCTCCGCCCCTGCCCCGTACGGAGCGACCCGTTCTGCCTCCGTATCTGCTGTCTACCGCACGCGGGCGGTGGGGGATGCACGCTGCACGCCGGGGGGCCGCGCGAGGCCTCAATGTATGCCTAGCTCCATGCGGGGTCGCGCCGACTTGGGAGCGCTCCGTTTGTTCGCGCGTGCCCCCCCTTGGTTCAATCCCCCGTCGCAGGGCCCACAGCTGGGGAACGACGCACCCACAGGGAAACTGTAGGGGGTAAAGGGGGGTCTTTCAGGACGACGATGAGGTCTGTACAGCCTCCAGCCCGGGGTTGCGCCCAGCGCCGCCCGCGCCGCGTCCCCTCCAGAACGCCTCATCTCCAACACGCTGATGCGTGCCCCACACATGACTGCCAACCCCCTCACAGCGGGATGCAGCCGTGCTTCTTGGGCAGCACCCCCCGTACATGGCCGACGCGGCCCTTGTCCGCGAGGCGCTCCAGGTCGGCGAGCAGCACCCGCCGCGTCGCCCGCGCCGGGATGACCGCGTCCAGCTCCCCGCAGCGCACCGCCGCCAGTGGGTTCTCGTACGATGCTGCGTACGCGGCTTCCGCGTCGAGGTCGGGGTTGTCCCACGTGCCCGGCCCGCCCTTGGCACCGCCGCCGCCCTTGAGCACCCCCACCGCCCCCCGCGCGCCCATCACCGCCACCGCCGCCGACGGCCACGCGTAGTTGACATCCCCGCCCAGCTCCTTGCTGCTCATAACGCAGTACGCGCCGCCAAACGCCTTCCGCACAATCACTCCCAGCTTGGGCACCGTCGCCTCGGCGTACGCGTAGAGCAGCTTGGCGCCGTGGCGGATGACGCCGCCCGCCTCCTGCGCGGTGCCCGGCAAGAAGCCCGGCACGTCGGTGAACGTCACGAGCGGCAGGCCAAACGCGTCGCAGAAGCGCACAAACCGCGCCGCCTTGACCGACGCGTCCGCGTCGAGGACGCCCGCCAGGTGGGCGGGTTGGTTGGCAACCACCCCCACCGGCCGCCCGCCCAGGCGGGCAAACGCGGTGATGACGTTGGGCGCCCACCCGTGGTGCATGGGGAAGAGGCTCCCCGCGTCCACGACGCGGGAGAGAATGCTGACCATGTCGTACGGCGCGTCCGCAGACGATGGCAGCACCGTGTCCAGGGCGGGATCCTCATCGACAACGGCCGCGCCGGCACCCACGTCCGGCTCAACGGCGGCCGCCGCCGCAGCTGCCCGCGGCGGTGCCTCCCGCCAGTTGGACGGTAGGTACGACAGCAGCTGCCGCACCGCCCGGAGGGTGTCCACCTCCCCGGGCCGGACGAGCCCCACCACCCCACTGACGCGGGCGTGGACCGCCGCGCCGCCCAGGTCCCGCCCCGTCACCTCCTCCCGGCACACGGCGCGCACGACGCCCGGCCCCGTGAGGAACATGCTGCCCCCCCCGGCCTCCATCACCACCCAGTCGGTTAGGGCGGGCGCGTAGACGGCGCCGCCCGCGCACGCGCCAAGCACCACCGACACCTGCGGCACGACTCCCGACGCGGCGACGGCGCGTCGGAAGATTCGTGTGTACCCGGCGAGCGCACCGACGCCGTCCTGGATGCGCGCGCCGCCCGAGTCGACGAGCCCCACCAGCGGGATGCCCGCCGCGACGGCGCCGTCCATGACCTTGGCAATCTTGGCCGCGTGGCCGCCCGACAGGGAGCCGCCCAGCACCGTAAAGTCCTGCGCGTAGACGCCCACGCGGCGGCCGCTGACGGTGCCATACCCAGTGACGACGCCCTCCCCGACGGGGCCGTCGGCGCCCGACGTAGACAGCAGCGCGTCCGTCTCGGTAAAGGAGCCCGCGTCGAGGAGGGTCGCCAGCCGCTGCCGCACGGACAGTCGGCCCGCCGCGGCGCGCTTGGCCGCCCGCGCCGGCCCGCCGCCCGCCGCGGCGGCCGCCGCCGCCGCCGCTAGGGACGTCCGCACCGCCGCGACGGGCGACGGGTCGGGCCCGACAATGGTGCCGTACGGGCCGCGCGCCACCGCCTCGGCGGCGGCGGCGGCGGCGGCGGCGGCGGCGGTCGCGGCCGCGGGGGGGGGGGGGGGAGGGGAAGGCGCCGCCGACGCCGCCCCGCGACCGTGCGACAGGAGCAAGGGGCGCAAACGCGAGGGCGCCCGCGTGGCGCGGCCAACGCGAGCCACCACCGACGCCATGACCGCCGCGGCCGCGGAGAGACACCGAGGACGGACGTGGTTGGGGCGGGGGGGCGGGGGGGGGGGGGGGGGGGGAAGGGAGGGGGTTGGGGGAGGAGGGGGCAGCGGGCCGCTGCCGATGTGGTGCAGGGATGCGACGCAGGCAGGCAGTCAGCAGCGGGGGTGGGGAGGCGCGGCCTACCCACGCGGGGGGCGCCGACGGCGGTGGTGGCCGGCGGGGCGGGCGGGCGGCTCGCGGGCGCCCATGCTCCACGGGTGACGCTGCCCGTGCGGGCGGGGGCGGCCCAGAGCGCGACGGGAGGGGATGAGGGAGCCAGCGGAGAGGGACACGCACCCGCCGACGGCGGTGGCTGATTGGCTGTCCAGGACTGAGGCCAGCTTCCACACACAAATGCACTGGGCCCATCGCCAGGTTTTTTTTTTTTACCGCCCGCTGCAGCGCCCCCGCGGGCGCTGTGGTCTCTTGGACGCCGCGCGCGTGCTGCTACCCGCCACCGCACGGCCGTAGATGGGCGTCTGGCTCCACCGCGGCGCCTGCCTGCTGTGGCCTGGTCAGCGCCGCCGCGGCCGCCGCAGTGGCCGCCGCAAGCCTCGCCATGCAGCGTGTGTGTACGGGCGTTTGGCGCGATGAGCGGAAGGGCAAACGACGGGGGGAGACCGATGAGCAGAGGGAGGGCGTGATGCGGCCTGCTGGCAGTCACCGTGGGAGCTCTGGGCGACTCGTCCAGGGGCAGCCCTGGCGGTGGTGGGGTGGGGCTTGTTGCGAGAACGGCCGCCGCGGGCCGCCGCAGCTGCCGCCACCGGCGTCGGTCATGTGGCGCGGACACAGCTGTAGCCGCGGCCCGCGGGCTTCTCCACGCTGCGCAGGCCCCCCCTTGCAGAGCGCGCAACCGCACTCCCCTACAACTGACGCCGTTCAAAAAAAAAAATAAAAGACCGCCACGCACACACCTCAGGCAGCCGTCGAGTGCGCTCCCTCCCTGCACAACTACCGCCCCGCCCTTCCCCTCCCCCCCCCAACCCTCACGCCCCGTACTTCTCCCGCTCGCCCACCACGCTCCACAGCTCGTCCAGCCAGTGGTGGGCGCGGATGCCACCCCCCCCCCCGCCCCCCCACCCGCGGCGGCCACCCCCGCCACCGACGTGTGGCCATCCACCCGCGCCGGCACGCCCGCGCCGCCGCGCAGGGTGGCCACCGCCAGGCCGCCACCACACGACGCCAGTGGCCCGCCGTCGCCGCCGTCGCCGCCGCCGTCGCGGGCGGCCGTCCCGCCACCGTCGTCGTCCTCCTCCCACGACTGGCGGGGGACGGTCAAACGGGCGGGTGCGGGCGCTGCCTCCCCCCCCTCCTCCGCCGCCGCCGCCGGCGTCGCCGTCGCCGGCGACACGGGAAGGGGGTCCCCCCCCGGGGCCACGGCGGCGCGCCGCCACGGCGGCCGCCCGCCCCCCCCCCCCCGGCGTCGCGGTCGGGTCCATGAGGAGCAGCGCGACCCCCCCTGGCGACGCTGGCGCGCGCCCCAGCGCCGCCGCGATCGCGTCGGCGGCGGCCAAGCCGTGGGCGCAGACGAACACGACGGGCACGCCCGCCGCGGCGGCCGCGCCCGCCGCGGCGGCGGTGGCGGCCGCGTCCCGGCCCGCGCGGGGCGGCAGCGTCGGCGCGGGCGGCGCGGCCGCCGGCAGCGGGTGCACGCCGGGGGGGGGGGGGGGGGGGGTGGCGGCGGCGTCGCGTGCGTGATGACCGCCAGCGCGGACGCTGGGGGGGGGGGGAGGTGCAGGCGCGTCGTCGTCCCACCGGCAATGATGGCGTCTGCAGAGGGGGAGGAGGAGGGCGGGCGAAGAGGACCGAAAACGAGACACAAGAGGCACGGTCGAGGCGTAAAGGCGGACGGTGGCCGCCCACCAAGCCGACGCAGCGTGGCGCGTCGGGGGTGCGGCGCACGCGGTGCCCGAGGCGAGCTGGTCGACACAGAGACGGCGGGCCGTGGGCACACAGCCGTACGGGAGGTCATGTCAGCTTGCCAGCAGAGAGCAGTGCTCGGGGGGGCTCGGCGTAGCCGCCGGGTCTCCTCTCCCGCCCACTCCGACCGCCGCTCCGACGGCAGAATCGCGGGCCCGCCACCCACCGACCAGCGTGCCGGACCGCGTCGACGCGACGCACAGAGCAAGGAGGCCGGCCGGCGACGGCACCACGAAAAACGTACCCAGGTGGGGCGTCGCCACCGTCACCGCCGCCGCGCCCGCCGGGGGCGGCGAGAGGAGCCCCGCCACCTCGACGGCAATGACCACGATGCGTGGCGGCGGCGGCGGCGGCGGCGGCGGCGGCGGGTGCTCGCCGGCGCCCGCAGTGGCTGGCGCGGGGGGGGCATGGCCGCTCGCGGCGAGCGCCGCGGCGGGCTGGTCCGGGGCGGGAGAGTCAGCGGCAGGGGGAGGGGCGCGGCGGTCTGGCGGGAGGAGGGCCAGCAGCGGGAGTGGGGGTCAGACGGGCGGCAAGGGGGGGGGCCAAGGGAAAGGCGGGAGCTCGGGGTGGAGACACTGCTGGGAGTCGCCCAGCGGGCGCGGCGCCAAAGAACGGTGCGTGCAGGAGACACGGCCAGATGGGAGGAGGGGCCGTCGCGGCCGTGGCGGGCGTCGGCGCACCCGCCGACTGGGCGACCAGAGGTCAGCGGCGGCCCGCGTCCACGGACAGGAGGGCACCGCTGCCGGCCGACGGAGCCGCCAGCCGCAGCAACGGACAAGCGCCGGCCGAGCCGCCGCGACGGGACGGGGGAGGGCCGGCCGGGCGAGGAGCGCCGCGGCCGCCGCCGGCGGCGCGGCCAGCGCCACGGGGGGATTGATCGATGGCACGCGAGCTGCGGCGCGCGCCGCGCGGCCCGCGCGGGCGGCCGCCGCGGATCACGCGGGCGGGCGGCGGCGGCCGGCGGGCCAGCCCGTCAGCCGGGCGCCCCTGTCAGCCGCCAGCCAGTGGACGGCAGCGCGCGGCGCGCCAAGGACGGCGCGCGGGTGGCGCCGCCGCGGCGGCCGCCCGCGGCCGCGGCGGCCGGGCCGGCCAGTGTCCCGCCCCGCCGGTGGGGGGATGGCGGCGCGAGGGCGCGGCGCGTCGGCGGCGCCGGCCTGCCGCCGTCCACCACCACCGCATCGCGGGCGTAGCGCGAGGCAGCCGCCGCCGCCGCCGCCACCGCCACCGCCACCGCCGCCGCCGCCGCCGCCGTCGCTGCCGCCGCTGCCGCGGCGCCAGCGTCTTTGCTGCCGACGGTCACCCGCCGCGGCTGCGGGGGCGTGCGGCTCCCGCCCCGCCGCCGCCTTCGCCCGCCCCTTGCCCCCCAACCGACACAATGGGGCCAGCCATCCTCCCTCCCACGCCTCTCCCGTCTGGCCCGCAACCCCCAGCCTCTCATCGCCTCATCAGCACGCTCCCCCACGCCCCCCCCCCCCACCCCCCCCCCCCGGCCTCCGCCCCCCCCCGCCTGGGTCTCACCGCCCCCGGCTCGGCTTGCGTCGCCCCCCCCGGACCGCGCGCAGCACCTCCACCACCTCCCGGTTGTCCCCCGCGTCCAGGTTCCGCTTGGCCCAGTCGCTGCGCTTGAGCTTGACCGGCCGCGAGCCAACGTACTTGCCGTTCATCTCGCGGAGGGCGGCGGCCGCGTCGGCGGCGGCGGCAAACGAGACAAAGCCGTAGCCCTTGCAGCGGCCCGTCCGCCCGTCCGACACTGCCCGCGCCATGACAAACGATGGGTACTTGGAGAACGCGGCGGCGAGGAGGCCGTCGGTCGCCTCGCCGCCCAGGTCCCCAACAAACAGACGGTAGTCATTGGCGGGGAAGGCCGCGAGGGAGCGGTCCACCCAGATGTCCCCAGCGACCGTGCGGACCACGCCGGGGGGGGGCGGCCGCCGTCGGCGTCCCCGTCGGCGGGCCGCTTGCGCCGCCGCTTCTTCTTGCCGCCCGCCCCGCCGCCGGCCGCCGCGGCCGCCGCGTCCGCGTCGGCCGCCGCCGCCGCCGACGCCGCCGCCGCGGCCGCCGCGTCGGTGGTGGCGGCGGCGCCCGACCAGGCCAGCTCCGCTGCCGTTGCGGTGGGTGGTGGCGGCGGCGGCGGCAGCGGCAGCGGCGGTGGCGGCGGCGGCGCGGCGGGGGGCGGCGGGGGTACCCCCCCCGGCGGCACGCCCGCGGCGCGGCCGCCCGTGACGGGCGCGCCGGCCACCCCCGGCGGGAGGCCAAACGCGGCCGCCCCCCCCGGCGGCGGCGGCGGCGGATAAAACGTACCGTACGGGTCGGCGTAGCCGGGCGGAAACGGCCCGCCCACCGCGCCGGCCGGCAGGCCGCCGCCAGCGTCGGCGCCATAGCCGGGCGGGAAGGCCCCGCCGACCGCGCCGGCCAGACCGCCACCGCCGACGCCGTCACCGCCATAGCCGGGCGGAAACGGGCCGCCCACCGCGCCGGGCGGCAGCCCGCCGTACGCGCCGCCATACGCGCCGCCGCCGCCGCCGCCGCCGCCGCCGCCGCCGCCACCGGGCGGACCATACCCGCCGCGTGGCGAGCCGCCCAGGCCGTAGCCAACAAAGCCGCCGCCACCGCGGCCGCCGCCGCCACCGCCGGGGGCACCAAACGGGCCGCCATAGCCGCGGGGCGGGGGTGGCTGGTAGCCGTCCACGCCGAGCCCGCCGCCGCCGCCGCCGCCGCCGCCACTTGGCGGCGGGCCCCCATAGCCGCCGCTGCCGCCACGACCGCCACGCGCGGGGCCGTAGGCGCCCGGCCCAAGGCCTCCACGACCGCCTCGCGGCGGGCCAAAGCCGCCACCGCCGCTGCTGCCACCGCCACCGCCACCGCCACCGCCACGCCCACCACCACCGCCACCGCCACCGCCACCGCCACCGCCACCGCCACCGCCACCGCCACCGCCACCACCGCCACCGCCGACGCCACTGCCACGCCCTCGAGCACCGGGCGGCGCCCAGGCGGGATGGCCCGGCGGCGGTGCCCCCCCCCGATACGGCCCAACCGCAGGGCGAGCGTCGGGTGCACCGGCCCCCCCCCGCGGCAGCGCAGACACCTGACCCCGCCCGCCGTCACGGCCGTCGCCGCCGCCGCCGCCGCCGCCGCCGCCGCCCGCGCCGCCAACCCGACGGCCGCCCACCCCCCCACGAGGCGGCCCTGGCGGTGGCGGCGACCTGCCGGCACGGCCGCCACGCCCCCCCCCACCGACGCCGCCACCGCGGCCACCGCGGTCGCCGCCACCAACGTCGCCGCCACCACGGTCGCCGCCGCGGTCGCCACGGAGGGCGGTCGTCACGCCGTCCCGCCCCCCCCCCCCCCCCCCCCCGCCCCCCCCACCGGCCCGACCGCCGCCGCCACGGCGCGCGCCACCCCCCCCCCCCCCCCCCCCCCACCCCCCCCACCGCACCGCCACCCGCCGCGGCCGCCGCCGCCGCCGCCGCCGCGTCGCGGCGGATCTGCGCGCGCTGCCACGCGGGCGCCCCCGCGGGGCCGCCCGTGTCGGCCGCCGCGCGCGCAACGACGACGGCGGCGGCGGCGGCGGCGGCGGCGGCGGCGGCGGCGGGCGCCGTGGCGGTGGTCGTGGCGGTGCCCCCGCCGCTGGTGGTGGGCCGGTGGGGGGCGGGGGGGGGGGGGCACGCCGCGTCGCCCCCGCCGCCGCGCCGCCGCCAGTGCCGCCGCTACCGCCGGGGTGGCCACTGGCAACGGTGCCGCCGCCACTGCCGCCGCTACCGCCGCCGCCGCCGGCGTCCCTGGCCCGTCCGCCACCACCACCACCACCGACGCCGCCACTGCCGCCGCCACTGCCGCCGCCACTGCCGCCGCCGCCGCCGCCGCCGCCGCCACCCCCACCCCCACCGCCGCCGCTGGCGGCGTCCAACCCCCCCCCCCCCCGCCCCCCACGGCAGGCGACGCGGCGGTCGCGGCGGCAACCTCGGCCTGGAAAGCCGCAAAGTCCGCGTCCGCATCGTCCGCGTCGGCGGCGGCGGCGGCGGCAGCGGCGGCGGCGGCGGCGGCGGCTGGCGCGGCGGCGGCGGCTGGCGTGGCGGCGGCGGCGGCTGGCGCGGCGGCCGACGCGGCGGCCGCGGCGGCGGGGGGGGCACGCGCCGCCGCCATGACGACGCGCGGCGGCGCGCGCGGCGGCAGACGCGGGCGCCGGAGGGGGGGGGGAGGGGATGCCCCACGCGGGTGGCCAACGGCGGCGGCGGCGGCGGCGCGCGGCGCACGGCACGCGGCTGCGGCGGCCGTGGCGCGCGCGCCGCGGAGCCGACGCGGGGAGGGAGACACGGTGGCGTCGACCGTGGCAGGGACGCGACGGACCCGCCTTTTTATTGTGTCTGCGTTCTTTACGCGGCAAGAAATTGATTTTGACCCACGGAACGGAACAGATTCAACCGGAGAGCGCCGTTGAAACATAGTTGTATAGTATACGGCACATCATGTATTTGTCTCCGGAGAAGTTACCAAATGTTTGGTTTGCTTCCGAGTGTACGTGTGAGTAAGATCTAGTCCTTTTTAACATCCCTGCGTCATTTGCCAAACCACAGTCATTTCATTCTCGTCGGATCTTGAGAGTGTTTCCGAGGTGTTGTCCGTCACGCGGGGCTTGTGCGATCGCGAGTCGTACGGCGTCACGCGGAGCGTCCGGAACTTGGAATGTGCGTGAGCACGGCGTGTCGCGTGCCGCGGCGGCGGCAGCCGCGCCCGTCGCACCGGGCGGGTGCAGCGGTGGGCGGTGGCGACGACAACAAAGACGACGACGGCACCGGTGGCTACGGCGACCGTGGCGACGGCAATGGCAACGGCCACGGCGGGCACGTGCCGAAAGAGGTGGACGCGGCGGCGTTGGCACGGGGGGGTGGGGGTGCAACGGGGGCGATTGACCTTCTTGGGGGCGCAACGCGGCCGGGCCGGCGGCTTGGATGGTGCGTGGGCAGAGACGGCGTGCGCGGCGGCGACATTTCTGTTGGGGGGGGGGGGGGGGGCGCCCACAAGATGGCGGCCGTTTGCATGGGGGAGGTCGCTTTGGTGGCTGCGGTGCGGACGGTGTTTGGACGGAGCATCGGGGAGGAGGCGGGGGCGGGGTGGGTTCCACCCGTCTGGCCGCTCTGACAGCGACGCGGGCGGCGGGACCTCCCCGCTGTCCATGCTGTGCCACGCGCACGTGGCGCTGCTGCCCGCGCAGCTGGTCGACGTGGGAGAGCTGCCGCCGCTGAAGACGGCACCGGGGCGGGGGGGGGGGGGGGGGGGCAGCAGCACAACCGCCTCGCGCTCGCCCAGCAAGGCGGCGGTCCCAGCAGTGCCGCCCTCACCTCCCGGCCAGAGGGTGGTCAGGCTCACCGCGGGCGTCTTTGCCGCCCACCCTCGACGCGGTCGCCGCCGGCGCGGCCGCCAACGACGCGCGGCCGCTATGGCCATGCGGCCGCGCGGCGACGACGCCACCGCGCTCGCCGCCGTAGACGGTCAGTCCGTCGAGGCGGTGCGCGTGGGGGGGGGGAGACGGAGCGGGGGCAGGGGAGTTTGGACGGGCCCCGCTCCACCGCCTCGCCCGGCGGCCACCTCCGTGGCGCGGCCGCCCGCGCACAGCCGCGCGGTGGCAGCGGTGGCAGCGGCGGCGGCGGCGGCGGCGGCGCCCCTTCCCCTGCCGCGCATCTTACCAAACAACAAACAAGACACATGGACTTGGCGGAGGTGGCGGTCGACCCGGCGAGGGGGGGGGTGCCGCCTCGGTCATGCGATGGGCGAGGGGGGGGGAATGGGCACCGCGTGTATACGCCATGAGGCGGGGAAGCGCCGTTTCCGCCGAGGCAGCGCTGGCGGGCGCAGCTGGGACGGGAGCAGCTGTGGCCGCCGTGCCGAGGCGGCGGCACGGAGGGCGCAGCGTCAGCCCCCCGACACCCACCGTATTCACGTTGGTGGCGCGGGTGGGCGACGCGGGCGGCGTGTACACAACCGCCGATCGCGGCGCGTGGTATGAGCGAGTGTGGAGGGAGGCAGCGGCGGTGTGTGAGTGACCGACCGCGGCGGCCACTACCGCGAAAAGTGAGCACTACGCACGTTTATTACTGCCGTCGTACCCTCGTCCGTGCGCCCATGACGTACCCTTGTCGGTGGCAGCAGCCGTCGCCCGAGCGTGCCTATGCGCACGGCGGCCCGCCCAAGAGGTTGGCGGTGACGCGTGCCATGCCCGACACCGCCCATGGCGCGGCGACGGCCGACGACGCCCGCACGCGCCGCGGCGTGACCGTGTGGCCGGCGACGCCGCGCGACAGGGCGGTGGTGTCGGCCATGGCTGGCCGTGGCGGCAGCAGCAGGGAAAGTGGGTCGGTGTCTCTGTACGTGCTGCGGGGCGGCTCCGAGGCCAGGAGGGCAGGCGGGGAGTGCCCGCCAGCGGGGGGGTGGGAAGTGGTGAGCTGGTCACCCGGGGTGACGTCGCGTGCGGCTCGGGATATCGAGACGCCCGTCCCCGTCGCCTCTTGGCTGTCGCAGTCGGGGGGCCGTCGCTGCTGCTGCCCTCTTCTCGATGTCGCAGCCGGCCAGCGGTGTACGGGCGTACGGCCGCCGCTCGCTTCCGGCGTGGTCCAACTGCGGGCCGCGCGTGATAGACAAAAAAATACAGAAAAAAGAGGCAAAGCGCAAGAAACGCACCCTCCCGTCCCCGCCTCCATTGTTCAATCACCCGCTCTGGTCCGCTGTCGCTTGCTCGGCCGCCCCCCACCCGCCCGTCCACCCACCCGACCCGCCCGCGCCCCCCCTCTGTGGCGGGGACCGCCCCCGTCCGCCGCCGCCGCGGCCGTCCGCCGCAGCTCCCTCCTCCCCCGTTCCGTCCAAATGTCGCATGCGCGGCGAGGGCCACTGTTCGGCCGCCGAAATGCGGCTGTCGGCGGCGGCGTCGCCGTCGAGCCGCTTCAGCTGCCACGCCGCGACCGCCGACCGCAAGAGCACCCCTACGGTCAGCATTGCAAAGGCGACAATGGAGCCGATCAGCAGCCACCGCGTCAGGCCGGGCCGGTAGCCCGTACGCGCAATCACGATGAGCGTCTCCGAGTCGTACACGATGCGCCCAGAGTAGTCAACGGACGATGACGTGAGGTGCTCGGATTGGTTTGCGGGAATGCGACGGCTATGGCGCACCGCCGCGGCGCGCCACGCGTTCCCCAGCTGCTCCTGCCGGTCCACAAAGCCGACCCCGACAAGCGCCACTGCACCCGCGGCGATGGCAACCGCCAGCGACGCTCCCTCCCGCCAGTACCACCGGGGCCGCGGCCGCAGCCTCGGCCGCAACAGCGGCGGGACGTGCCGGCGCAGCAGCAGCTGCACGATGACCGCCGCTTCGGGCACGACCACGAGGACGGCGAGGAGGAGGCTGGCGTCCGATGCGGGGTCGGCGGGGGGATCCACCCCAAAGATATCTCGGCGATATTCCTGGGACAACCGCGACGTCAGCGCCACGCCATCCACCTCCATATTGGCAAACGTGAGGTCCCATCTTGTGCCGTGAAAGGCGCACAAGGACAGGTTGCTGGCCAGCTCCCTTTCTGCAGTGCTCGTTGCGTGGATTTCCCGGTCGCCTCGTCCCAGTAGCCAATTTGGCTGCAACGCAGGTGTGTCGTTGGCGAGCGATTCACAGGGAGCCGGGGTCACGGACTCATTGGAGCTCGCAATGTGCCACGCAAGGCGTGTCTCCGACCAGTCTGCGAAATGTCCTCCGCTCAGGCCCTGCGCGGCCAGGACGGGGCTCCCCCCTGCGAGGAGGGGAAGTCGTTGGTCTGCCGACAGGCGCTCTTTCACCCCGTCGCAATAGCCTCCGTCCACGACAAAGGACGACATCGGGGCTGTACACATAATCTTGGCCACTTCCTGTAGCCACGCAGAGGAGTTGCTGGTCGGCGTGCCGGGACTCAGCGACCAGGTCACTCTCTCCTCGGTATTTTCGCCGCGGCCCACCTCGAGCTCCACGCTGGCGGTAAGCTCCAGTCCACGGGAGCGACCCAGCCAAGATGGGTCCGCCAACACCGCGCGGCCGAGCGACAGCGGCGCCGCCTCACCGGCGAGGACTGGCCGCTTGTCCCCGTTGCGCGTCTCGTACAGCAATACAGCGACGTGGCGTGACCTGCCGATGCCCGCCGCGTTCGACACCCTGTCGACGGCCGCCACAACCTTGCCGTCGGAGTCGATCACCACACCGTCGGTCGCACGCTCAACAGTGAGGACATCATACAGTCCGCGCTGGCGCTGCATGCCGCCCGCCACCTGGTTGCGGTGCAGTGACAAGAGCCGGACAATCTCGTCCTCGCACACCAACGCCGACTGCGTTGGCCTCTCTGCACAGTCGAGCTTGCGGAAGAAGTGAGAGCGGAGCCGCCCCTCCGACACCGAGCCCAGCATGGCACGCCAGCTCATACGCGCGTCGAACGCGTTGCCCACCCACATGAACGCGCCACCTGCATCCGCCTCCCTGGGCGGCATTTCGACATCGCGCGAAATGTTCCACTTCAAGGCCATCTGGTCGAAATTCGCCGCGACCGCCAACTGGAACACGTCATTGAGCGGCGACGCGCACGTCCCACTGCCATACGGGATGATGACCGCGTCCGTCCGCTTGGCATTCATCGCCCACCCCGTGCCCTCCCCGCCGTATGGGTTGTGCACCGCGTTTGGGTCGGGGGAGGCACCCCCCGCCGTGGTGGGGTGCACCCTGCACTGCAGGGAGGGCAACTCGTGGAAGCGGCCCACTGGCGGGCTGTGCGACGGGGACGGAAAGTAGATGACCTCCTCCGTCGTCAGCTTCGCCGCTCGCCGCGCGACCGCGGTCAGCCCAGCGTCCGCCATCGGGCGGCGGTGCAGCACCGCCGCCTCGACCACCGCCACCGCCATCGTCACAGCCAATGCCACTGACGCTCCTGCTGTCGCCACACCCGTTCCGCGGCACGCCGGCATGGTGTATGATCGAGGAGGGGCGTGCCCTTTTCAGGCGGGTCGCTCACAGAAAACCCCACCCCCCGACGAACTTTGGCCTTCGACGCCAGTGTGTCCGGTCGAGAAGAAGCTCGAACAAAAGTAGACTGGCGCAGAGCAGCGTCGCCGCCAGTGGCCGAACCGCCGCCACGCACACCGAACGGCGGCAGTGGGGGATGGCTGGTCACAGGGCGGTGACCCGGCGATACCACCGGTGCAGGAGGCCGACGCCACTGCCGCGAAGAGGCGATCAGCGGGCGGCAACGACCCGAGCTGTGGCGTTCGTCCCTTCGCGTGCGAGCCGGGACAGCGCGCACGCGCGAAGGAGGACGGCATTGGACGATGGCCGTAGCCGCCGATCGCTGCCGCCACACCATGGCGCTCTCCCCCATAATCGCAATGCTCGGCCGCGCACTTGCCGAGGGGGGGCGTGCCCCCAGGCGTAGGCTGTGCAGCGGGCCGCTCGGGCGGCTCCCGCGGCCGTGCGTCGGCATGGGCGGAGCGCAAGCTGCGGCAGGGTCCCCATGGGCAGGGTGCGCGCTGCAGCGCGGTGTCCATCGGTGAGTATGCGCTGCGGCGGGGCCCTCTCGGCGTCTAGGTATCCGCGCCTGTTTGGTCCAGTCTGGATTCGGTCAGCAGAGGAGCGCAGCAGGCCGCCGGAAGGCGACGGCCTCGTCGCATCTGGCCCGTACACCGTGTGTGTTCGGGGGGGAGGCACGGCGAGCTCTCGCTGCAGCGCAGGCTCCATCGGCGGGCCGTGGGGCTTCTCAGGCCTGGCCGCGGAGTGTCGTACGCAGGTGTCGCTCAGACACGGCGCTGGAAAGAGGACTACCACGAGGTCGCCGCCCCGGTCCGTTGGGCGGACGGGCGGGTGGCGATGGGTCTGACGCGGCGCGCTCGGGCGGGCGCACGTCTCGTGCGCGACATTAGGCAACAATCGTGACCTTTAACGTTTTTTTGCATCGAGGGCAATCGAGGGCAGTCGAGGCCCTTCGATGCCCGCCGAGCCATCGAATGGGGGTCTCGATTCGCATCGACGGGAGCCATCGAGGGCCCGACCGAGCCCACCGACGCGATTGCCCCCCTCGTTTTCAACCGCCACTTGCCGTCTCGCGCCCGCCTGGCACGATCCCCCGCTTCGCAGCGCGCATGCACGCACGCTCCTCACGTCTCTCCCCGAGAGGTACCCGATAACCTTCCCACGGATCGAGTCACGCCGTTGCCTGGCCATGTTGCAGTACGTGCCCGAGTTCGTCTTGGTCCAGGTGTTTCGCATGTTCTTGCGCCGGTGCTTTTGTTGAAGACTCTTCGTGAGGGTTCTTATGCGGAGCATGCACGCATCTCGTTTGGCATGTTTTGAGTCACCTGCTTCATGTGGGGCGTCGAGGAGTCTAACTTTTTTTGTTGATCGCGTTTCTG
Source organism: Pyropia haitanensis (assembly GCA_008729055.1). Lineage (NCBI taxonomy): Eukaryota > Rhodophyta > Bangiophyceae > Bangiales > Bangiaceae > Pyropia > Pyropia haitanensis. The sequence continues at coordinate 3,206,212 of SDUX01000002.1, forward strand.
ACTGCTTGCTTTGCTGGTACCATGTGCTTGCCTTTGCTGTACGTGGATCTGTTGAGTAGCAAGACGTGAACAAGCGTGCCATTGGCGCTGCGCGTCGCGGAGTTGGCGGAGGCTGCACAGACAAGAAGATGGGGAGGTGGCACGAGAGGGGGGGCGTTGAAGAGGGAGGGCGTGCTGCGGGGAGGGGGCGTCTTTGGGAAGGGGGGGGACTATCGCGTGGGCGGGTGGTGCTGCGCGTGATCTGTGCGCCGCAGCGGTGCCTTAGGTGCGCGTGTGGGCGGGTGGGATGCGGGAGGGTGGTGGTGACGCAGCGGTTTTGTGGGCTGGGGGAGGAGAGGTTGCGGTGTGCGAGTGGCGTGCTGGCCTCCCCCGCCCTCGCCATCGCGAGCGGGATGCGCATCGCTACGGTGGGGAGGTGGTGCACGTGGTAAGTAGGGGCCGCGACCTCCGCGGCGCTCAGCACCAGTTGTAGCATGAAGAGTTATAAAGCGCGCGTGTGGCGCCGTATTGATGCCGTATTGATTCCACGTGGCGGCGTCGGGCGACATATTGATTCCACGTGGTGTGCAACGTGGCGGCCGGTGGGCCCGCAGACCGCCCCGCTCGGCGACGTCAATGCGGCATTACAGTGCGCTCGGTCGATTGCTCGATTCCCACCGAGCATCGGGCCATCGAGAGGCCCCATCGCTTTGGATCGAGACCCCCCTCGATGGGGCAATCCTGCCCGCTCGAGACCCCACCGAGAATGGGCCCTCGATTGCCCTCGATCCTAAAAAACGTTAAAGGTGACGATGTTTATCAGCAGCGAGAAAGGTGGAAGGCGGCAAGATTCCCGCCCGCCCGCGCTTCCGACGGCGCTATCCGTGCGCCGTATCTTCAGTCACGTCCCGGTGTTATGGAACTTTTGCGCACTTTGTAGCCCCCGACGCAGCAGCCAATGAACGCGAGCCCCACGACTGACCGCGCTCTCCGCCGACTACGAGTGAGAGCTCCATGGACGTGTTACGGCAGAGGTGCCATACGACTGCAGTCTCACTGTATGCTGTTTACCAGGTAATGGCTGTTGATACGTATATAGTACGGGGCGATGTGTCCCAGGAGGCAGGCGGGTGAGGGGTCCTGAATCTGTTAACAGCGCGTGGATCAACGGACAGGAGCCGCCCCATCCTCGTTATTGCCTGGACCGGGAGCGACGCCAGCCCATAGCGGATTTGGCCAGCGAGCTCAAAAATAGGATCGTGGCCGCGGGGTGCAGCAACCCTGGTCACATGTCTCTGGCGCGCGCGGTATTGACGACGGCATGCGGCGTTCCGAGTGGCCAGAAGACAAGCCAGACGCGCCGCGGTCGGGACTCGTCCCTCCATTCCCTCCCTCCGTTGCCTGGCTCATCTTGGCCAATTCAGGGTAGATGCACCACTTGGCGAGGCTCATTCGCGGCGCATACCCCGCTGGGCGGTGGTGATTGCGCTCGGCGGGCGCGCGCGCTTTCCCGCCACGTAGGGACCTTTGGGGTGGCGGCCTCGGCTCTGTGCTGCCTGGCTGCACGCCGTACCTGCTGGCCGTCTGGTGCCGGGCGAGGTGGCCACCGTTGCGCGCGCTCGCGGCCTCCCCCATGCGTTTCCGCACTACCGGGCGGGGCGACGGGGGCGCGCGCGCCGTGCATGCGTAGGATCGCCACGCGCACCCCTTGTGCGCAGTGGCCGCGACAACAGACTCACGGTCTGCCCCCCCCCCACCTCAGTTTCTACACCCCTCCTGCTCTCCCTCACCTCGGGCAGGCTCCTTGCGCAGGGCTCGCCGGCCGGGGGACCACGGCGAGCGCCGACCATCAGCTGGCGAGGCTGCCACAGGCGACCGCCACCGCCGCCAGAGCCACACGCGGAGACGCGGGGTGGGATCTCCTTGTTTTTTGCCGAGGTGGCACTGATGAACCGGGTGACAGTCGACGGGCCGCCGCGGTGCGTAGAGGCGACGGCTGCGGCGGCGGCGGCGGCGGCACGGCACCAGCTGGATCTGTTTTTGGTGTGGCTGCATCGGTAGGCGGCCGGCGCGACCCGCTGCCCTCCCCCGGCTCTCCCCCCCTTCGGGAGGATTGGTGCGCTGGCGCTGCGCCCACCGCAGCCAATCCCACACGAGGGGAGCAAGACGACAGGGTGCTGCTGCAGCCGCGGCAGTAGACGGTACGGACAGCCGCTCAAGAGGATGCAAGTGGGGAGGGGGCACGGCGTGGCGCGCGCAACCCTCTAGGAGGCGCATGTCACGCCGCCGGCTGCAGGGTCGGCAGCACCGCCGGACGCGGCTGTCCTGCTCCTGGCACCGCCGCCGCTGCCGCCACCTCCACGGCCTGTGCCGCCACGGTCATTGCTGGTGGCATCCCCGCGGTGCTGGACCGACAGGAGGGGAGGCTACCAGGCAGGGAGGTATCTAGCGACGATGTGGAGAGGGCGAGGTGGTTGCCATGACCGGTCTCGGTTGGGTGCGACGGCCTGGGGTCTCGTTTGGTGAAAGATGGAGGGAAAAGCGGCCGCCACGGCCGCCGGCGCCGCTTCTCGCCGTGGGGGAACCCCGTTGCTGGCAGTGTACCGCCAGGGTGCGGCCGCTGGCCAGCTCCCCCCCCCCTAAGCCGCTTCTTGGCGCGCTCCCTGGGTGGTATGCCCGACCTGGACATCCGACTGGCCAGCTGGCCGAGCGCGCCGCCGCCACCCCCACCGCCCCGTCGCCCGCGGCGCGCCGCCGGGGCGGTCCCCGCGCCACCACCGTTGCGGCCACGGCACCCGCCGCGCGCACGGCCGGCGGCGCTCGTCTCCAGCTGCGGCCGCGGCGCGGCGACGGCACCGTCGTCGACCGCGACGGCGCGGCGGACCGCCCGCGTGTGTGGGTGAAGCCGGGCGCACGACGGCGCGGCGGCGCGCTCCGCGCTGCGCCGCCAAACCCGTGAATCCGGGAGCCAACAGAGACGCAAGCACGACGCCGCATGTAGCCATTGCCAGTGTATTTATTCGTTTGGGTTGCGGCCAAGATAAACAAACAATAAAATACAATGGTACACACCCCGCTCATGTTCAGCATGGGCGGGGCCGAGTAGCCCACGAAAGACGACAAGATGTGCGTTCGCGGTACGTGCGCAGGGAGGATTGTGGGAGGCGCGAAAGACGACGGACGTGCCGGCCCGGCGAGAGGGAGAACAGAGGGGCGGCGGGGTCGTTGATAAGCGGCTCGGCGCACAGCCGCCGCCGCTCGACGGCTCGGCTCGCAGCCGCCGCCGCCCGACACAGCCCGCCTCTCCCCGGCAGCCCTCTCCTGCCGGTAGGGCGGTCGTGTCAGTCGGCGCCTCTCCCACTCATGAGGTTGTCTCGCTCTCCGCAACGACCCAGTCAATCGATCGGAGTTACCTGGTGAAGAGACGACAAATAACGAAGCAAAAGCCCCCCCCCCTCAGAGAGGCCCTGGTGCGTGAGCTGTGACGCGCACATGGGAGCGATGAGTGCGAAACATGCACAACGTTTCGCGCTTTTTGTGATATCTCGTGCCAAAATAGCACCTGTTGGCTCTCGATCGCCTCGATGCGCATCGACACCGTCTGAGAAATTAGGGAGCAGAGTACGTTCAAGAAAGTCGCAGTACGATGGCCCAGTCGTTACTTTTTTCCATCTAATCAGCTTTGAGCGACGAAAGGGTCACAGACGTCGACCACACCCACAAACCGTCATCAACTACTGTCGTACATGCACTGAGAAGCACCGCTATCATCATCTGTAGCTGCTCCCGACGCTAGCCAAAAGACCCCAGTGAGGCGACCGTTGCCAGAAAGGCTCCCCGCTTTGGACTCTATAGGACGGTGCGAAAAAAACGCGCTGGGGGCTACGGACGGGGCACATATAGCGCCTTGGGAGCAGCACTTCGTAATATTGCGTCCCTAGCTAGCTAGCTAGGGGGCTGACAGGCCGATTCTCACTGCACTGCACGGGTTCGCACACGCCAATCGCGGTCCGATCTGGTCGATTTCTGGTTCACGCGTTTGCCGGCGCAGCGCAGCTGGCTGACTGGCTTGCTGGTTGGCTTGCTGGCTGTGGCTGGCTGGCGTACGGACGGGGCGGCCGCCAACAGGTCGTCGCTGCCGGCCACGGCCGCCCCGCGTGGCCCCACGGCGCGCGGTTGCCCCCCCGCTGGCGAGGACGGCGGCTGCCCGCGGCGCCGCCCCGCCGCGGCGGCGGCGACTCTGCCCGCGTCGCCGCCACCGCAGCCTCCTCCCCCCCCCCATCTCGTCCCGGCCCCGCCGCCGGCCGCGCACCCCCCCGCCCGCCTCGTGCCCTGCACGGACGCGACGGCCGACGGGGCGGCGGGGGTGGGCGTCGGCGGGGCGGCGGCGGCCGCGGTGCCTCCTCCCCCCCCCCCCCGGGGGCGCCCGCTGCCTGCGTGCCTGGTGCGTCCCCTTTGGCGGCAGCCGCGCCCCCCCCCACCCCCCACGCCCTTGTCTCTCGCGCGCGTGACTGCCAGCCGTCGACGCGTCGGGCGGGGACGCCGTCCGCAGTGGTGGACTGCCGCTCTTCCCCCCCCCGCGGAGTGCCCCCGAGGGGCACGTGAGCGGGGGCGGGGGGAGGGGGGGGGGCGGCGCCGTTGGTCGGCACACTGTCAGCGCCACCGCCCCGTTACCGCGGTGCCCGCGGTCGGTATACCACGTCGGCAGCGTCACGGGGGTTGGGGGGGGGGGAGAGGGGTAGGCGGCATGGCGACGAGCGGGATGGCGATGACGAGGCCCCATCGGGCGTGGGGGGAGCACCCGTCGTGACGAAGAGCAGGGGGAGTGAGCGGCTTGGAGACGGGTACTCGGCCGCCGGCGAAAGGTCAAAGGCTGGGGCGCCCATACCGGGGCGAGACCGACGTTGTCCGTCCGAGCCAGCCGCCGCAACCCGTAGGAGCGTGCCTTCCGCCGTCCCCCGCCGCTGCCTGCCCGTTCATCCGCATTCCTGCCTCACTCTGCCGCCCCCCCTCTCCTACCGGATGGTCTCCCTTTGCTGCCGCCGGATGGCGCAGCGTGGCGGTGGCGCCGCTGCCGCCGCTGGCGTCGCCGCCCTCGCCGCGGCGGCACTGCTGTCGTCGGTGGTGGCGGCCACGTCGGCGGCCGCGGCGGCCGCGGCGGCGGCGCCCCCCCCCCCCCTGACCTCCCTCGGCACGTGCGCCTGGCAGGCCGACTACTTCCGCGCCGCCGCCGTGGCACGCGTCGACGGCTGCGGCCTCAGCCAGCCCTGCTGGTTGCGCCGCACACGGCCGCGGCCGCGGAGGCGGATTGTCAACGGCTCGCCTGCGGCGGCGGCGGCCACGGCGGGCGCGTCCAACGCGCAGGGGGCGGGCGCGACGGGCGCGTCCAACGTGCAGGTGGCGGGCGTGGACGAGGCGGACACGGTCAAGGGCGACGGGCGCGTGCAGTACGTGCTGTCGGGGGGGGTGCTGACCGTCGTGGCCGTCCGGGGGGGGGGCGGGCGGCCGGTCGTCACGGGCCGCGTGCGTGTGCCGCGGGCGCGGATTATGCTCGCCGACGGGCCGCGGCTGCTGGTGGTGAGCCGCACCATCTGGAACCCGCGGGGGCGCATGCAACAGACCGCCCTCTACCGGGTGGACGCGTCGCGGGCGGGCGCACCCGTCATCACCTCTACCCTCACCGTCGATGGGGCGGTCACCGCCGCCCGCTCCGTTGGCGGCACCGCCACGCTCACCATTTCCAACAACCTCGCCGCCGTCGCGGACATGGCGCTGAACGACGCCCAACGGCGGGCCACCCCGACCGGGCGGCTGTCCTTGTCGGGCGGGTTTGCCTCGCCCGCCGCGACCTCGACGGCCGCGGAGGCCAACCGGCGGGTACTGCGGGCGACCGCCGATGGCGTGTGGGTGCCGACCTACACGCTCCGCCGCGGCGGCGCGGGGGGGAACGGCACGGTCGTCGCGACCGGGCCGCTCGTGCCGTGCGCCCGCACCTACCGGCCGGCGGCGTTTGCGGGCTTTTCCCTCCAGTCGGTCGTGCGGGTGCCGGTGGGGGAGGGCGCCGCCGCCGCGGCGGGCGCGCCCACGCCGGCGGCGGCAGTCGCGGTCGCGTCCGGGGGCGGCGCCGTGTACGCCACCGCCACCTCCTTGTACGTGACGACGACCGCGTACGGGGCGGCGCGGGCCGCGTCGACGACGACGGCGGTGCACCGGTTTGACACGGCGGGCACGTCGGCGGCGTACGTGGCGTCGGGCGCCGTAGCGGGGCGGCTGCTCAACCAGTTTTCGCTTCACGAGCGGTCGGGGGTGCTGTTTGTAGCTACCACCGAGCGGGCCAACGGCACCTCCTCGTCCACCCTGACCGCGCTCAAGGTGCGGGCGCCCTGCTACGGCTGCCGCCCCCGCCTAACCCCCATTGGGCGGCTGGGCGGCCTCGGCCCGGACGAGCGCATCTACGCCGTCCGCTACGTCGGCACGACCGCGTACATTGTGACGTTTCGGGAGACCGACCCGCTCTACGCCATCTCCCTCGCCGACCCGACGCGGCTGGTCAGCCTGGGCGCGCTCAAGATTCCAGGCTTCAGCCGCTACCTTCACCCGCTCTCCCCGACGCTGCTTCTCGGGCTGGGGCAGCATGCCAACGCCAGGGGCGAAACGGAGGGCGCCAAAGCGAGCCTCTTCCGCGTGCCCGTCGCGGCCGGCGGCGACGGCGGCGGCGGGGGCCCCCCCGCCACCGCCCTGGCCGAGCTGGACACCTGGAAGGTGCCGACCAACGCGCGGGGCGGCTCGGGCTTTGAGGCCGCGAACGACCACTTGGCGTTTTCGTGGTGGCCCGCACGGCAGCTGGTGCTGGCGCCCTGGTGGCGCTCCACACCCCAGTTCTCCGTGGAGGGCGGGCTGACGCTGCTGCACGTGGACCCGGTGGCCGGGACACTTACCCCGTGGGGTACCATTACCCACCCGGCCGTCGAGTCTGGCCGCCGGTCGGCCGCGTTCATTGAGCGGGTGGTCGTGGTGCGCGGGCGGTACCTGTGGAGTGTGTCAGACGGCCGTGTGGAGGTGCACGACCTGGATAACCGCCTGGCCAGGACGGGAGGGGTGGCGTTTGGGTAGCCCATGCGGAATTGGGAGGCGGGGGCCCTCCATGGATAGGGTAGGTAGAGTATAACGACCCGCGCTCTTCGTTGGTCCCACCTGCACCCATTGCTGAGGCCCGCGTGGCTCCATGGCTATTGGTTCCGTAGGCATGCGGATGACGCACCGCTGTTGTTTGCCAGACTGCTCTGGGCACGGCTACGAGTGTGGGAGGACGAAGACGCGCGGAGCAACGCTGGAAAACGGCGGCAGCTAAGCTGGTGGGCGCTCGCGACGTAGCACGCACAGGCGAGTCTCGTGACCCCACGACGTGACAACACCGAGTCATTGTAGCCTGGCCCGGCCTCTGAGCCGAACAAAACTTGAATTCAAGCGCGCCCGGTCGTCTGGCTGTTCGGTGGGCAGCCGACGGCCTTGGCGCTGACACGCAGTCCAACGCCAGCGGCGGCCGTCCCCGTCGTCGGCGAGCGATAGCTTCTTGTCACTGACTGTGCTTCCGCTAAAAAGTGGATGTTGCTCGGACGTGCAGGTGTGGATTCATTGGTCCAGACGGCGACTTCATGCACCTTCACGTACTGACAACGTCCACTTTTTGCAGGACGCACTTTAGAGAGCAGGGTGCTCCCCTGCCTTACGAGTGCATAGTGACTGTATAGGACACGTGATGCGCCGGGCCAGCAGCAGGCAAGCATCCCTGGCGACCGGACTGTGGGGCACCGTGGCGGCAATTGACAGCGTATGGGATCTTGCAGAGGGAGGCGCGGCGGTGCGGGAAGAGTGCTTGGCGCACACGGGGTGAGTCGGCGGGCTCTATCGGCGGATCCCCAACGCATGACTGTTTTTCCCCATGCATATTTCCTATGCTCTGTCCGAGTACTCTCAGTCATCCGTACCCTAGCTGCTCCCGCTGAGGGCACGGTGTCGCTGCTGTCGTCGAGCAGTGACGCGGCAGCCGTCTCGATGCAGTTCAAAAGTGCCGCGGTCTGCTCAGCGTTCGTTGCCATCGCCGCGGTGCGAGCGTCCAAGTCAGCTTCAGTGGCGACAGGCCGACGCGGAGTCACTACTCCCCTTGTCCGCCCGGTCACCGGCTGTGCGTTGAAGACTTTGCAAATTGCTTTGTCAGGGCCATTAATTTCAACAAATGTATCGCTGCACATTCGGTTCGGGTGCATTATCTCCTAATGTCCGAACGCCTAGGAGATTTGGGCGAACATCTCAACTCTGAATCAATGGGCTGGTAGGGAATCTTCACGAACGTGTTCTCTTTTCGTTGGATGTCGCCTGATCCACGCCGCCCACGAGCCAGCATTGTCTGCCGTCCGACGCCGCCGACGGCGCTCTGGCTGGGTGACACCACACGATCGGTCAGCTTGTTCCCGGCTGCCACTTTGCGCACTGCTGCCATCTGGGCGCACGCCCACCTGTTCCCCGGGTGAAGCCATGTCGTATCGGGGCGGCGGTGGCCGCGGCCGTGGCGGTGGTGGCGGCCGCGGCGGTGGCGGCGGCGGCCGCGGCGGCGAGTACTACAAGAACAAGTATGGCGGCGGCGGTCGTGGTGGCGGCGGCGGCGGCGGCGGCGGCGGCGGCCGGGGCGGCGGCGGTTTTGGCGGCGGCGGTTTTGGAGGCGGCGGTTTTGGCGGTGGTGGCGGCGGCGGCGGCGGGTCGGGCTTCCCCACGTCGGGCGGCCGGGCCGACCCGACCTCCTTCCGCTACCTTGGCGACGTGCGCGCGCTCGCCGACGGCCTCTCCCGCCTCGACGGTGCGCCCTACCCCGCGTACAAGGACATGATTGGGGAGTGGGCGCTCGGGCCGGGCCTCTCCCTCTTCATCGACCGCGTCCAGGCCGACCCGTACGCGCCGCCGTCGCGGGCGCGGGTGCGGGTGGAGCTGGGCGCCGCGGGCTTCCCCGCCGCCCTCCACAGCTCGCGGGTGCGGGCGGCGGCGTTTTGTGACTACCTGACCCGCCAGTTTTGGGCCGCCGTCCACGGGCGGGGGATGGACACGGCGGCGGGCGGCGGGGGCGGGTGGGGCGGCTCCAAGGGCGGCGACCTCAACGTCGACCGCCCGGGGCAGCACGTCCTCGAGCGCACCTCGTGCCTGCTGGTCGACGGCCGCGCCATAGAGGTGCGCTTTACGGTCGCGCTGCCCGCCCGGGGACGGAGCATCGAAGGCCGCGCCGCCGCGCGCATCCTCGCCGAGTCCCTCCCCGCCGCGTGCCGCGCGTCGCTCTACGCCGCCGCCCTCGACGCGGCCGCGCTGGCCGCCCACGTGACGTCGGTGGAGGACCAGGAGCACCTGCGGGAGGTGGGCCTGCCGGCGGCGGGGCTCGTCGCGTTTGTCGCCAACGGGGCGGTGCTGCCGCGCGCGTCGGGGGCGGACGACCGGCCCATGGCGGCGGCGGGGGTGGTGGCGTTCCGCTCGCCACCCGGCATGGAGGTGACGATCAAGCTCCCCAGCGGCCGCTCGGTGAGTGGCATGGGCATCCGGCCGGGCATTACGCTGGTGGTGGGCGGCGGCTTCCACGGCAAGTCCACCCTCCTGGCGGCGCTGGAGGTGGGCGTGTACAACCACATCCCGGGGGACGGGCGGGAGTTTGTGGTGGCCGCCCCGTCGGCCGTCTCCATCCGCGCCGAGGACGGCCGGTCCGTGACGGGGGTGGACATCTCGCCTTTTATCAACAACCTGCCGTTTGGCAAGCCGACCACCTCGTGGTCGTCGGCCGACGCGTCGGGCTCCACCTCCCAGGCGGCCAACATCATGGAGGCCCTCGAGGCGCGCGCGCGGGTGCTGCTCATTGACGAGGACCTCGCGGCGACCAACTTTATGATCCGCGACGTGCGGATGCAGGCGCTCGTGCCGCCCGCCAAGGAGCCCATCACGCCCATGATCGCGCGCATCCGCGCCCTCTACGAGCGCGCCGGCGTGTCGTCGGTGCTCGTCATTGGCGGTGCGGGCGACTACTTTGACGTTGCCGACGCGGTCGTCATGATGGACTGCTACGCGCCGCGCGACGTGACCGCCGACGCCAAGGCGATCGCGTCGCGGCTGCCGTCGGGCGCGTCGTTTGACGCCGCGGGGCCGGCGGCGGCGGCGGCGCCGTTTGGCCGCCCGCCGACGCCCCGCCGCCTGTCGTGCGCGTCGGTGCGGGCGGTCGCGGCGGGCGGCCGCGGCCGCGTGACGGTGCGCGCCAAGGGGACGGTCGAGTTTGGGGGCACCGAGCTGGACCTGTCGGCCGTCGCGCAGGTCGTCGAGGCGTCCCAGACGCGCTCCATCGCCGCCGCCGTCGAGGCACTCGGCGGCCGGTCGGCGCTGCAGGAGGCGGGCGTCGCGGCGGCGGTCGACGCGCTGGAGGCGGCGGTCGACGCGGGCGGTCTCGACGCGCTGACGGGCGGCCGGGAGCGGCTGGGCAACCTCGCCCGCCCGCGGCCGGTCGAGGTGCACTGCGCGGTCAACCGGCTACGGGGGGTGGAGGTGCTGCCGAGGTAGGGGGGGGGGTGGGGGGGGGGATGGGGGCAGCGTCGGTTGGCGTCGCTCGTGGCTCCGGGCCACCCACCATGGCCGCGTGGCCGGTGGGGGGAGGGGGGGCGCCCCCACCGCGTTGGACGGCGGCAGTGGGCGGGGGCGGGGCGCCCGCGCTCCGCGTGTCTGGCGTCCGGCGCTGGCGGCGCCGAGGCCACCCCTGCGGCGCGTGGGTCCCCCACCGCCACGCTGCCGGTGCGCCGGCCGCCGCCGCGCACGGCCGCGCGCGCGGGGGTAGGGATAGGGCGGGAGCGCCGCGCAGAGGGACCCAACAAAAGAGAAAAAAAAAACAAAAAAAAAACACAGCGCCCGCTGCAAAGGACACGACCCGCCAGCCCGCGCCCCGCCGCGGGCCCGCGGCCGGCCGCGGCGGCCGTCACCACCAGACAATCGCGGCGGGCGGGACCCCTCCCCCCCCCGGGCGGGTGGCCGCCCCCCCCGGGTCCGCCGCGGCGGCGGCGGCGATCGCCGCCACGACCACCCCCGCGTCGGCTCGCCCCCGCGCCTCGGCCGCGGCGAGCGCCGCCGCCCCCCCCGGGAAGAGCCGGTGGGCGCCGCCAAACGGCACGTCCCCCCCCCCCCCACCGCCCACCGCCGGCGAGACGGTCCCCCCCCCCGCGTACGGGCTGACGGTGAGGGTGTCACGGCCGGCCGGGTCGGCGCCCCCCGCCCCCCCCGGCGGGACCATGTCCGCGCGCAGCGGCAGGTTGTTGGTGGCCCCCCCGTCGAGCCACACCGCCCCCCGCCGCCGCCGCGGCACGCCCTCATAGTAGACGGGGATGAAGCAGCTGGCGAGGAGGCAGTCGAGCAGCTCGTCGCGGCTTGCCCAGCCCGTCACGATGACCGGCGTGACGCCCGTCGCGGCCACCCGGCTGACCGCCACGCCCAGGCGGCCGGTCGCGGCGGCCGCCGCGTCGGCGGGCAGCACCGCGTCGAGGGCGGCGCGGACGAGGCCGCTCATCCGGCCGGCGGGGCGGAGCACGCCGCCGCCGCCGCCCGCGGCGTCGCGGCCCACCGCCGCCGCGCGGGCGGTGATGGCGGCGGCGACGGCGGCGGGGGGCACGCCCACCGCCAGCGCCGCGGCGAGCAGCGCGCCAGAGGAGGTGCCCAGGTAGGCCGTGTCGCCGCCGAGGAGGCCCGCCGCGGCCAGCGCCGTGGCCGCGCCCACGTGGTAGGGCAGCAGCCACGCGCAGCCACAAAACGAGACGGCGGTCAGCTGGTGGCCGCCGCCGCCGCCGCCGCCGCCGCCACCACCACCACCATCGCCGGTCGGGGTGCGGGCGGTGAGCAGGGAGGGCAGGTGGTAGGGGGCGGCCGCGCCGCGGTGGGGGGGCGTCGGCAGGCCCCGCACGGCGGCGGGGAGGAGCAGCGCGTGCGCGGCGGCGGCGACCTCAGCGTCGGTTGGAGGGGCGGGAGGCCGGGGGGGCGGCCGCCGCCGCGGCCGCGACGCCGCCACGGCCGCGACGCGCGCGCCACCGGCGGCCGCGACGGGGGCGGCGGCGCGGACCGCCAGCGGCCGGCGGCGCCCTTGCCCGGCGCCAGCCGCCTCCATGGACGGCGGCGGCCCACGCCCGCCGCGGCGGGTCAGCCGCGTCAGCACCCACGACAGCCCCGTGGGTGGCGGCGGCCGCGGCGGCGGCGGCGGCGGTGGCGGCAACGACGGCGACAATGGCGGCGGCGGCGGCGGCGGCGGCGGCGGCGACGGCGGCGGCAATGGCGGCGGCGGCGGCTCCCCCCCCCCTCGTCCTCCTCTGCTGCCGCCGCCGCCGCGCCCACCGCCGCCGCCGCGGCGGCGGCGGCGGCGGCCGCGGCGGCGTGCCGCCGCACGCGGCGGCGGGCGGCGGCGGCGGCGGCGGCGCCGAGGGCGTCGACGAGGTACGGCAGCAGCGGCGCGAGGAGCGTCAGCACCGCGTGCACGGCGGCGGCGGCGGCAACGAGCGCGGCGCCGGTGGCGGTGACGCGCCGGGGGGGGGGGGGGGGTGGGGGGGGGGGGGGGCGTGCGCGCCGCCGGCGGCCACCGCCATGGGGCGCCGGGGGGGGGGGGGGGGGTGGGGAAGGGGGGGGGGCGGCTGGGGCAGGCCAGAGTGGGGGAGGAGGGAGGAAGGAGGGGTAGGACTGGGGGGGGACGGCGGCGGCGACGGCGGCGGCGGCGGCGGCGGCGGCGGCGACGGCGGCGGCGGCGGCGGCGACGGCGGCGGCGGCGGCGGCGACGGCGGCGGCGGCGGCGGCGACGGCGGCGGCGGCGGAGGCGGGGGGGGGGGGGGTGGGGGCGGAGGCGGGGGGGGGGGGGGTGGGGGCGGCGAAGAGACGGGGACGAGCGGCTGCACGACGCGGGCGGGCGTGGGGCGCGCGGAGGAGGGCCCCCTCTGGAAGGGCAGGGGTTGCTAGTGTCTATTCTACCGACCGGATCATTTGATCCTTTTCGGATCAAATGATCCGGTTTTTCAGTGTCTGTTTTCTTCTATTTCCCGCCACCTGCCGCCTTTTCTGAGGCCAGAAACGAACTCAGCGCTGTCTCTTTGCCCTTGGGGGAGCTTGGGTGCATCCAAGCTTGAGCAGAAGATGAGTTAGGCGCGCTTTTTGTCGAGTGCCCGGGCCGGTGGCGCTGCACCTGGGATCGCCGCCCGCGGCACCATGTGCCAGGTCTTGCGCGCCCGCCGCGTGCCGCGGACGCACAGAAGCAGAGAGAGCCTGGCGCGTGCGGGTTCCGCACACCATGGCGGAGCGCAGAGGGGGGGTCGACTACGGGAAAGGCCCCCTCAGCCGAACGGTTGCCAGTTTCCTCCTCCTCCTTGACAGGTCTTCCCCTCTGCCCACCCCCGCGCCACGGCAGCGGCGGGTGCCCCGCCGGCGAGGGGCACCCCCCAGACGCCGGCGCGGGCGGGGGCGGGCGCCGCCCCGGTGGGCGGCGGCGTCCCCAGTGGCGGCACGCCGACGGCGGGCGGCTGCGGCGGGGTGGTGGCGGCGCCGCAGTATGGGGCCACCCCCTCGACGTATGGGACGCCCTTTGGGGTGCGCCTGCGCGGCGGGGCGGCCACCCCCGGGGGGGGGCCCTTTGGGGGGGCCCTGCTGGGGGGATTTCGCTTTGGCGGCACGCCCCCCGCGGCGGCTTCAGCGAGCAGCGTCGCCGCCGCCGGCGGCAACGGCAGCGGCAGCGGCAGCGGCAGCGGAAGCGGCAATGGCGGAACGCCGTCGCGCGCGGCAGCGTCGCCGGCGCCCGCCGGCAGCGGCCGCGGCAGCAGCTGCCGGGTGTTGGCCTCACCGGCGGCCGGAAAGCCGGGAGGGCCGTCGCCCTTCCCGCCGGCGGCCTTCTCGCCCTTTTCGTCGCTCCTGCCGCCGCCGGCGACGGCGAAGGGGGACGGGGTGGGGGTCTGGCCTCCGGCGGAGGCGCCGTCACCTCCGCCTCCTCCGCCGCGCAGCCGTCGCCGTCGACGCCGGCGTAGGGGTCGGAGGCGGCACTGGCGACGGCGGCTGTGCCGGCGACGACGCCGCCGCGGCGGGGTGGGGGCGCAACTCCGACGCCTCCGCCGGCGGGGGCGCCGCGGGCGCCCGTGTTCGGCGCCCTACCGGCACCGGGCAGGGGGCTGTGGTGCTGGCCGTGGCGCGCCCGTCGTTTGGGGCGCCCGGTCCGGGCGCACCTGCGCTCGCTGCGCCGGGCGCGCTGGCCGCCGTGGCGGGGCCTCTGCCTGGCGCCCCTCTCGTGGCGCCCCTGTCGTCGCCTTTGTGGTCGTCTTCGCCGGCGCTGCGAACGGCGCCGCGGCCGCCGGTCGCCGCGGGCGCCCCTCAGGCTGTGTCTGTAGCTCTCCGTAGCCTGGTGGAGGACAAAAAACCCTCTCAGATGCATGGAATCGACGATTTCTGGTCAGGTCAGGCGAGGATCAAATGATCCTCAGGTGAGGATCATTTGATCCTCATCTCCGGTAGAATAGACACTAGCTAGCTCTAGCTAGTAGTGGTGTCTATTCTACTGCACAAGAGCCTCAAATGAGGCGGCCTCGAGCCTCAGATGAGGCTCCCCCCGGATCACCCGAAATCGCCGATTTTGACACGTCTGACAAAGCAGCGGCAGTCGGTACCCCTCGTCCGTGGGCGGGAGGGGACCACGCGCACACCGAGGGGGGGGGGGGCGGGCACCGGCGGCGGGGGTGGCCTCTCCAGACCGCTTCCGCTCGGCCTGTGCCCCCTCCTGTCCGCCTCCCCCCGCTTCCCTCCCGCTGTGGGCGCTCCCTACCCCCCTCTCTTCCCTTTGTGCGGCGGGGGCTGGCTGCGGCGGCGGCGGCGGCGGCGGCGACGGCGGCCACGACGGATCCAGCTGACAACCCGCCGACCGCATACGGGAAAATGCGACCCGGCCGTGCCGTTTTGTCAGGCCGCTGGGCAGTAACAAGTCTCGTGGAGCGCGTTCGTGTGCACCGCGGCGCCCACCTCCCGGCGACGGTCCTTACCGGGCACAGCGGGGGTAGAGCGAGTGGCAGGAGCGGCGATGGGTGTAGGATCCGCGGTGGGGGTGACAGTGAGCATGCAGCCGGCAGTCTGGGGCTCACCCTTGGTGCAGATAAGAGGGGGGGGGGGGGAGAGGGGGGGAGACGGCGCCGGGGGATGGAAGCGCAGGCGGAGGGGGGGGATGGGCAGGGGGCGAGGCAAAAGGAGGGGTGGAGCACACCGCGGCCGGAGCAAGGGGAAGGGGTGCGGAGCAAAGGGATGGGGAGCGCCGGTGGTCGGCACAGGAATGCTGAGGAAGGCAATCCGAGGCAGGCGCGTGGGAGGCGCGGTACATGGCGTGGACGCTTGTTCCTCTGGGGAGTTCTGTGACGGACGCCGCCCTCCAAGGACGGAGGAGCGCGCGAACGCCATCTGCCAAAC
This sequence comes from Pyropia haitanensis, assembly GCA_008729055.1. Classification (NCBI taxonomy): domain Eukaryota; phylum Rhodophyta; class Bangiophyceae; order Bangiales; family Bangiaceae; genus Pyropia; species Pyropia haitanensis. The sequence goes on from SDUX01000002.1 coordinate 3,221,668, forward strand.
GGCTGTTGGCCAAACTGCAGCGCTTCAGGAAGTGCCCTGCGCTACGACTGGGGCGGTGTTTGCGCCATCGGAAGCAGTCGGTCGCGCGGAACAGAGGGCGCCAACCGATGACAACCCATCGTCTTGGGGCGTCCTCCGGTTCCCCAAACGGCAAACAGACTGCGCTGAGTCCGTCTCTGGCGTCATCTTTTTCTTTCTCAGATGAGTGGAAGACCCTGAAAATGGCCGCTAAAAAACCGCCTCAATTGAGGCGAATCGCCTCAAATGAGGCGAGCAGTAGAATAGACACCCGATTAACGCGGATGAATGGAAACGGCATGCGTAGTGCTTTGGGTGGCCTTCTTGACAGACTGCGCAGTTTGGCCAGAGGTATGTGTTTCTCCAATCTTCTCTGCAGCTGTTATATTGTCTCCTCAACGGGGTGCATTGCTGGTCTGCACTGTTGTCTTGTTCTCGCCACCAGGGCCGCCCGGGGAGCGATGGTGCGCTCTCCCTCTAGCGCTACGACGCCGCCGGCTAGCTTCAGCGGATACGTTAACAAGACGTCGCATTGGTCACAGCTGCGAGGAGACAAGCGTATCGGGGCGGGACAGCCGGCCGGCGGGCCCACCGGTGGGGCTCGGCAGTTGCGGCACCGACCGGCCGCTGCTGCTGCCGCCCCCGCGACGGCCGTGGCCACGGGGCGTGCGGTTTTGTCCGGTGCGCGACTGGTCGACCGGTCGGCCGGCCCGCTTCGGCGTGGCGGGCGGGGGTGCACACGACGGCACACAGCAGTGAGATCACCCATCCCTGAATAGTGCGTATCGTGCGGACAGATGGAAGCCCTTTTCTGTCCCGATACGTCGTGTATGTACTTTCCACGGCTGTATCCGCAGTGGGGGCGTGCATCACGCATGCGAGTGAGGGGGGCGCAACGTACACGGGGATATTGATGCTTTGTGGGGCGTGCGTCTGGTCCCCATACGTAGGCTTGCCCGTCCAAAGGGGATGGCCCCTATCTCCCCGATAGACGCCGGGGCACAGCACCGGGCAAGGCCCGGCGACGGGCACCCCTCGTTGCAGGACGTTTGGGGGACGTTTACGAGAGGCGGAGACGGGTACGCTCGGCACCGACCAGCCAATGACAGTTCCCGCCCGGTCGGCACCCACGCCCCCCCCGCGACGCGCCCTCTCGAGCACAGGGGTGAAGGCGCGCTCCCCGAGGGCGTCACCTGCGAGGCTCCCGCGATAGCGGCCGCGACGGGGTCGCCGGCGGCGGCGAACCCCGCCCTGACGGTAGGGCCCAGCGTTTGGGCGGCGGCAGCTGACGCCGCCGCCGCTCCCCCCCGCGCCTCTGGGGGATAGACAAGGGGCGGGGCGGGGCTGGCGGGCCTGCGGGGAGACGAGGGCTGACCGGAGGCGGCGTGGCGAGGGGAAGCTGGGTGCTCGGTGGGAAGCGGATGGGGGTTATAAGAAGTCGCACCGGTGGAGGGCAGGGCGCATGCCGGCCCGTCCCTGCTTGGACAACAAGCACCCAGCCGTCTGAACGGTCGCCCCCCACGACCACCCACCGCTTCCAACTCCCCGCTCTGCGCCTGTAGCCACCTGCGTCAGTCCCCTGCCACCCCGCCTCCTTCCCCCGCATTCGCCTCCCTCGCCGGTGATCATGGCGGCTGCCGCAAGTGCGCCCCCCCGCCCCGCCGCCCGTCGGTGCCTCTTTGCCGCCGCCGTCATGGCGGCCGCTCTGGTCGCCGCCGCATCGGTCACCCCCCGAGTGGCGGCCATCGGACCGGATCCCATTGGACCCCCCGTCATCATCCCGCCTGGCACAAACGGCTCCATTATCGCGGACGTGGACTACGTCCGCGGCCCCAACATGCCGAAAGAGTGCCCGCGGACCGTCTCCATCGACGGCCCGCTCCCGACCGCATACGATGCGAACGGGACGACGATGCTGCTCCGGCCGTCCGACTTCCACTTTAACGGCGAGGCCTGCACTGGCACCAAAGACACAACGGTGCTGGTCACCCGCTTTGGCAAGGACCTTGCCGACGCCACCCTCGAGCTGCAGAACCTGCTCGACGTGCAGTGGCTGCAGAAGAAGTACCCCGGAGCGGTCCTTGCCTGGGATCGGTACGGGTCGCTCAAGGACTGCGGGGGGCTCAAGTGGGGCTTTTGGGGCTTCAGGTCCATGGTGTGGACGGAGCGGGATGGGGTCTATGAGATGTACTTTTCGGCGGCCGTGCCGGGTGGGCACTGCATCATGACCACTCGGGGGTAGGTGGGGGGGTTGTGCCAGGCTCTGCCTCGCGCTGGAAGAGAGATTCGAAGAGGGTCGTCGGTTCCGGAGTATTCCGACCAGGTGCCACACGGAGGCAGAGGAGCAATAAACTAGTCTTCGCGGACTTGCATAGGACAACTCAAGCGGAGGGCAGCATACACCACACTTTCTTTCATTGCGATCTGCCCAGTTGCGGGAGCCATACCTCACAGCCGGTGCTGCCCTGCCCTCGGTCCGCCCCCTCTTCACCCGGATCTCCCAGTCGGTGGTGCCATGCCAGGTGCAGGCAGCCGGGGGTGTGCCGCGGACGGCGGCGGCGGCGGCGGCGACCGGCGGGGGTGGCTGCGGTGGCGGCGCCCCGGAAAAATGGGGGGGGGGGTGGCGCGGGAGGCGTCGGGGGAGGGAGGGGGGGGGGCCAAGATCCGCGCGGCGCCGCCGAGCGGCGGCGCCGGCCGGGCGGGGGGGGACGGAGCCGGGGTGATAGCCTGTCTTAGGCCCTCCTGGCCAGGTCGCAGACGCCTTTCAACAATGACGTTGCGTGTGCTCGCAATCGGCTTGCGACCATCTGCGTGTCGCCGTGAAGCACGTTGTATAGCGCGCTGTGAAGATGCTCTCGGTCTCTCCCTACCGTCGTTTTTAGCGACACTGCGTAGCTCTGCTCGAGACGCTTCTGTTCGTCCGAGGTGAAGCATGACGACGGACCAAAAGTCCACACTACAAACAAAAAACCGCAAAAGACAGAAAAACCTCCGTCCAAAGTCCAGAAAGAGGGCCCACCAATCGCCTCGTCGTTTGCCGTCGACTGCGCGTCCTACCTCGTCGGCGGCGGTGGCGGCGGCGACGACGGCGGCAAGCCCGCCGCGGCGGCCGCCGCCGCCCCCTCCGCCGCGGGCGTCGGCCCGTGCGTGTTCCTCCTGTCCACCCGGTACGTGCCCGTCGCGATGGACGAACTTTTCTCACAACACGAATCTTGTCTGGTGAGCCAGACCAGTGCACCGACCGCTGAGGGATTGTGTAGCACGAAATCGCAGGGAGGCACCAAGTTGGAGCCGTACGCAGCTCCTGAAGCCCCGCTCCTACATCAAGTCGCTGAAGGACGGGAGCAAAGCGTCGGGCATGACCTACTTGTCGCAGGTCGCGCCGCTGGCGGGGGTGGTCCGGCCGGTGACGGCAGGGGAGGGGGGGGTGGCTGGCGACGGTGGGTGGGAGCTGCGCCGGCGGTGGGTGGGAGCTGTGCCGGCGGCGGGTCGGTGGGTGGGAGCTGTGCCGGCGGTGGGTGGGAGCTGTGCCGGCGGTGGGTGGGAGCTGTGCCGGCGGCGGGTCGGTTGGTGGGAGCTGTGTTGGTGGTCGATAGGCTTGCGTGGCGGCCGCAGGTGGAGGCGGCCGTGGCGGCGGTGACGGCCGGCGGTGGTGGGCGCACCCCGCCCCACCCCGCCTGCGCGACGCGGGCAGGCAGGCGGGGTGGGGCAGTTGGGCGGTGGGGGGGGGGGGGGGGAGACAACGGGGGGGGGGGGGGGGGGGGGGGCGGGCTTGCTGCGGCGGCCGACAGGGTGCACCGGTGCGGCAGCTGCGGCGGCGACAGCGCCGCGAGGAGGCGGGGAGGCCGCCACAGTCGCCGCCGCCGCCTCACCCCGCCTGCGCGACGCGGGCCGGCAGGCGGGCGGTGGTGGTGGCGGCAGGGACGGCAGTGGTGGCGGGTCTCCCCCGAGCGCTGCGGCGCCACGGGCGCTGGCGGCACTCCCAGTCGCCGCTTTGGCGACCACCGTCGCCAAAGCGGTGACTGCCAGTGCAGCGGCGACTGCAAGTGCAGCCGGCGCACGTCCCGGTGGAGGGGGAGGCGCCAAGAGGCATTTTTTTCTCACCAAGAAGGGCTTCACATCGGGACAAAAAAAAACAAAAAAAACGCTGTATCACACAAGCCCTACGGCGGCCTTCCCCGGCGGCCTCCCCCGTCCCTTTTCCGCTCCCCGCCCTTCCCCGCCTGCGCGACGCGGGCAGGCAGGCGGGGCGGGGCAGTGGGGGGGGGCGGGCGCTATTGACAATGAAATTCGCAACAACAGCTTGAGACGGTTTAGACGGCACCGCGCAGGGGCCTCTCTATGGGGGGGGGGGGTTTGTCGGCCGGTTCACGGGTTTGGCGGCGCCGCGCTGGGGCGGCAGCGGCCCGCCGGCGCAGCGGCGGGACGGGTGGCCCCACGGGCGGGATCAAGAGGGCGCGGTCGACGCGCCCGCTTTTGCACCTGTTCCCACCGCGCGGCCGCGCGGCCGTGGTCCCCCGCGCGCTCCAACCCCGTCCAGCCTCCCTCCCGCTCCACCCCCCCCCCCCCCCCCCCCGCCTCGTCCCTCGTCTTTGTCCTCCCCCCGCCTCGTCCCTCGTCTTTGTCCTCCCCCCCCCCCCTCCCCCCCCCCCCCGCGCACCCACCAACCCCGTTGAGACACCATGCCCCCCCCCCCCCCCCCTCGCCACCCGCCTCGCCCGTGCCGCCGCCGCCGCCGCGGCGGCCGCGTCGTGGGCGGCGGTCGGCGCGGCCGCCGCCGACGCGGCCGCCGCCGTCGCGCCCGTCCGTGGCTCGTCCATGGCGCCGACGCTGCGGGGGGTGGCGCCGCCGGCGGAACCGGCGGTGCCGGCGGAGCCGGCGGTGCCGGCGGTGCCGGCCGGCCGGGATTGGGTGGTGGTCAACTGGGCGGTCGCGTCGGGGGGGGTGGGGGGGGGGGGTGGTTTGGGGGGGGGTGGTTTGGGAGGGGGGTGGTAGGGGTGGGGGGGGGGGGGGGGGGGTGGGGGGACCGCGGGGGGATTCCGCCGAGGGGATGTCGTCGTCCTGACCGACCCGCGGGTGGTGGGGGGGAGGGGGGGGAGGCGGCCCGCGACGCCCGCGGCGTGGCGTGGCTCGCCGCCTGGGCGGCCGCCGCCCGGGGGGAGCGGATGGTCAAGCGGCTGGTCGGCGTGCCGGGCGACCTGGTCGTGTCGACCGAGGCGCGGCTCGGGGGGGGAGGGGGGGAGGGGGGGGTGCTGACCCAGCTGCCAGATGGGTACTGCTGGGTCGAGGGCGACGCGCGGGTGGGGGGGGGGTGTCGGTCGACTCGCACGTGTTTGGGCCGGTACGTTGGTTTGGGGGGGGGGGGGGGGAGGGGGGGGGGGGGGGGTGGGAGCGTGGGAGCGGGGGGGGTGACGGGTGGGAGGGTGCGGTGGGGGAGAAGGACGGCGGGGGGGGGGGGGGGGGGAGGGAGGGAGGGGGGGGGGAACTCGCGTGACGGGGCTCTCGCCGCTACCCCGACCGCCCGCCACCGCCGGGCGCGCCCGCTGACGACCGCCGCGGCGACCGCCGCCGCCGCCGCGTCCCGCCCCTACGGCTCGACGCACCGGCGGGCGCGCCGCGTGGCCACCTGCTCGGCTCTCTCTGTTTTCATCGGTTTGCCTGGTTCGCGGCCGACCTCCCGCTGCCCCCCCCCCCCCCCCCCCCCCTCCCCCTCGCCCCGCGACCGCCGTGCCGCGCACGGGCGGCGGCACCGCAGGTACCGCTGGCGCTCCTCGACGGCCGCGTGGAGGCGGTGGTGTGGCCACCGTCACGGGCGGGGCGGGTGCCGCCGCCGCCGCCGCGGCCGGCCGGCCGGCACGTGGTCGTGCCGGGGGGGGGGGGGGGGGGCGGCGGCTCCGTAGGGCTTGCTTGCTGCGGGGGGGGGGAAGAGGGGGCGTCGCCGAGGGGCGCGGGGGGGGTGGGGGGAGAGGTGCCGCGCGAGCGGCGGGCGGACGCCGCGTGGCGGGGCGGGCGGCCGCCGCGGCGGCCACCGCGGCCGACGGGCGCCGCCGCCGTGGCACGGCGGGGGTTGACGGCCGCCGCGTCGCGCGCCGCCGCCGCCGCCGCCGACGCCGCCTACCCCCGCCAATGCAGTGCGGGCGGCCGGCCGCGGAGTGGCGTCCCGTTGGCCATGCAACCGCGCCGCCGCCCCCCTGCCGCCGCCACCGCCAAGGCCACGGTGGTTCCCGCCGGTTGCCGCGGCTGCCACCCTCACGGCGGTGCGCTCCCGCCCATCCGCTCCTGTGATGCAGGACGCTGGGGGGGGGGCCAGTTGGTCTGCCGCCGCCGCCTCGGCGGTGACGCGGCGGTGAACCACCGGGAGGTGGTGCCGGGGTGTTGCCGCGGGGACAGGGGCAGACTCGCCACCGCTGTTACTCGGTTGTTGGGCTTTGGAGAGTGCCCGCCAAACGGGGCAATGTCAATGAAGGCCGGCGGGTCGATAAAAAACAGCAAACAGGTAACCAAACCCACGCGAGGTGATCCGCACGCCACGCGCATACGACAGGACGACCGAAGTTGGGGCCGACGAGGACTCCCGCTTGGGCTGGCACAGCTGACGGCCGCAGCCGCGCAGTCAGTCAAGGGCGTCAGGGTGTACCGCATCCCTCTAACGCGGTCAGAGTCGCCAGATGGACCCAGCCCGCCGGGGTGGACATTGCTGACAAGGTCGACCAGGCTGTCGGGGGGACGGTCGCCGGGGAGAACCAGCCGGCGGAGAAAGACTAGGCCGCACGACAGGACGAGACCGCGGGCGACGGCCACGCCAGAGGGGAGGACCAGGAAGCAGACGTCAAAGCAAACGTGGTTGCCACGGCCGCAGGACTGAGCATGGCAGGAAGGGTGAACGGCGTCGCGCACGCCAACGCACGGCCCGCCGAGTGACCCGATCATCTCGTCCCAGCTGATGCGGCCGCTGCCGGTCGGCGCGCGCGCGCCCCCCCCCCCTGACGCGGCGACCCCCACCGCCCCACCCCCCCCCCCCCCCCGGCCCTCCCTCGGCGCCACCTCGTCTGTCGACGCGACAGGCCGTCGGCGCTCCCCCCCCCCCCCGTCACACCCCACCCTCTGCCAGCACCGCAAACGCATTGGCCGTGCACCCCGCCGCGGCGCCGCGGCCGGCGGCGCGCCGCCCGCCGCCGCGGCGGCCGAGCCCGGCGGGCGCCGCCGCCGCCGCCGCCGCCGCCGTCGCCGCCGCCGTCGCCGCCGCGGCCTTGCCCCCCAGCCGTGCCGCCGCTGCCGCGGCCGCCGCGGCGGCCGCTCCGTCCGTAGCGTCAGCGTCCCCCGCCCCCCCCCCCCCCCCCCCCACCAGCGCCCGCTGCCCGCGGCTCGTCCCCCCCCACCGCCGACGGCGCCTCGCCGCGCAGCCGCTGGGCGGCGGCGGCGACGCGCGCGGCGTAGCGGCGCGGCAGCGGCGCGCCACGGTAGCCACCCCCCGCCTGCGCGTGCGCAATGAGCGCCGCGTACCGGTCGTCGACGGCGAGGTGCGGGCTGCCGACCACGACGAGGCCCGCCTTGGCGCGCGTGATCGCCACGTTGAACCGCTTGGGCGACGACAGGAAGCCGAGCCGCATCCGCCCGCTGCTGCCGCCGCCGCCGCCGCCGCCGCCGCCGCCGCCGCCGCTGCCGTTGCGGCCGCTGCCGTTGCGGTCGCCGTGGCGGCCACCTTTGCGGGCTGTGCCACCCCCCCCACTGGTCTCCCCCTCCTCGTCACGGCACGACGAGCGGACGGTGGTGATGACGACGGCGGTGGTCTCCCCCCCCTGGAACTCCTCCGTCGACGCCACCCGCACGCCGCGCACGCCCGCCGCGTTGAGGGCGGCCGCCACCTTGGCCATCTGCGCTCGGTACGGGCTGAGCACCACCACCTCTTCCGCGGGCAGCGGCGCGGCAAGCAGCGCCTGCACGTGCACCACGACGGTGGCGGCCTCGTCGGCGTTGAACCACGACGGGCTGCCGCCCTCCCGCTGGGTCAGCCCCTCCACCGCGTGGAAGAGGAAGGGGAAGGCGCCGACAAAGGGCGGCACCCCCTCGAGGCGCCGCGTCGTCTCGCCGTCGGCGCGCTCCACCAGCTCGCCGCCGTAAAAGAGCACCGACGGCACGCGGAGGAGGGCGCCGTGGGAGCGGAAGTTGGCCACCAGCCGCGTCAGCGCCGCCGCGCGGGCGGCAGCGGGCGCGGCCGCCCGCGGCGGGCCGCCGCCGCTGCCACCACCGCCGCCGCCGCCGCCGCCGCCGCGCTGGCCAAGGTCGTACCGCGGGCAGTCGCGCATCAGGCGCTCCATCAAGGACACCTCCAGCCCCGCCTCGCGGGCGGCGTTGCTGGTCACCACCGGCCCCAGCTGGCACGGGTCCCCGCACAGGACGAGGCGCCCGCGCGACGGGTTGAGCAGCGCCAGCGGCACGACCGTCTCGGCCTCCTTGGCCTGCGCCGCCTCGTCGACGAGCACGTACGCAAAGTGCCCGCGCGGGAGGCGCCGGTCGATCAAGCGCGCGGCGGTGACGAGCGTACAAATGACGACCGCAACGTCGGCCACATCGTCGGGCATGGCATACGAGGCACTGGCCTCGTCCCAGCAGCTGATGGGATCCAGCTCCTTGGCGGCGGCGGCCAGCCGGTGTGACGGCGCGTAGAGGCGGAGGAGGTCCGCCGCGGGCAGCCGGTCGAGGAGGCGGCGGCCGAGCACGTCGGCCGCCGTGTTGCTGGCCGTACAGCACAGGATTTTGATGGCGGGCTTGAGCCGCCGCAGCTGCACTACGCACTCGACCAGCGTGCGAGTCTGTCGTACCGATTGGATGGGGGAGAGGACGAGTGGTTTGAGCGGCCGGGGGAAGGAGCGGACGGGGGGGACGCGGTGCGACCGTCCAGACTCAGAATGCAAGCACCGCAGCGGACGCCCATGAGTGAGAAACAGCCTCCTCCGGGTCACGGCGGGCTCGGTCATGCTCGACCCCTCCGCGCTCACCCGGCAAGTTCGCCACGTACCTTTCCCGTCCCCGGGGGCCCTTGCAGTAGGTACGGCGCGCTGACGTCATTGCCGAGCACCACCTGCCGCACCGCCTGGCGCTGCTCCCCATTGATGCCGTCGGACCAGCGGATGTCCACCCGCCGCCGGTCGGCGGCCTCGGCCGCGGCCGCCGGCACGGGCCCCCGCGGGAAGAGCAGCCGCAGCAGCGCGGGCGAGTCGGCCACCCGGTCGATCGCGTCGTGCAGGCGCACCAGCTGGTTCCGGTTGGGCACGCACCGCAGGTGGAAGGTCAGGCCGGGGGTCCAGCCGGCGTGGAAGGCGGCGGAGAAGCGGGCGGCCACCACCTCCGTTTCAAAGTAGATGTCATGGACGATGCCGTCAAAGTGGGTTCCTCCCTGTGCGGCGCGCGTGAGCAGGAACAGTATCGGGCAAGAGATGACCGAGCAAAAGAGACAATGTAATGGAAAGCACACAGGCAAAGCCAGAGGCCCAACACGTGAAAGCCCGTCGTCAGTGTCAGTGACAGTGTCAGTGTTGTTTTCTTTGAGCCCGATCCATGGCTGCGGTGCCCCCCTCCGTACCGCACGGGGCCAACGGATCCAGGCGGCCACCGCCCACCGTGGGCGCCTTTCAACCCGCAACGCACCGTCGGGCTCAGCCGGCGCACGTTGTCGGGCGTTTTGGCGATACCGCACAGCGTCACGACCATCCGATCGCCAATGAGGATGCCCGGGTGCAGCGCCGCGACGCCCGGCACGATAATCTGGAACAGGTCCTGCCCCTCCAGGTGCGTCAGCTTGACGCCCGTCGCGGTGTGGGCGCTCGCGTTGACCGCCGCCTCCTCCGTGTGGAGCAGCGCGTGCTGGTACCGCCCGTACGTGCGCGGCCGCAGGCTGCGGTGGCCGCCCGCCAGCGCCGGCGCCACCGCCGCCGCCGGCTGCGCCGGGTGGTCGCCCAGGCAGGGGCGCGGCCACGGCCGGCGGCCGGTCACCATGCGCGACCGCCGCCCGCGGTCGGCGGGTTTGGTCACCGGCAGCGGGGTAGCGTTCTGGGAAGCCTGTCTCGCGGCGGTCGCCACGTACGGGGCGGACGGCGCGAGCACCCGCCGCAGCGCCGCGTCGGTCGGCACGCAACGGGCGGTGAGGAGCCGCTGCAGGGTGAAGGAGGAGAAGGAGAGGACCAGGCAGAGCTTGTAGACGCCCAGATCGGCGGGCGCGCACGTGACAGAGAGAGTGAGGCTGCCGCCGGGGGGGATGCGCACTGGTAGCTGCTCGCTCAGTGCGTCGTAGATGAACACGGGGGGGTCGTGCAGGCCGAGGCCAAGGTCATCACCGTGAATACTGACCAGCCTGTGGTGGTGGAGAACCCGGGAGGCTCCACGAGGACGCACATCAACCAAACGCTGCCCATAAGAGTCATTGTCAGCACTGGGGCATACGCACACGCCCCCCCACACCGCTGAGCATTGTTCACGCCCTGACCCTGTCTTCTCTCACCCACCCATGCCCGTCTGCCAAAGAGAACGCAACGGCACGGCTGCACGGTCGCCACGTACGTTTCCGGCTCGGCCTCCCCATTGTGCACCTCAAACCCCCGTTGCGCCCACTCCCCCGCGGGCACATCCCCAAACGCCGGGCCCCCCGACACCTTCACCGCCCGCCACGGGGCGGTCGCCTCGTGCGCCGTCGCCGACGGTGCGTCGGCGGCCGCGTGGCCGCCGCGGCACCCCGCCCCCCCCCCCGCCGCCCCCGCTCGCTGTTGCTCGCCGCGGCGGCCGCCGCCGCCCGCTGCCGGCAGCCGCGGCGGCCGCGGCGGCGGCCGCCGCCGCAGCAGCGCGTCGACGGCGGCGGCGTCCCAGCCGATCGCGCCGCTCTTGGCCACCCACAGCAGCCCCGCCGAGCGCATTATGTAGAGCATCTGCGACGGGGGCGGGCGGTCGGCAGCCCGCGGCGGCCGGCCGGCCGCGCCCGCCGCGCGGACGTCGTCCATGTAGTCGGCGTACGCGGCGGCAAAGTCGGGTCGCCGTGTTGGGAGGGCGCCGCGGAGGGCGGCGACGAGGCCGGGCATGGCCGCACGGCACGCCGCGACGACCGAGGCGGGCGGGTCGACGCCGCCGCGGGGGGGGGGGGGGCGGTCGGGGCGCGGCCGCCTGTGCGGGCCATCCTGCCCTTGGGCGAGGATGGATGAGGGTGGGGGGGGAAGAGAGAAGCCGAGGGGGGAAAGGAAAGGGGGGGGATGCGCTGCCGCCGGGAAGCGGGTCTCTGCTACAGGCACCGCCGGCGGGATGGCGGGGACCGCGCGTGCCCGCCGCCGTAGGCGTACGTGGGAGGTGGTTTCCTCGCCTGCCGTGCCAGGAGCGGTCACCACCGTGCGCGGGTCGGCACGGCGGCAGCACCACCGCAGCGGCAGGGGCGGCGGACACAAGTAGGGGGCCGGCAGACGCGGCGGCGATCCCCCCCCGCTCCCCCCTCCCAAACCCCACCCGCCCCGCCTTGCGTTGGCGGGGCACTGCTGTAGCGCCACGCGCATAGCGGGCGGCGACGGACGCCCCCCGCCTCTGCAAAAGGGGGGGCGGCTGGTCGCCGCCTCCCATACGGCGGGGGCAGCACCCCCCCCCCTCGTCCGACCCCCAAAAAAGGGTCACGGGGATGACCAGTTCTTTTATCTTCCGTGACGGGCGTCCCCCCGGGGGGGAGCGGGGGGGGCCGCCTCCCGGCTGGCGCGGGACGCGCACGCCACCGCGCGCGCCGGAACCGTAGGCGGGGCCGAGCCCCGCGCGGCGCGGCGAGTCACCGCGGTGCACCCGACACGGTGTGCTGCTCGGGCGCGGGGGGGGGCGCCGCCGGCCACGGTGGGCGGCCGGCCGAGGCGGAAGGCTCCCTCGTAGAGGGAGTGCAGAGCTCGCGCCGCTGCGCACGTCCCCGCGGCGGTCAAGGCGGAGGCCCGCCGCCGTCACAGGCGGGCCACGCACACCCCCCTCTTGGACCGTCCGGCTGCCCCGCCTCTCCACGCCTGGGCGGGCGGCGTCGCTCGAGCGCACCGACAACCAGCGCGCGTTCCCGGTTGAATCGTTCTTTCTTTGTGCCCGTGCGGAGATTTCACCGCTCCCATTCAAATGTTTGTGTGTGCTTCGCTGGGCCCGCCCCGGACGGCCCGATCGAGCATCTCCTGGGAGGCTCGGCTGGCCGCGTCACCTGTCGGGTCCCCCCCGCAGCACACGTGGGCGCGGCCAGCGCGGCTCGTGGCCAAGTCGGGCAGCCGCGCACCCTCCCCGCAACGACCCGCAGCGCCCGGCCGGCTCGGGGTGCGACCTACGACCTACGTGCGTGCGCACTTACCACCGTCGTCCCCACCCCCCCCCCCCCCCCCCCACACCTCCACTCTACCCCCCATCTCTTTTCCTCTGCCGTCGACCCGCTCTCTGCGAGCGCCGGCCTCGTCCAACGCCGGCCACGGCGGTGGCGCCCGCGTCGGTGGGCACCCCCCCCCCCTCCTGCCCCCCCCCCCCCCCCAGCGGCTGGACCGCGCCCGCGGCGGTCATGGCCGGTGGCCGCGCCCGTCGTGCGCCGACCGCCGCGGTTCGTGCCGCCTCGACCGCCGCCGCCGCCGCCGCCGCCGCCGCCGCTGCCGCCGCGGCAGCCGCCGCCGCGGCGGCCGCGGCGGTCCCCCCCCCCGACACCCCCATGGCCGACGACGACGACTGCGTGATTGTGGAGCCCGCCACGCCCGTCACTGCCTTTGCCTCACCCATTGACGTGGACGAGGACGAGGCAACGCCCATGGCCGCTGACGGCGGCGATGACGGCGGCGGCGACGGTGGCGGCGGCGGCGGCGGCGGCGGCGGCGGCGGCGGCGGCGGTGGCGGCGGTGGCGGCGACGGTGGCGGCGGTGACGACGCGGCGACGGCGGGCGTGCCGCGGTGTGGCCTGCTCGACCTGCCGCCTGAGGTGCTGGAACTGGTCGCCGCCGCCCTCCTCCGCGCCTGCTACGCCGACGTGCACCAGGCGCGCCCCGCGTGCGCGCGGCCCGCGTGCTACGTTGCGCTCCCGCCACCGCCTGGCGCGGTGCCACTGCCCGCGGCGGGCCTCGTCGATGCGCCGACGTGGGCGGCCGCCGCGCCCGCGGCGGCGGCGTGCGGCGCCCTCCGCCGCGCCATCCTCGCGTCTGTCCGCGTGCTCGCGCTGCAGTTCCCCACCGTTGCCGCCGCCGAGGCGGACCGCCCCGCCGCGTCCGCGGCGGACCGCTACCGCGGGTACATGCGGCGGGAGGTGGGCGCACTGACGCCCACCTACCTCGGCCGCTGGCTCTACTTCTTCCCCGCCGCCGCGACGGCGTGGACGCAGGCGGTGACGCCCGCGCTCGCCCGGTTTGTGCGCTCCTGCCCGGCACTGGCGGGGGGGGTGGAGGTGTGGGACGGCCACCTGGGCGTCGGGTGTGACCAGGACGACTGCATGCAGGACGTGTTTGTGCTGCGCGCGCGGGGAAGAACGGGGGGGGGGGGGGGGGGAGGGGCGCCCGCCGGCACCGCTGTCGCCGCGCCCGTCGTACCGGCGCCGGCGTGGGCGGGCACGGCGGCGCGGGCGGCCGGCGTGGGGGCGCGGCGGGGCCGCCCACCCCCACCCCCCCCCCCCCGCCTCCACCCGCGGCGCCACACCTTGCCTTTGCGGTCAGCACGCACGTTGGCGCGCCGCTGCGCGTCACGTACGACGCGGCGTTTGGGCGGCTCGCGACGGGGGTGCGGCGGCTGGCCGCCGCGGGCGGGCCCGTCGTGGTGGCCCACGCGAGCCTCCACCTGGGCCACGCGCGGGGCGGACGGGGCGGCACCCTCGTCGAGCTCTACACGTGCGGCAAGGCCGACGACGAGGCGCACGACTGTGAGGCCGAGACGTGGCTGGACGTGTGGTTTGACGAGTAGTGGGGCGGCCGCCGGCCACCGTCTGGTTGTTGCGTTGGCTGCGGCCGCGTTGAGTAAACAGAGCACGCAAGAGTAGGAAGCGCGCCACCCTGGCGTGCCGCGCCGTCTGGTGTGCGCCGCGCCGCGCCGCTGTGGGTGGCTGCCGGCCGCGGCGGGTCCCGGTCGTCCGTGGGAGCTCCCCCCCCACCGCCACCCCACGGTTGTGGCGGCCGATAGACTGTATCCACACACCCCCCAAGCGCGGGCGCGCGCCAGCGCGGAGTGGCGGCCACCGAGGCGGCTGCCACACCGCGCCGAGCAGGCGCAGCAGGCAGACGCGGCGGGCGGCCCAGGACGGGGTCCACCCCGTTGGGGGCGCAGCCCCTCTTCGCGTCCCGCCAGCACGGCGCGCTTCCCCCCCGCGCGGGGAAGCGGCGGCGGCGCCCTTGGAGCTGGCGGTACCGCTGGTGGCGGCGCCCTTGGGGCAGGCAGTGCCGCTACGGCCGCCAGCTGGCGGTGGCGCGTCCCACAGCCACGGGGCGCCGCCGTACGCCGCCGTACGCCGCCCGTTCCGCGGTGCGCACCGGTCTGGCGTCTCGGGATGATGAACTTTGTTCCTGTGGCAATTCCCTCTGGCCACCGCCACCGCCAGGTGCTGTCAGCATGCGTTGGGCATACAGTGGGCTGGCACGGCGGCGGCTGGTGTTCCGTCCCGTTCGCCCACTGCCGGCGTCGTCCCCACCACTCAAGTGGTGTCGCCCTCCCTCTGCCCCGCGGCCGCCTGGCAGACACCGGCTGCCGGGGTCTGCGAACTCTGGGGCGCCGCGGTTCCCACCCCCCCCCCCCGAACCCTCTCTGTGCGCTGGGTCACCTGGTTTCGGCAACGAGACCGCCCTCCAGTCCTCCCCCCCCCCCCATTGCATCGGCTACCTGCCTAACCCCCCCGGCTTCTCCGCCACCCTGCTGGTCCACGGTTGGGTCGCCCCGGCCTGGGCGCGGCCTCCATGGTAGCCGCCGGCAGCGCGTACGCGCCGGCCTCCCACGCGCGCCGCCAGGATGCGTACGCGTCCGTGTCGGGCGACCTGCCGCCCGGCGAGGCGCCGCTCGACGGCGCCGCCTCCCCGCTGGCCGACACCGCCGGCCTGACGGCGACGGACAATGGCGTTGGCGTCGGCGGCGGCGGCGACGAAGACGACGGCGGCGACGGCGACGGCGGCGCCGCCACGGAGCGCGCGGCGTTTGTGCCGCCGCCGGGGGGCGGCCGCCTCGGCACGCGCTGGCGGCCGGCGCGGGTGGTCAACTGGTGGAAGCTGGCCGCGGCGGTGGGGGTGCTCGTCGGCGCGTGCGTTGGGCTGATGGCCCTCCTCGACGCGTCGACGCCGCCGGTCGGCACCGCCGCGGCGCGCGCCGTCGCGGACGCGGTGCTCGCGTCGATGGACCGCTCCGCGTCGCCGTGCAACGACATGTACGCGTACGCGTGTGGGGGGTGGGAGCGGCGGACGCCCATTCCGGGCTCCCGGTCGGGCACCAGCCGCGGGTTCACCGCCGCCGCCGACCGCATCCGCGAGCAGCTGCGGGGGCTCCTCGAGATGGACGACGCCGGCGGCAAGGGCACCGCCAGCCGCCGCGTGTGGGCTGCGGTGCGGCGCGGCGGCGGCGGCAGCAGCGGTAGCGGTGACGGTGACGGTGACGCGGCGGCGGCGGCGGCGGCGGCGGCGGCGGCAGACCCCGCCGCCGCCGCCGCCGCGACCGCCGCGATGGTCAAGCCCCGCGCGTTTTACGCTGCCTGCATGGCCGCCCGTGGCGACGAGCGCCGCCGCCGGTGGGGCCTCTTTGGCTACCGCCACGGCCCCGGCGCGGCGGCGGCGGTGGACCTGGGCGCCCCCGACAGCCCGCTGGCGCGGTTTGCCGCGCCCGCGGCGGCGATGGAGGCGGCGCCTGCGGGGGCGGACGCGCCGACGGCCGCGTCGGTGGCGGCAGCGGCAGCCTACTTCCACGCCCACTGCGGCGGGTCCCCGTTTTTGGGGCTCACCGTGGACGTGGACGCACGGCACCCGTCCACGTACGGGCTGTACGTGTCGCAGGGCGGGCTGGGGCTGCCCCACCGGGACTACTACCTCGCCGACGACGAGACGCACACGCCCGTGCGCGCCGCGTACGTCGTGCTGCTCACAAAGCTGGCGGCCGCGGCGTCGTCGGCGGGCCTGCTTGGCGGGGGGGCGGGCAAGTGGGGGGCTTTTGACAACGCGGCTGCGGTGGCGGCCGCGGTGCTGGAAGTGGAGACCCGCCTCGCGACCCTCACTGCCCCGCCCGAGGACCTGCGTGACCCGGACCAGTGGTACAATGTGGTGGCGGTGGACAAGCTGCCGGTGGTGTCTGCGCTGCTCGACGCGGCGGGGGTGAAACCGCCGCTCTGGACGGGGCAGCGTGCTTCAGCGGCGGCTGCGGGGCTGCGCAGCGCGGCCGCTACAGCTCGGCAGGGCGGCGACCCGGCGTCTGAGCCCGAAGCGACGCCACTTGTCACGCCCGCGGCAGCAGCACTCGGCGGCAACGACACCGGCCGGTCTGTGATTGTGGACGTCCCCGCCTTCTTTGATGGCCTTTCGGCCCTGTTTTCCGAGGCGGTGGCGCCCGCCAACGCCACCGCCCTGTCCGCTCTCCGCGCGTACGTTGTGTTGCGGGCCACCCGCCACGTTGCTGGGTCGGGTGCGGCCGGCGCGCCGCTGTACGGCGCCCTCTATGAAATGGCCAAGGTGTCGCGCGGCCTGCGCGCCGTTCCGCCTTCGTGGGAAGCGTGCCTGGGCTCCACCAATGTCGCGCTTGGCGAGGCGCTCAGTGCCGCCTACGTAGCCACGTACTTCCCCGAGGCCGCCCGGTCCGCTGCCACGGCCACTGTCGGCGACGTGCGTACTGCGTTTGGCCGCATGCTCGCCGCCGCCGATTGGATGGACGCGGACACCAAGTCGGCGGCACAGGCCAAGCTGGAGGGCATCCGCCTAAAGGTCGGCTACAAGGACGACCTCGACACGTACGACGAGCTGTCCATTGTGGCGCCGGGGCAATTTGACGTGCCACATCCCCACGCGGCGAACCTGCTCGCCGCGTACGAGCACGAGTGGCGCAAGTCGATTGCTCGCCTCGACGGCGGAGCGCCAGTAGATACGAAGCAGTGGAGCATGCTGCCGACAGAGGTGAATGCGTACTACGACCCGACACGCAACGAGGTGGTCGCCCCTGCCGGCATCCTCCAGTCGCCCTTTTGGTCGACCCAGTTTCCGGCGGCGCTCAATTATGGCGGGATTGGGGCAGTCCTGGGGCACGAGGCACGTTGGCTGCGCCGTGGGGGGAGGGGGGGTCTGCGGCGGCCGCTGCCGTGTTGGGTGTGGCGTATGGCGTATTGGGGGGACTCTTCGTGCGGCGTGCGCCGGTCAAGGCGTTGGACTTTTGTTCGGTGCCAGGCCATTGCGAATGTGGGAGCGTCCTTGCTGACGCCCATCAACCGGCTCTTTTCTGTCCGCCTTGGCTGCTTTGTTGCTCCTCTCTGTTCCTCACACTGCTTGGTTGCCTTGGGACTACCCCCTCCCCGCCTGCTTGCGCACCGCATTCTGCCGTCACCCTACCGGCCACGCACTCGCCAGATTTCACACGCTTTTGACGACAGCGGACGCAAGTTTGACGCCACTGGCGCTCTCCGCGACTGGTGGACGCCCTCGGCCGCCGCTTCCTTTCGCAACCGCACGGGCTGCCTCGTCTCCCAATACTCTGCGTACTCCCCCCCCCGGTCCCCGATGCACGTGAATGGCAACCTGACGCTGGGCGAGAACCTGGCCGACGCTGGGGGTATCCGCGCCGCGTACGCGGCGTACCGGGCTGGCGCCAACGCGACGGCCGCGTCGGCATCCGCGCCGCGCAACGAGGTGCTCTCCGCGGCCATGTCGGACGAGCAGCTCTTCTTCCTGGCCTACGCGCAGACGTGGTGCACCAAGCGCACGACCGCGTCGACAGCAACGCTCCTCGCGACGGACCCGCACTCGCCCGGTCGGTTCCGTGTGCAGGGGGTGCTGTCGGGCTACGCACCGTTTGTTGCCGCGTTCAACTGCCCGGCGAGCAGCCGCTACGCGTCAAAGCCGTCGTGCCCGCTGTGGTAGGCACGAACCGCCATGGCGCCTGGCTTGCCGCTGCCCACGCCCGCGGGGGGGGGGCCTCGTTGGACGGTGTGGGGCGGGCTGGCGGCTGGCAGGCGCGCCTCCACTGGGGGACCGCCGCGGCCGGGCTCGCCGCCATAGCCGCGTCGGCCATGGCCCGAGACGCCGCCGTCCTTGTCGTGCCCCCACCAGCCGCCCCGTGGGCCCCCTGTCACGGGTGCTTCATTGGCGGCGCTCGTACTGGGCGGGCGACCGCACCCCGGGGGGGGAGGGACGCTCTCACGCGTTGGCGGGGGTCTGCGGCCACCCCCTCCGCTGCGTTGGCGGTGGCGCGTGGCCGCCCGCCGTCGGTGGCGGCCGGCCACCAACGTGCAGCCAAGGCAGGCAGGGGGCTGGACCGCGACGGGGATGTGGAGGGAACGTTTCCCGGGTCGTAACGCGACACCCGCGCGGGGCCGGCTGGCGGGAGCCACACGAGCGCGGAGACGCTGTACAGGTCACCCCCGACGCGACCGCGGCCGCGTGCCGCGAGCACCCTCTCGACGGCGGCGTGTGAACGGCAGCGGCCGCGCCCGCGGCAGCGGCGGCGCGGTAGGTGTCGGGGACAGGCCACGCCGGTGAGACAGCGAGGAACAACGTAGAAAAAAACGGACAGCGACGTGTCTGTCAAGGGCGCGCGCCCCGTGCGGCCGCGGGGCTCCCCCCCCCCCCCCCCCCCGCGCCCCACAGGTACAACCCAGCCACCCGCACACGGGCCGCCCAATCCCCCCCCCGACGGCCCACCCCGCCAAAGCCGCCCCCCCCCCCTAACCCCCCCCCCCCACCTACGCGCCCCCCCCCTCGTCCGATGACCCCCCCTCCACCACCGGCCGCAGCGACGGCCGGCGTGGCCCCGCGGTCAGGCTCCGCCGCCACACGGGCCGCGTGACGCGCTCGCGCGCGCGCGACGACCCCCCCCCCCCCCCAGCGCGCGCATCCAGTCGGGAATGGGGGCCCCCCCCGCGGCGGCGACCGTGGCGAGCCGCCCCAGCCCCGGCGCGTCGGCCTCGGTAAACAGCGTAATCGCGGTGCCCGCCGCCCCCCCCGCCCGCCCCGTCCGCCCCATCCGGTGCACGTACGCGGCCGGGCTGGACGGCGCGTCAAACGACAGGACGGTGCGCGTGGCGGGGCAGTCGAGGCCCCGGCCGAGGACGTCGGTCGCGACCAGCACCGACACCGCCCCCGTCCGGTACCGCCGCACCGCGGCGGCGCGGTCCGCCTGTGGCCGGCCGCCGTGGAGGACGTCCATCGTCAGCCGTGACGCGGCGGGGTACGCCGCCGCCGCGGCGGCGAGCTCCGCCAGCACCGCCGTCGCGCGGGCCTGCGTTTCGACAAAGACCAGCGCGGGGGGGGCGAGGTCGCCCGCCGACACAAGCGCCCGCAGCGCGAGCAGCTTGCCCGCGTCCCCGCGGCCGCCGGCAAAGACAAACCGCTGCGTAATGCGCGCGGCGGTGGACGCGTCGACCGACGCGACGCCGCCGCCGCCGTACGCGCCCGAGCCGACGGTGAACTTGGCGGGCACCCGCGCGAGCGTCCGCGCCGCCGCCTCGACGGGGGGGGGGAGCGTCGCGGAGAAGAGGTGGTGCCGCAGGGGGGGGCGCGCGGCGGGCCCTGCCGCCGCCGCCGCCGCCGCCGCCGCCGCCGCCGCCGCCGCCGCCGCCGCCGCCGTTGCCGACGCTGTCGCCGACGCCGCCGCCGCGTCGCCGTCACCATCACTGCCGCCGTCGCTGCTGCCGCTGCCACTGCCACTGTCGTCGCTGCCGCTGCCACTGCCACTGCCACTGCCACCGTCGTCGGCGTCCCCGTCCTCACTGCCGCTGTCATCGTCGGCTGGCGCGGTGCCGCCGCCGCTGCCGGCAGCGCCGCCGCGCGGCGGGCGCCGCCCGCCTCCCGTGGAGAGGCCCCGCTCAACGGGCGCGGCGGCGCCCTTGCGGTAGCGCCGCGCCTTGACGCGGCCGCGCCAGGTGCCGCCGCCGCCGCCGCCGCGGGCGGCGCCCCCCCCACCTCCCCCCCCCCCCCCCCCACGCTAAGCACCGCCAGCGCCGCGTCGAGCTGTGCCACAAACCGCCCCTCAAACAGCTTGTCCGCCTCGTCCAGCACCACATCCCGCACGCCCGACCAGTCGACGCCCCACCCGCCAGCGACGGCGAGGCGCGCGGGCGTCGCGACAACGACGGTGGGCGGGGCGCCCGCCGCGTCGACCAGCGCGCGGCGCTCCGCCGCGCCCGCCGCCGCGCCACCGTCGTCGCCGCCGTCGTTGTCGTTGTCGTCGTCGTCGACGTCGGCGGTGGCACCCCGAGCGGGGCGCCCGCGCGCGGGCGACTTGCCGCCCCGCCGTTTGCGCGGCGGTCGGCCGCCGCCCGCGGCGGCGGCCTCCCCGCCCGCCGACACGAGGCACACCACCCGCACCGACGCGATGCCCGTCGCGACCACCCCCGGCGGCGGCACCCCCCCCCCCCCTCCACTTGGGCGCGCACCGCGCCGACGGCGCGGACGAGGACGCCGCCAATCTGCTCGACGAGCTCCCGCGTCGGTGCGAGCACGACGCCCGTCACCCCCCCCCCCCCCCCGCGAGCGCGGCGCGCACCAGCAGCGGCAGCCCGTACGCGAGGGTCTTGCCCGACCCCGTCGGCGCGACGGCGAGCACCTCCCGGCCGGCGAGCATCAGCGGCACGCCCTGCGCCTGCACCGCCGTCGCGGCGGTGATGCCAAACGCGGTGGCGAGGGCGGCCGCCAGCGCCGGCGCGCCCGCCGCGGCGGCCAGGTCGGGCGGGTGGAAGAGCGGCGCGGGCGTCGTCGGGCCGGCGTGCTTGGCCAGCCGGATCCCCGCCGCCTTGCGCGCGGCGGCGACGGTCTCAAACGCGGCGGCGGGGAGGGGGGTGGCGAGCCGCGCGAGGTGAGCAACCGCCGCGTCGATGGACTGGGGGGGGGGGGGGCACCGGCGCTGGTCAGAGGGCGCTGCCGCTTGGCGGCTGGCGCCGCTGGGGTGGGGGGGGGGGGCGCCGGTAGCGGCTGCCCGAGGAGAGCAAGCGGAAGGCACTCTCCATGGTGTGGCCCAAGGGCCCACCCGCGCGACACGAGGGACAAAAGGGAATACGCGCGACCGGAGGGAAGGGAAGGTCCGCCGGTACCGCAGGAGGAAGAAGAAGGACCCCGTCAGCAGCAGCCCGCGGCGGCGCGACGACGACGGCGCCGTGCCTGCTATGATAAAAACCGTCCCAAAAAAAAACGGACTTTTCGGTTGCGGGGCCCCTTGCGGGGTGGCGTGGGATCTTGCTCTCACGCAGGCTAATCTACTTGAACAAGCAAGATTTTTCTACAGAGTCTGCTCGAGCTTGTCATTCTTGGGTGGCCCTTTGCAGAAATCTCCGATGCCGCGACTGTCAACGAACGTCAGAGTATACCCAATTGGAGGCCGGGACGGATCTACCGTCGACAGCGAGGGGTAAGCGGGTGAGCTGAGGGGAGGGGGAGGCGGGAGAGGGAGCTACCATCGGCGGAAGCGAGGTGGACGGCGTGCACCATCCCTGAGCCGCGCCGCCGTTTCCAGTCGCAACAGCCTGCAGTGGCAGCCGCTCAGCAGCGCCTTGGAAAAACCGTCATCACTGCGGCCCTCACGGACGAGAACGGGGGGGAAACGGACGGGCGGGGGGGTGCGAAGGAGAGGGGGAAACCTGCGGGTAGACGCGGGTCAGTGGAAAGGAAGGGGGGGGGGAAGAGGGTGCCACCCCTTCGCGCCCCAGTCGGGTCGTCAAGCGCCTCGTCAAAGAGTGTCCCTCCTCGTCACTTTTCTTACCCCTGGGCTGGGCAGTGTGCAGAAGGTTTCCGCCGCAATGGTCTATGCAGAGGCGTCTCCGCAAGGTGCTCTGCGGCGACCCGCAAGCCACCTTGCAGTCATTGACATGGCCGAAGCAGACGTCGACAACCGTTTGCGGGCCGGGCGAAGCAACGGAAAAAGCAGGAAAACTTTGAGATGTTTTAGCAGGGACTGCGCTCCAAGAGACAGGAACAGCGACAGAATTATACTGTTCAATTTTCGGTACTTTCCACTGCATTGTACGTTCGACCCGAAGCTCCCCAAAGTTCGGAATATTTGGGTACAATTTTCCGTACGAACTATAAACCGAACGTACCCCCGACCAACCTTGCCTGGCCTTTCCAATTCCATATATAGCGACCAATTGAAGAGCGACGCTGTCACGAGCGGTGACTGTCAGCTGACGTGGGACGTGGTCAGACTGCCATCGCCAACGGCGCTTGCCGTGTCCGTTGCCGAGCCGGTTGGTCGTGCCCGGCCATCGCCGGCGCCCTGGTCGTCCTGTGCCCCCCCCGGCCCCCCGCTGGTGCTCTCTCCCCTGACCGGGTGTCCCCCTTTGTATTTCCACCGTTCCGTCGGCGGTGGTCCTTCGCTCCACGCCGCGCCGCCGACGGCGTCGGGTAGGCTGAATCGCGCGGCGGTACGGGTGGCACGCTTCCCCACTCGCCACCTCCACCCCCCCCCCCCCCGCCGGCGGGGTCCCCATGTGGCGTCGGGCGCTCGGCGTGGCCACTGTCGAGGAGGATGGTGACGCGGGCAGTAGCCTCGGTGGCAGCAGCTATGGCGACCCGTCGGGGGGGTGGAGCGTCAGCACGGCCGACGAGGCGGGGAGTGACGCGGGCCGCGCCGCCGCCGCGGCGGTGCCACAGCCCGTGGCGTCGGCCGCGGCGGCGGCTTCAGCCGACGCTGCTGCCTCGCCGCGGTCGGCGGGCGCGGCGGCGGTCGGGTCGGGGGGGGGGGGGCGGGGGGGCACCCCGCGGCGGCGCCGGGCGCGGCACCTGCTGGGGCGGCGGCTGGGGGCGGGAGTGGTGGTGGTGGTGGTGGTGGCGCTGGCGGGGGTGGTGTTGGTGGTGGTGGCGGCAGCGGTGGCGTCGGTGACCGACCCGTCGGGAATGGCCCGGCGGCGGGTATGGGGGCGGGCGGGAAGGGAGCGCTTCCCCCGCCCATGTGGCTGCAGCCGTCGTCGGACAGCAGGGACGAGGCACCCACGTCAGACGAGGAGACGGAGCTGTTTAACAACACCACCGTGCACATGGACGGGCCCGGCGCAGACCCTGATGACGACGACGACGACGGCGGCGACAATGGGGGTGGCTACGGGAGGGGGCGGGGCGGAGCCGCCGCCACCGCGTCGGGCAACGGCAGGGGTGGCGCGGCCGAGGAGGGGTTCCTCGGTAGCCTCCTCGCGAGCGCCGGCGGCGGCGGCGGTGGCGGCGGCGGTGGCGGCGGCGGCGGGCGGGCGGCCAAGGCGCCGACGCCGCCGTCGGGCGCCGCGGCGTCGCCGTCGGCCGGCGGGTCGGTCTCCCCCGGTGGCGCCGCCGGCGCCGGCGCCGCGCCCGGCTCGGCGCCCATCCCCCCTCGACGGTGGCGCAAGATGGTCTTCACGCCCGCGCCGCCGCTGCCGCCCATGGACCCGCCCGCCTCCCCAGCCGGCAGCGTCAGCGGCAGTGCTAGCAGCGGCGGTGCCGGCGGCAGCGGCGGCGGCGGCGCCTCCCCCCCGCCCTCCGACGCCCTCGATGACGATGGCGTTGGGGATGAGGAGGAGCTGTCCCGGGAGGAGTTGCTGGTGCGCCTCCAGCGGGCGCGCGCGCGGCTGCGCACGTGGGAGGGCGCCGGCCGGGAGCTGCTCTACGGCCTCGTCCTCAACGCCGAGATGAACGCCGTCTACGCGGGGATGCTGCGGGAGCAGCTGCACACCGCCCTGTCCGCGCTCCCATCCGTCTCGTCGGTCGAGTACCTGGAGACGTCGCTGCCGTCGGTGCCGCGCGAGGCCCCCCGCATGACGCTCGTGTCGTGGGGCGGCCTCGGCCACAGCACGTGGGACGTTGCGTTCTCGCCGCGCTCCTGGTGGGTGCGCGCGCGGCTGACCGGTGCCGCCACCCGCTCCGCGCTGCGGCTGCTGTCCTTCTCCGTGCAGCTGTCGGTGACGGACGTGGCGGTGCGCGGGCGGCTGCGGGTGGCCCTCTCGTCCGACCTGTCGGCCGTGCGGCTGTCGTGGGCGACGATGCCCGCGCTGTCCGCGACCGTCACGTCGGCGGTGGGGTGGGGGACGCTGCCGCTGCCGCTGCAGGCGGGGCCCCTCGAGGCGCGCGTCCTTGCCGAGGCGCGCCGGTGGATCCGCCGGCGGCTCGTCGCGCCCGCGTCCATGATGGTGGTGCTCAAGCGGCACCGCCCGCCCGCCGCGGGGCTGTCGGACGAGGACGTGTCAGCGGCGGCGGCGGCGGCGGCGCGGGCGGTCGTGCAGTCGGCGCTGCCGTCGCTTTTTTGAAGGGCGGCGCTGTCGCGACGGCGGCGACAGCGGGGGGGGGGCGGAAGAGAGGGGGGGGGGTCAGAAGGGGAGGGGCAGGAGGGGGGGGGTGGGTAACGCGTGGCGCACGAGACAAAGGTGGGGGGCGAGTGGAGGCATGGGATGGGCGGCGCGTGGGACACCACGCGTCGCGCAGACTGCCTGACAACGCTGCGGGTCGCACGCCCCCGCCCACCCAGACGTCCAAGACCGTGACGGCCACGGCCAGGCCACCGGCAGTGCCGCCGACGCCCCCCCGAGGTGGCGGGGTCCGCGGCCACCCCGGCGGGCACGACTACCGCCGTCTGTGTCTTGGCCACCGTTCGCGCGCGGCGGCGGTGGCGGGGAGCACCCGCGGGGTGGCCCTCCATGGCGGCCGTGACGCCACCCGCTTCCGCCACCGCCCGCCGCCCTCGACGGGGGTGGGCCACTGCCGCGGCGGCCGCGTCGGTGGCGGCTACGGATGCAGCGTTGGGCGCGGAGGGGGGAGGGGACAGGCGGCCACACCCGCCGGCCACGCCCGTCATGTAGGGTTGTGGGCGTGGGGGGCTGCCGCGTCTTGTCCGTGCTGGCGTGACGTTGCAGGCGCCGATGGGTCCCCCTAGAGTGTCGTTCTCGCGCTGGTCTGTGCATGCACAGCCCGGCAGTACGCGGACATGCCTGCGCCGGGTGTGCATGCACAGCCCGGCGGCACGGCCCCCACAGGGACCGGCTTGGTCTACCGCTGCCATCGCCCGGCGGGAAGACGCGGCGGTCCCTGTATGTACCCCGCGTCGCTGCTTGCCTATCGCCCACCGGTGCACGCACACCTCCGCCCGGAAGACCGCGGCGCGGCACACGAGCTGGCGTCGGGCGCTTACACTCTCCCTCACTGATGCCGCCGCCCATTCTGACCGCGGACAAAGCGGCGGAGAGTACGGCTTGCAGGCATGCCTGCATGCCGACCGGTGCCGCGACACGCCCCGCGCCGGCCCCCACGGCGCACCAGTCGCCGTGACTACAACGAGCGGGTGGGCATGAACTGAGCTCCCCGCCCCCCTGATACCGTCGGGCTGCGTGACACTCCTCCGCTCGCCGCCTTTACCCGCCCCCCCCCCCCCCCCGCCACAGACGCACATGCAACAACGTCCCCCACACGCCGCAGACCGGCCCGTTCCGTGGCCCTTCAGGTGCCACAAAACGGCACGCACCCACGCCCCGCGGCGGTCGCCTTGCCCCTCTCCCTACACGCGGCACACGGCGTGCAGCGCCGTGTTGGCACACGCGCCGCACGACGCCGTGCGGGTGGCGTCGGCCCCATCTGCAGCGCCAGCACCGGCGTTGGCGTCGGCACCCGCAGCCGCCGCCGCCGCGGCGGCGGCGGCACCCGCAGCCGCCGCTGCCACAAGCACCGCGTCGACCACGGTCAGCGCGGCGGGGATAGCTTCACGCGGGGGGGCGGCGGGGAGGGAGGCGAGGGGCAGGTGGGGACGGGCACGCGAGCGCGTCGGCGGCGCCTGCGCGCTAGCACCGACGCCGCGGCCGCCGCGGCGGCCACCGCAGCAGCCCGCACCCACCGCGGCCACCAACCCCTTCCCCATCGCCACGGCCATCACCGCCACGCTGGCAGCCGCGGCCGGCCGTCGCCGCCAACGTCGGCGCGGTCCGCCGCGGGTGGCCGCGGCGTCGGCGGCGCCGTTGCAGCCGCTGCCGCCGCTGCCGCAACGGCCGCCGCCGCCTCCATGACAACGGCGGCGGCCGAGGTTGGCAGACCCGGGAGGCAAGGGCGGCGGGTGACAAGCACGGCCGCGTCTCCGGCAACGGCGGGGTAGAAAGGAGGCACACAGCCGCGTTTGCGGCGTCGGCCGCCGCCGCTACCGCCGCCGCCACCACCGACGACACCATGACCACCGCCCCGCACACAGCCGCGAGTGCTGTCGCTGCCGCAACAAGCAGCGCCGCGTGGGCCCGCACCGCCACCACCAGAGCCGAGTCCAACCACCCGCGGTCGGCAGCAGCCCGCCGTGCCGCCGCAGCGGTCGCAGGCGCCGCGGGGCCCGCACGCCCTCCTCCCTCACAGCGGCCGCTCTCTCCGCCCCACCGTCTTTGCCCTCGTCTCAAAAAGGTCCCCTCCCGCACGCGGGCCATACCGGGTGGCCCCTCCCGCCTGCTGCCGGCGCTGCCGTCCGCAATCCCGCCGGAACAAGAGCACACGGCCGCCGCCACCCGCACCGTCGGCAGTCCCACTAGGCCGGGCGGCGACCTCGGCTGAGGGCGCGCCCGGGCGCGGACCGCCGGCCGTCGCAGGATGAGCGGGCAGCGGAGGTGCGTGCGTGGGCAGCGAGTGACGTGCAGATCAGCCGCCGACCGCCCTACCCGCCAGCCGCAGCGTGCCCACACGATGAGCGGGTCACCAAAGAGAGCCAGAAAAAGTACAGAAAGAGGGGTAGTCGGCTGCCAGCGCTGGGTTGTACTGCCCGTGCGTCCACAATAACAAGCAGCAGGGGCCGGCCACGAGGCAAGCGCAAGCGGTCAAGACACCGCTAGCCGCGTTGCCACCACCAGCTTGATGGCCCCCGCGGTGTGGGGCAGCTGGGCACGGCGCGCGCAGAGGGGCTCGCGCCGCGGTGGCCGACGCCAGCGGGGGTGGCGGCCGAGCCGCCAGCACGCGAGCCTCCGCCCGCGCCCTGGACACCTGCGACACAAGGGCCGACGTGCTACAATCGAGGTCCCAGCAAGGCGGGAACCTCGCACCCCCTCCCCCCCCCCCGCTCCTAGCCACGGCACAAAGGCTGCTGGCAGCGGCGCCGCGCACGTCCGTCTGCTTTGCCAGACCAAAAACCCCCCGCCGCATCCCCGCCGTGCACGGCTTCACGCCAACCATCATCCAGTCCCGCTCGGCTCGCCCCCCTCTCAATACGCAGACTCCGCTCCCCCTCCAACACCCACTGGCATCCCAGTACTTGGGCAACACCAGTCCACACAAAGCAGCAACCATGCCCATGCATCCACCGCCTTAACGCTCAGCCACTTTCTCCCGCAAACCCGCCGCGAGGCGCCCCAGTTGCTCGTCCAACTCGACCGCAGCCGCCCCCAAAACGCCAAAAGAATTGCACCGCACGGGCAACCCGCAGCGCCAGAAGATATCGCTGCGACTCCTGGAGAGTCAAACTCAAGCAGAAACACGCGCGGACCCAGTGCTGCGACACTGACTGCCGCGTCTGCACGTTCAGCGCACGCTCATAGGCGCCACCGCCGCCTCCACATTTGCCGCCTTGTCCCCGCCCACACGGTCGCAATACGCGCTGCCCAGCCGGTGCTCCGTCCTCGCCCACTCCACCGGCGCCGACTGTCGGGTTCGCACCTCCAGCGCCCGCTCAAAGCACGCCACCGCCGCCTCCACATTTGCCGCCTTGTCCCCGCCCACACGGTCGCAATACGCGTTCCCTAGGCTATGCTGCGTCCTCGCCCACTCCACCGGCGCCGACTGTCGCGTCAGCACCTCCAGCGCCCGCTCATAGCACGCCACCGCCGCCTCCACATTTGCCGCCTTGTCCCCGCCCACACGGTCGCAATACGCGTTCCCTAGGCTATGCTGCGTCCTCGCCCACTCCACCGGCGCCGACTGCCGCGTCCGCACCTCCAGCGCCCGCTCATAGCACGCCACCGCCGCCTCCACATTTGCCGCCTTGTCCCCGCCAATGCGCTTGCGATACGCGCTGCCCAGCCGGTGCTGCGTCCTCGCCCACTCCACCGGCGCCGACTGCCGCGTCAGCACCTCCAGCGCCCGCTCATAGCACGCCACCGCCGCCTCCACATTCGCCGCCTTGTCCCCGCCCACACGGTCGCAATACGCGTTCCCTAGGCTGTGCTGCGTCCTCGCCCACTCCACCGGCGCCGACTGTCGCGTCAGCACTTCCAGCGCCCGCTCATAGCACGCCACCGCCGCCTCCACATTTGCCGCCTTGTCCCCGCCAATGCGCTTGCGATACGCGTTCCCTAGGCTGTGCTGCGTGCTCGCCCACTCCACCGGCGCCGACTGTCGCGTCAGCACCTCCAGCGCCCGCTCATAGCACGCCACCGCCGCCTCCACATTTGCCGCCTTGTCCCCGCCAATGCGCTTGCGATACGCGCTGCCCAGCCGGTGCTCCGTCCTCGCCCACTCCACCGGCGCCGACTGTCGCGTCAGCACCTCCAGCGCCCGCTCATAGCACGCCACCGCCGCCTCCACATTTGCCGCCTTGTCCCCGCCCACACGGTCGCAATATGCGTTCCCTAGGCTGTGCTGCGTGCTCGCCCACTCCACCGGCGCCGACTGCCGCGTCAGCACCTCCAGCGCCCGTTCATAGCACGCCACCGCCGCCTCCACATTTGCCGCCTTGTCCCCGCCAATGCGCTTGCGATACGCGTTGCCCAGCCAGTGCTCCGTCCTCGCCCACTCCACCGGCGCCGACTGTCGGGTTCGCACCTCCAGCGCCCGCTCAAAGCACGCCACCGCCGCCTCCACATTTGCCGCCTTGTCCCCGCCCACACGGTCGCAATACGCGTTACCTAGGCTATGCTGCGTCCTCGCCCACTCCACCGGCGCCGACTGTCGGGTTCGCACCTCCAGCGCCCGCTCATAGCACGCCACCGCCGCCTCCACATTCACCGCCTTGTCCCCGCCCACACGGTCGCAATACGCGTTCCCTAGGCTGTGCTGCGTCCTCGCCCACTCCACCGGCGCCGACTGTCGCGTCAGCACTTCCAGCGCCCGCTCATAGCACGCCACCGCCGCCTCCACATTTGCCGCCTTGTCCCCGCCAATGCGCTTGCGATACGCGTTCCCTAGGCTGTGCTGCGTGCTCGCCCACTCCACCGGCGCCGACTGTCGCGTCAGCACCTCCAGCGCCCGCTCATAGCACGCCACCGCCGCCTCCACATTTGCCGCCTTGTCCCCGCCAATGCGCTTGCGATACGCGTTGCCCAGCCAGTGCTCCGTCCTCGCCCACTCCACCGGCGCCGACTGTCGGGTTCGCACCTCCAGCGCCCGCTCATAGCACGCCACCGCCGCCTCCACATTTGCCGCCTTGTCCCCGCCCACACGGTCGCAGTACGCGTTCCCTAGGCTGTGCTGCGTGCTCGCCCACTCCACCGGCGCCGACTGCCGCGTCAGCACCTCCAGCGCCCGTTCATAGCACGCCACCGCCGCCTCCACATTTGCCGCCTTGTCCCCGCCAATGCGCTTGCGATACGCGCTGCCCAGCCGGTGCTCCGTCCTCGCCCACTCCACCGGCGCCGACTGTCGGGTTCGCACCTCCAGCGCCCGCTCATAGCACGCCACCGCCGCCTCCACATTTGCCGCCTTGTCCCCGCCCACACGGTCGCAATACGCGTTCCCTAGGCTATGCTGCGTCCTCGCCCACTCCACCGGCGCCGACTGTCGCGTCCGCACCTCCAGCGCCCGCTCATAGCACGCCACCGCCGCCTCCACATTTGCCACCTTGTCCCCGCCCACACGGTCCCAATACGCGTTCCCTAGGCTGTGCTGCGTGCTCGCCCACTCCACCGGCGCCGACTGCCGCGTCAGCACCTCCAGCGCCCGCTCATAGCACGCCACCGCCGCCTCCACATTTGCCGCCTTGTCCCCGCCAATGCGCTTGCGATACGCGCTGCCCAGCCGGTGCTCCGTCCTCGCCCACTCCACCGGCGCCGACTGTCGGGTTCGCACCTCCAGCGCCCGCTCATAGCACGCCACCGCCGCCTCCACATTTGCCGCCTTGTCCCCGCCCACACGGTCGCAATATGCGTTCCCTAGGCTGTGCTGCGTGCTCGCCCACTCCACCGGCGCCGACTGTCGGGTTCGCACCTCCAGCGCCCGTTCATAGCACGCCACCGCCGCCTCCACATTTGCCGCCTTGTCCCCGCCCACACGGTCCCAATACGCGTTCCCTAGGCTGTGCTGCGTGCTCGCCCACTCCACCGGCACCAACTGCCGCGTCCGCACCTCCAGCGCCCGCTCAAAGCACGCCACCGCGGCATCCAGGTCAGCCGCCTTGTCCCCGCCCACGCGCTTGCGATATGCGTGGCCAAGCTTGTGCTGCGTCGCCGCCCACTCCAGCGGTGTGGTCTTGCGCTTTGTCAGGGTCAGCGCACGCCGACAGCAGTCCACCGCCGCCTCTGTGTTTACCGCCCGGTCTCCACCAGCACTTTCGCCGTACGCCCAAGCCAGTGCTCGGTATGCCCTGGACAGCAGCAACGGCGTCCGTTGGATCTCGTGGTCGGGATTGTCCACACAAGACCGCAGCGACGCCAGAACAATCTCCACGTCGCCTTGGTAGGCCAAAGGCGAGCCACTCGCCTCACGAGCTCTTCGCCAACTCGGATCCATTAGCGACACCACCGCAGAGACATCGCCACCAGCCGCCGCGTGAAAGGCAACATTGTGGAACCAGTACCCGTCGTTCCGTGTTTTCCAAAACGGATACGTCCGAAGCCCGTGCTCGTCGGTGGAAGTACCGCCCACGTCGTCGAAGTAGTCGTGCATCAGCCGGCCGTGCAGCACTCGGCAGTTATCGCCCAGCAGGCTCTTGGCAAACTCGCCAACAACAGGGTGTACGATAACGCCGTCCACCACGCCGTTCGACACGTCCACGTCCCGGCGCAGCAGCCCCGCCCGTACCAGTTGGTTAACCTGCCGGTCCACGCCACTGAGCTCCGTCATCTCGCCAGCACCACCGTAAGCACGTTCAGCCGAGTGTGCTCCATCGACAGCCCCGGGGTCCACCTGGAGCCTCCACAGTCGGGCCAGCACGAGCGTTCCAACCTTCACACTGGTCGGCAGGATTCCCAGCCGCACAAACGCCGAGCCACTCTCCGCGTCGGGGAGAAGCGCCAGGCTTGCTTCCAGCGTGGCCCGCACAGACCGCTGCATGTCCAGGCCGCCATCGGGGAGCCCAAAGTCCGGCTCCATCCACCGCCGTTCCAGCGCTTGCACGACATGAAACCACGCACCACCGCGATCCGCAATCATGGCGCAGATGATCGAAAGTGACAGCGCGTGTCCCTCCGTCTTGCGCAACACTCGTTCCACCCACCCGGCTTCCTCAACAGGAGAGAACGGGGCCACCCCCGCCACCACCGGCTTGCCCACCGCCTGGGCGAGCAGCACCCTGGCGTCACAGTCTGGTAGACCGTCAATGAACACCGGCTGGGAGCCGAGCAGCGACACGACCGGCTCAGAGCGCGTTGTGAACAACACCGGTGTCGCCGGCGGCACGACGCGCAGCAGTAGCTGCAGCAGCTCCCGCTTTGAGTACAGCACGTCGTCAATCACGACCAAACGCTGGGCAGCCTCAGCCGCCGGCACCAACTGCGTGTGCTGCGCAGCCTCGGCGACCACGTCGTCATGCACCTGGAGCTCGAGCAGCCGCCTGGCCGTGTCGGCACCGCAAACACGATAAACCAACGCAATCACTGCGTCCACCACCGTCTGCAGCGTGGAGATGTCACTCAGCTGCACCCACATGGTGCCCCTAGGGAAGTGCTCGCGCACATAGTCACAGGCCGCCACACCCGCACAGGCGGTGGACTTGCCGCTGCCACCAATTGCGTACACGCCCAGCCGGGGTGCCTCACGGCTCTCGCTCTCCACATAGGCCAGCAATGCGGAGACCAGGGTACATTCGGCGCGACCCGGTGTGGCCACGCCAGACACGTACTTGCTCGGGTCGGGGGGGCGCGCATTGAAGCGCGCATCATAGTCTGCCAGGTCCCGCGCCGCCGCGACGCCCAAGCAAACCGAGTGCCCCATCTGGGACACCTTGGTGTGCAGCTGGTCCACCTTGTCCACCACCTCGTAATAGTGCGCACCGTCCTTGGTCAGCCCAACCGCCATGTCGTGCAGCGTGTTGAGGTCCGCCTCCCACTCACGCACGACGCCATCCAGGAGGACGCCCTTGGCGTCGCCGGCAAAGTACGATCGCTCCACGGCCGTCAGCAACGCCTCGAGGCGCCGCAGTAGCCCACACAACTGCTCGATGTGCGCGCCGACAAAGGTCGTCTGGTCGCGCCGCAGCGCCTCGACGGTGCGTTGCAGCACGCAGGTCAGCACGTCCATGCACCGGGTGGTGACGGCCACCCGGATCGCGGCGTGATCGTCGGCAAGCACCAGCAGCGCCCCGGCCTGCACGACGAGCAGCGCCAAGCGGAGTACGGGCCCCGCCACGGGCACGTCACTGGCCGAGTCCACCGCGTCAGCCACCTTCATGGCCGCGCCCGCGCCAGCCTTGACCGCCGCTGTTGGCGAGAACAGCCAGTGTGACGCGACGAGCAGGGCCCGGCGCCCACGCGCTCCCAGCGCCGCCGCCACCCCACTGGGCATCGCGTCGCTTGCAGGCGACAGGTGCGGTCGCACCGATGCGAGCAGCGCGTCCACCGCTGCCGCGGACTGGCAGTCACCGCCACATGCCGGCAACAGCAGCGACGGCCACGGCTGGGTCAGCGCCTTGGCCGCGGCCGCCCAAGCCGCGGCCGCGGCCGGCGAGGGCGCCTTTAGCAGCAGTGCTAGCTCGGCTAGGTCCCCAGCGCCCGGCACGGGGCTCTGCTCCACCCCGCGCACCCACAGCAGGCAGTCGGTGTGGGCCACGCCGGCGGGCACGTCGGCCGGCACCGCCGGCCGCAGCTCCCCAGCCTCCCGCTCCAGCAACACGCACGCCGGGCGCAACGCCCGAAACGCGTCGACCGACGCGGGCACCCCACCACGCGGCGTATCCCAGAGCAGGTAGAGCGCGCGACCGAGCCAAGCATGGACAATGACGACGGGACCGCCGCGGCGGACCGGCTTGCGCGTCTTGGACGTGCACGTCACCACCTCAAACGTGACGATGGGGAACCCGCCAGCCGCACCCGCGCCGTCTGCTGGGTGTACCGTACCCACGCCGCTGCCTCCCACGGCGATGCCGCCGGCAGCAGTGTGCCCCTCAACGGGGTCGTCGGCGCGGCCGGCGTCGCCGCCGCCGTCCCCCACCACCGACACTGCCGCGGCGGGCACCGCTCGCGTCGTGGCACCGCCGCCCGCGCCGAAAGGCCTCTCCTCCGTGGCGGCCGCCCCCCCCAGCGACAACGCCAGCGTGCCCCCCGCCCGCGGGTCCGCCGCGGCCGCCGCCGACCGCGGCGCGCCGTCCCCTCTGGCCGCCGGCAGCTCCGCCGTGTCCGCCCCGGTCGGCGCCACGGCCGCCGCGGCGGTACCGCCCGCGGCCGCCACCGCCGGCACGTCGCCGCCGCCGCCGCCGCCGCCCGCCGCCGCCGCCCGGCCGCCCGCCCCGCCCGCCGCCGCCGCCGCCGCCGCCGCCGCCGCCGCCACCGCCGCCGCCGCGCCGCCGCCGCCGCGCCGCCCGCCACGGCGATAGCGGGGCAGGCAGGCGGCCGCCCAGCGTGCCATCGCCACGCCGCCCAGCGCCGAGCCGTCGGCGGCGCGCCCCAAACGGGACGGCACAGCCGGTGCCGCCGCCCCCGCCCCGCCGCGCACGCCCACCGCCGCGGCGGCCGCCGACGCGCGCGCGCCGCCCCGCCGGGGCCGCGTCGACCGCCACACGAGTGGTGGCGTGTTCGCCCTGTGGCAGCCAAAGCCGGATCCGCGGCTGCTCCGTCACGGCGGCGGCCGCCCCACGGAGCGCACGGCGCCGAGCCAACGACAAGCAGAACAAAAAAAAAGAAGAAAAAGGACGTCACCGCGGCAACGTCGCCCGGGGAGCGCACCGCGCCAGGCACAAGGGCGGGCGCGGCACGCCGGCGCGGCCACAGCCCGTGGGCCGCGTGGGGGGGGAGGGAGCGAGGGCGCGTCGGCGGCGGCCGTGCGTGGCCGGCCACAAGGGCGGGAGGGACACGTTGGGCGGCCACACCCTGTCGGCCGGGCGTGGGGAGAGGAGGAGCGTCCCCGGCGGTCGCGGGTCGCGCGCACGCTGGCGACCACCTGGGCGGCCGCCCCGCCTGGGCGGCCGCCGCGGGCCCATGACGGCGCGCCCCCCGTCCAGACGTGTTGCCGGGGAGGGGGCGTCTTGGCATCGCTGGGCCACCCGCCAGCGCACAGTCCTCGTTGCAGCAGAGCAAGGGCACACTCCTGTACATCCAGCACAGCGGCCCAGCTCGGAAGGCCCGTGACGGGGGGCGCACGGTGCGGTGCGACGACAAGGTCAACGTCGACGCGGCACCGCCACGCGCAGCCGCACGCGGGCGTCGCCGGCACGGCCGGCACGACGACTGGACGGACGGGCGACAGCGGATGTGCGCGCGGCGGAGAGCGCGGCGACTCCGTGTCCGACCAATGAAGTGGGAGCACGTGTGTGAAAAAAAAAATACACGTCAGCCTCTCACGTTGTTTGGCGGGCTTGGCGGTTGGGACTTGGCCGCCGCCTCGGTCGCCGAGCCCGTGTCCTCGGTCACCAACGCGAGCGGGCTCTGGCAGTCGGTGCGGGCACCCCAGACAGCTACCAACATAGTCCGAGAGCGAGCGCGCACACCACCGAGACGGCGGCACGAGAAAAATGGCCGTCCCGTAGGGCTGTGCCGTAGGGGTGCGCCCATCTCACTGCGGCGGCCGCTGCCTCCGCCGCTGCCGCCGCACACACACAACCCAGGCGTCATCCACCGCCACCTGCCGCTCCACGTGCTGGTCCTCAAGGAAGAAGGGCACGACCGTCGTGGCCTCCACGACCCGCGCCGCCGCCGCCGCCTCGGTGTGGTCGACGGCGGCCGCCGACGGGGCCGAGCCGGCCACCAGCGTCGCAATGGAGGCGGCCAGTGCCGCCGGCGCCGCGCTGCGGGGGGTGTCCGGCGTGGTGGCGTCGTTGCAGCCGGCCGTGGCGCGCCGCCCCACCGACTGCCGCTGCCGCTGCCAGCGCGACGACGCGACGCCCGCAGACGCAACGTCGGCAGAGGGGGTGGCCCGGCGGGACGCGGCGGGCAGCCCCGCCAGCACCGTCGTCCGCAGCGGCAGTGGCTCGACGCGGTAGCTGTTTGCCGCGTGCGTGGCGGTGGCCATGGCCGGCGGGTGGAGGAGGTGCTCGTGCTTGGCGCACAGCAGCACCTGGTCCGCGTCGTTGGCGGTGCCACGGCAGCAGCGGCGCCACTTTTTCCGCCGCGCACGACCCCGCCTCGTCGGCGGTGGTCTGCCGCACAAAGTTCAGGCACCGGCCGTCGTCGTGCAGCCGCGCCATGATCGCCTGGTACGCCATGACGGCGTGGCGCATGTTGAGCGGCGGCGCCCAGCCGACGTTGATGGCCGCCTCGTACGCGCCGAGGTGGCCGGCCGCCTCGGCGTCCATCAGCCGGTCAAACGAGACGCCCAGGTCCGCGTACGTGTCACGAAACGCCAGCACCTGCGTGTCGTCAAAGTAGGGGAAGAGCCACTTGACAGCGCCGCGTACGTCCCGGGGGGGGGGGCGCGTCGCCGCCGCCGCCGCCGCCGCCGCCGCCGCCGCGCCCGGCCGCTGCCGCCGCCGCGGCCGCTCCCGGGCGTTGCGTCGCGGCCGCGTCGCCAGCAGGGACAATCGCCAGCTGCAGCAGCAGCAGCAACCGTCACTGTCACGGGCGCAGCCGCCGCAAGCCACCGCCTGATGGCACCCATATCGAACGTACTGCGCGCGCGGGAAGCGCCGGCGACGGTCAACCACAAGAAAAAGAATAGACGCCGCGCGCAGCGGCGAAGGAGGGTGTGGGAGGGGCGGATGTGGGCGATGGGGGGCGGGGGGGGGGGGGCGGGCCCAAGCGCAATGGCAGCCCGCCGGCGTCACCCGCGACGGGCCCACCACCCGAGCGCGGCCGAGGAAAGCGGAGCAGGCCGCGGAGGGGAGCAGCCAACGAGGGCACGACGCGACGGCAGTCCCCGGCCGCAGGACCAGGCAACCGCCCTTCAAAGCGTCCACGCGACCGCCGCCACCGCCGCCGCCGCCGTCACTGCCGCCGCCGCCGCCGCCACCGTCACTGCCGCCGCCGCCGCCGCTGCCGCCACGCCGGGGCGCTCGCGCCCTTGCAGGGCGGCCCGCCGCAGCACGACTGCGCCGACGCCCGCGCCCGCCCCCCCTCTCCCACCCCATGACCAAGACCGGGGACCCCTCCACAAAAGCAGCCCCACCGCCGCCGTCATGAGAGCCGGCGGCGGTCGGGCGGGCGGCTGGGTGGGTGGCGCGCCTCTCCGGTTCCCACAGAGGCAGGTCGCGGCCGCCCGTGCCCGTGCAGCAGCGGGACGAGGTGGGTGGGACTACGCGGCCGCTTTAGCCCGCCGGCGGTTCCATGTCCGCGGCGCCCGCCGGCGGCACGTCCATCCGCCGCGGCAGCAGCGGCTCCGCCACCCCCCCCGCGCGCGCCAGCGCGTCCGTGGCCCAGGCGTCGAGGTCGCCCCCCCCCTTGCCGCCGCCACCCTCATCCCACGCGCCCCCCCCCCCCCCACCTCCCCCGCCTCATCGCCCTCGGGCACCCTCACCACCGCCGCCACCACCGTCACAGCGTGCTTGACGAGGCCGCTCGCGTTGCCCACGACCAGCTCGTACACGCCCGACGCGGGCAGGCGGACGCCGCCCGCGCCGGCGGGCGCCGCCGCGGGCGGCGCCAGCCAGTTGCCCGCCGCGTCGCGCACGCCAAACGTCACCGCCCCCGACGACGCGTCGTGCGTCCACACGACCGCCGCGGGGGGGGGGGGGGCAACGACCGCCAGCGGCGTCGACGACCGCCGCCGCAGGCGCAGGGACGTGGGGCCAACCGCCGCCGCCGCCGCCGCCGCCGGTGCTGCCACCGCCGGCCGCCCGTTGGTGGCGGCCGCGGCGGCGGCGGCGGCGGCGGCGGCGGCGGCAGTGGCCGTCGTGGCCGCATCCGCCGCAGCCGCGGCCGCCGCGGCGGCCGGCGGCGGCGGCACCGCCGCCCCCCCCGGCGGCACGCTCGGCGGCGCGCGCCGGCCGGCCGCCTCCCCGTCCGCCGCGGCCGCCACGACCGCGGCGGTGGCGGCGGCAACGCCCGCGCCCAGCCCCGCCACCACCCCCCCGGTCGCGTCGGCCAGCACCGCCGCGGCGGCGGCCACCTCCGCCACCGCCGCCCGCACCGCCGCGTCAATGGCGGCCGCGTCAGCGGCGTCCCCCCCTTTTCCCTCCCCCCCTCCGCGTCCGCCTCCCCCCCTCCCCCCCCCCACGCCGCCACCCCCGCCGGGCCGTCCACCGCCACCGCCTCCACCGCCGCCGCCGCGGCGAGCAGCCCGCCGCCGAGGCGCGCCACCTCCCCCAGCACCCCCCCATACGCGCGGCGGAGGCCCGCGGCGGCGGCGTCACCCGCGCCGCCGGCGCCGCCGCGGCCCATCGCGACGAGCCGCGCCGGCGCCGCCGCGGGCGCGCCAACCACCACCGCCCGCACCGCGGCGGCAAGCACCCCGGGCGAGGTGGTCAGCGTCGCGACGCGCCGCCGCCGCTCCGCCTGCGCCGCCGCCAGCACCCGGTACTTGGCGTCGAGGCCCGCGGCGCACGCGTCGTCGCCGCCGCGGCCGCGGTCGCCGCCGCCCCTACCCCCGCCGCCCGCCCCGAGCAGCACCGCGTCGAGCGCGGCGGCGGCGCGCGCGTCCGAGCGCGCCCGCGCGGCGCGGAGCAGCGGCTGCCGCACATCGTCGGCCGGGAGGACCGCGGCGAGCGTGCCAAACACGACCGCCTGCTGGGCGGCCGCGTGGCCGGCAAGGGCGGCCGCCGCCGCCCGCAGTGCCGCGACCGACGCGTCGAGGCTGGCCGCCGGCAGGCGAGGGGGGGCCAGCCGCCGCGGCGGCGCGGCGGCACCCGCCAGACGCTGCGACGGCGCCGCCGCCGCCGCCGCCGCCGCCGCCGCCTCAGCCGCCGCGGCCCGGCGGCAGCGCGCAACCGCCGCGGCGGCGCGCAGCAGCGACGCCGCCGCCTCCTCCGCGGCCCAGCGCAGGTAAAAGAGCAGCCCGTCGAGCCGGTCACCCCGCACCGCCGCGTCGCGCAGCGCGTCATAGTGGGCGAGGCGGGCGGCGAGGTCGGCCGCCCAGCGCGGCCCGCCGCCGGCACTGCCGTCGGCGGCGTCACGGCCGACGCCGCCGCCGCCGCCGCCGCCCGCGGCGGCGGCGGCCAGCCGCGCCGTCGCGGCGGCGACCGACCGCCGCGCGGCGGGCACCGCCGGCGGCACCGCCGGCGGCGGCAGCGCCGCCAGCGCCGCCCGCACCGCCGCCGCGTCGCGCGCGTCGAGGGCGGCGTCGTCGCCCCGCACGGCGGCTACCGCCGCGGCGGGGGGTGCCGCCGCCGCCGCCGCCGCCGCCGCCGCCGCCACTGCCGCGGCGGCCGCCGCCGCCGACGACGCGGCGGCGGCGGCGGCCGACGCGGCGCCCGCCGCGGCGGGCAGGCCATAGCCGCCTCCGCCTGCGCCTTTGCCGCCACCGCCACCGCCACAGCCGCCGCCGTCGCCGCCGCCGCCGCCGCCGCCGCCGCCGCCGCCGCCGCCGCCGTCACGGCCGTCACCACCGCTACTACCACCGCCGACGGTGGCGGCGGCCACGTCACACAGCGCCGCGTGACGCCGCGGCGACGGCCACGGCGCCGGGCGGAGGAGGCCACCCCGTGGCGGGGGCGCCGCCGCCGCCGCCGCGTCCGTGGCGGCCGCCGTGGCGGGGGCCACCGGGTGGCGGCCGCCCGCGGCTGCAGGCGGCACGGCGGCGGCGGCCACGCCCGGCGCCGCCGCCGCCGTCGCCGCCGCCGCCGCCGCCGCCGTCGCGGCCGCTGCCGTCGCCGCCGCCGCGGCCGCCGCGGCGTCGGCGGCGGCGGCGGCGTCGCCGACCCGCGGCCGCCGCGGCGGGCACCAGGGCGGCGGTGGCGGCGGCACGGCGGGGGCGGGCACGAGCGTCGCGGTGGCTGCCGAGGCGGCGGCCCAGCCGGCGGCGACCGCGGCCGCGGCGGGGAGGGCGCCGGGGGGGAGGCGCATGGTGGGGGGGGGGCAGGGGGGTGGGGGGGGGGGGGGGCGGGGAACCGGGCGACTCCGCGGGGAGCGGCGGGGGGGGGGGGCGGGAAGAGAAGCGGAGACACGCGGATGAGGGGAGGGAGGCCAGGAGGGGGGGGAAGCACCAATGGGGGGGGGGGGGAGGTGGCCGGCAGTGCGCCGGCGCCACGGCCGCGGTGGCCCCGCGGCGGCGACGGTGTGCAGGCACGGGGCGGGGCGGCGTGGAGGGGGGGCGGTGGAGGTGGTCGGGGTGTTGGGGTACCGCCCCGCCGACGCCCACCGCCACCGCCGGCGACCGGCTTCAATTGCAGGCGCGCACGCCCGCAAAGTGGTCAACTGTGACCGCCGCGGCGATGGTACTTGTGTGGTCCTTCTTTCGGCAGCCTCGATCTCCCGCGCGAATCACAGATGGCCAAGTCCGCTGCTGGGCGGAACCGGTGGCGGTCCCCTCCCACACGCCCCCGCCGCGCTTGGACCCGCCCGCATCCAGCGCCCCGCCGCCCCCAACGCCCTCCCCAGTCGTGCTGGCCTGCTCCTGTCCGCGTCTCGCCGTCCCCCCCCCCGCCTCCCCCTCTTCCCAGCCCCATCCGCATTTTTCTTTCATCATGCCTGCCCCCGCCGCCTTTGCACCCGCGCCCGCCTCGTTTGCGGGCTCGGCCCGCCGCCTGCCCACCGCCGCCGCGGCGCGGCGGCCGGCGGCGCCCGCCACGGCCGTGGCGGCAGTGCCCCGCGGTGGGGCGGCGGTGGTCATGACGTCCGGGACGCCCAAGCCCGTGACGGACGTGGAGGACGATGGGGGCGACGGCTTTTTCGGGTCGGCCAACGTGGCCGAGGCGCTGGGCGTGTCGGTCGACTTTTCCGACGGTGACAAGGAGTACCTGGACGCCGCCGTCAACGAGGCGGACCTGATTGAGCGCATCAAGGTGCTCGCCCGGGCGTACGAGGAGAAGCGGACGGCGCCGCGCAAGGGCAAGGGCATGCCCCAGGCGGGGGACTACCTCAGCAACCTGTGAAGGAGGTCTAGGCGTGGCGGAGACGGGCGTGGGACGGAGAAGTGGGCTCGTGGCGGAGCAGAAGGAAGGAGCGGAGGGGGAGGCGGTTGGGGGGGGGGGGGAGGAAGCCAGGCGTGCGCGTCACGTGGCGGTGGCTCGTGGGATGGTGTGATGGGTGGCGAGCTGGCGAGGGGTCGGTGTTGGGGGGGAGGGGGTGGTTGCTGTGGGGCAGACAGACGCGGGTGCGAATGGGTGCGGCCATGGTGGCTGCTTCAGACGCCGGTCGGGGTGAATCCCCAGATGGGCACCGGCGGGTTGCGAGCGGTTTGCCCAGCGGCGTGCGCGGCACAGCAAAGCTGCCAAGCGCGTCTGCCGCCGCGTCGGGTTCCCTGTGCCCGTTTTTCCTCTTTTTCCTCCGTGTCTTGCATCTCGGCAGCCCGTGGGCTCGTGCCGTCAAGGGCGCGCGCCGTGTCTCGCGGCGCCAGCTGGGTCGGGTCACTCGCGTCGGTGCCGCCCAGCGCTCGTCACAGCCCACAACCCACCCCTCCCCGCCATATTGCTGAAATCCTTGATGCACGTGCGCGCATTTGGCACAACGTCTTTTCGTTGGTACCCCCAAATTGACCATCCCCGTTTTCAACACACAACCCATCGTCGACATGCGATCTCGGACCATCCCCCGCAGCCGCACTCCCGACCACAGGCCGCCAAATCGGGGCACCGAGACTGCCACAGCCCTACACCGCCCCCCGCCGATCGCCTCTTGCGCTTCCAGGGCCCCGCTCAGGGACACCGGCGCCCTCCTCCCCCCCCCCCATTTGTTCCCCTTTCCTCTGGTCTACAAGCCCTGAACTCCCCGAGCCTCGTCATGCCGTCTGCCTCGGGCGCCGCCGGCGTGCCCGGCTTTGTGGGCGCCGCCCCCCTGGCCGGCCGGTCCGCCCCGCCCACCGCCGCGGCGGCGGCCACCGTTCCATCTGCGTCTGCCGCCTCTGCTTTTGCGGGGGTGCGTCTGGCTCGCGTTGGCCCCTCCCGTGTGGTCGGCGCGGCGCCATGGCGGTCACCCGCCCGCGCGCCGCACCCCACCCCCCGGGGCGGCGGTGCGGGCGGCCGGCCGGCGGCGCCGTCCATGGGCCTGTTTGACTCATTGAAAAAGGCGGTTGGCCTGCCCGCCGACGCGGCTGCCGACGGCGACGGCGGGGACCCGGACGAGCGCGCGGGGGCGGCGGTCGGCGGCGACGCCGTCGACTTGGCCGCCAACGCGCGGCTGCTCGAACAGTACGGGACGCTGGTCACCCAGGTGACGGACCGCTTTGAGTCGACCGAGGCGCTGTCCGACGAGGAGATCCGGGCTGCCGCCGCCGCCCTGCGCGCGCGCCTGTCGGCGGCCTCCCCCGACGGCGCGACCGTGGCGGACCTGGACGGTGGCCTCGGGGAGGCGTTTGCGCTTGCCCGCGAGGCCGCCTACCGCACGGTCGGCCTGTGCCCGTATGACGTGCAGCTGCTGGGCGGGGTGGCGCTCCACCGGGGCAACGTGGCCGAGATGGCGACGGGGGAGGGCAAGACGCTCGTCGCGGTGCTGCCGACGGTGCTGGCGGCCATGGCCGGCCGCGGCACCGTCCTGGTCGTCACGGTCAATGACTACCTGGCGCGGCGGGACGCCGAGTTTGTCACGCCCATCCACGAGGCGCTCGGCCTGACCGTCGGCCTCGTGCAGGCGGGGGACACGCCCGCTGAGCGGCGCGCCGCGTACGCAGCCGACGTGACGTACGTGACGAATAGCGAGCTCGGCTTTGACTATCTCCGGGACAACCTGGCGCTTACCGCTGATGACCTTGTGCTGGGGCGCCCGTTTTACTATTGCCTCGTTGATGAGGCCGACTCGGTGCTCGTTGACGAGGCGCGAACGCCGCTCATCATCTCCGAGTCGGTCGACGCGCCGGCTGGCAAGTACGCGGCGGCGGCCAAGGTGGCGAACGCGCTCACCGTGGGCGTCCACTACACCGCCAACGTCAAAGAGCAGAGCGTGCTCATGACCGACCGGGGGTACGCGGACATTGAGCGGGCGCTAGGCGTGGACGACCTCTTCAACCCGGCCGATCCGTGGGCACCGTATCTCATCAACGCTCTCAAGGCCAAAGAGCTGTTCAAGCGGGACACCAACTATCTGGTGCGCGACACCGAGGTGGTCATCATTGACGAGTTTACTGGCCGCGCCATGGAAGGCCGCCGTTGGTCTGACGGCCTGCACCAGGCTGTCGAGGCTGCCGAGGGCATCCCCGTTGCATCAGAGGCGTCCACGGTGGCGTCCATCTCGTACCAGGCCTTCTTCCGCCTCTTCCCGCGTCTGGCGGGCATGACGGGGACGGCGGCGACTGAGGCGACCGAGTTTGGTGACATTTATAGCTTGCGCGTCGTTCCCATCCCAACAGCCCTGCCGGTGGCGCGCAAGGACTACCCCGACGCGGTGTTCAAGACCCCTGCTGGCAAGTACAAGGCGGTGATGCGGGAGGTGGCACGGGCGCACCCGTCGGGGCGGCCGCTGCTCCTGGGCACCACGTCGGTCGAGGCGTCGGAGCAACTGTCGGCGCTGCTCGGTGAGGTGGGCGTTCCGCATGAGGTGCTCAACGCCAAGGCGGCGGCGGCGCAGCGGGAGGGCGAGATTATCGCGCAGGCGGCGCGGCGGTACGCGGTGACGATTGCAACCAACATGGCGGGCCGCGGCACGGACATTGTGCTTGGCGGCAACCCCGAGTATTACACGCGCGCGCTTGCGCGGCGGGCACTCGTGCGGCGCTCTAACCGCCTAGCAAAGGCGCTTGAGACCAATGACTCGGCGGAGGGGGAGGGCCCCATCTCCTTTTACGTCATTGACGATGCGGTCATCCCGGGCGACGGTGATGGCCTTACCGACGCCACGCGGGAGGCTCTCGACGCAGCAGCCGGGGCTGCGTTTAAGGGCGCCCCGCGGTCGCTGCAGACATCTGAGGGCATCGATACGCTCGTCTCGGTGGCGGCTGGCGTTGGTGGCGAGGCTGAGACCGACCTCGCGGCGCTCTCTAAGAAGACGGGCGCCTCTGCTGAGGCGGTGGCGCAGCTGGCCTCGGCATTGGCCTCGGCTCGAGCGGAGCTCAAAGCGGTGTGTGCCGCGGAGCAGGAGGCGGTCGTTGAGCTCGGCGGCCTGTACGTTATTGGCACCGAGCGCCACGAGTCACGGCGCATTGACAACCAGCTGCGTGGTCGATCTGGGCGTCAGGGTGACCCAGGGGCGTCCCGCTTCTTTGTGTCCCTCGAGGACAGGTTGTTCAAGACGTTTGGCGGGGACAAGCTCCAAAAACTTCTCACCGTGTTCCGGGTGGACGAGGATACGCCCATCGAGTCCAAGTCGGTTACGTCGGCGCTCAACAGTGCGCAGGCCGCTGTCGAAGTGTACTACTCTGACATTCGCAAGCAGCTATTCACGTACGACGAGGTCCTCTCCGTGCAGCGCGCTGCCATTTATGCCCAGCGGCGGCGGCTGTTGACAGCAGGGGACCACTCGATGGACACCATATACGCTGACTGGTGCGCCGAGACGGCGGCGGAGATTGTGCCGAACTATGTGACGGCCGATGCGGGTGGCAAGGCCGACGCGGCCAACTACCCCGGCCTCGATGCCAAGCTCCACCAATTTTTCCCCAACATCACTGGCGTTGACGAGGCATCTCTGTCAGGCGCTGGTCGCGGCAGCGCTGTCGCAGACGCGGTTGCCGCACGAGTCGCGGCGGCGCTCACTGACAAGACCGCCTCCCTCAATGCCGGCCGGTCTGGCAAGGACGGCGGCTCGTTTGCGTCCGAGGTGGAGCGCTTCCTCGCTCTCTCCCAGGCCGACGCCCAGTGGCGGGAGCACCTGAAAAAGATGGACTACCTCAAGGAGTTTGTGGGCCTCCGCGCGTACGGTAGTGACGACCCACTGGTGGCCTACCAGCGGGAAGGCTTTGCCCTCTTTGAGGCCCTGATGGCAGGGATTCGTCGCAATGCGGTGTACTCGCTCTTCCAGTACGAGCCAACCAAGAAGGCGGCCGCTGCCGCCGGGGGGGGAAAGGGGAAGAAGAAGCGCGGGAAGAAGTAGCTACTCGAATCGCCGAGGGGTGGAGGAGACGGAGGGGTAAGAGGTAGG
This sequence comes from Pyropia haitanensis, assembly GCA_008729055.1. Taxonomy (NCBI): domain Eukaryota; phylum Rhodophyta; class Bangiophyceae; order Bangiales; family Bangiaceae; genus Pyropia; species Pyropia haitanensis. Next base: position 3,266,174 of record SDUX01000002.1, read on the forward strand.
GAGAGACAGAGAGCTAGGCGGGATGGACAGAAGCTCAATTGCCAGCGGCGCTCGCCGCCTCAGCCGCCGCGTGCGTGCTCGGTTCAAGTCGGTCAATGATGCTCACGAGCTCCCCTTTTGTCCCTCAGCCTCTCGCTTCATCGAGGTAGGTACCAGGGGTGGAGCGGTCGTGGCAGGACAGGCGGCGGCTGCAAGGCGGTGTCGCACCTCCCGCTTCTGTGGCAGACTGGGGACCTTGACTGCGGTTCCCGCCGCCGCCGCGTCGAGGAAGAAGGATGGCGCGGAGGTCGGCGACGGCGGCCGCGGCAGTGCCAGAGGTGGTGGCGGCGACCGCGACGACGTTGAGGGCTGGACGTGCGACAGTGGCGGCGGAGGTGGACTGGAGGAGAGAGCGACGGTGGCGCGCGCCCCCCCCCCGCCGGCGGCCGCGATACGAGACAGCGGTTGGGGCTGTGGTGGAGGCGACGGCGGTAGCGGCGGTGGCATGGCGGTGGGTGGGCCCGGCAGGGCACATGGGGCGACAGGCGGAAAAGGCGACGGCGACAGAGAGAAAACAAACGCTGACGGTGTTCTTCTTTTTTTGCACGGCTCGTATTGCCGCCTGGCGGTGGGTGGAGGGGCTGACACGAGGAGCGACAGCGCCACCTCGGCGCACCGCCCGTCCTCTTCCCCACCTCCCTCGCCCCCCGCCCGTCTACCGTACCGCTGACCACGGAGAGGCGCCCAGATTGGCTCCCTTGGCGGACGCAAGAACAGAGGATGAGCAACGACTGGATCATGGGGAGACAATTACCATGAAATTGAATCGCACCACGTGGCTTTGGTCGGCTCTCGCGCAGCGGGCGCGTTCGAGGTGGTGGTCTCGCGGGACACCCCCCTCCTGCCCCCCCCCACAGGCACCTCGCCAGCGTGCACACGCAGGCGCTCCCCCTCGCGCAGACCCCTTGGACGGGGGGGGTCCGCTGCCCCGCGGCCACCCCGGCCGCGTCCCAGCCCGCGCCGCGCGTGGCGCCCGCCGGCCAGGCGCCCCCGTCCGCTGTCCTCACCGTCCCTCTCCCGCCCAGCGCCTTGGCCGTCCGCTCTGCCCCGCGCAGACCTCTTTGGCGGCAGCCGTTTGACCGGCGCTCCCTGCCGCGTTCCGGCTGTGGTACGGGTTCTTTTGTTGTCTGCCCAGACGTCCTCGTTCCACCGTCTACCTGTTTGGCTGTGGCGCTCTTCGCTCCGCTCCTCTAGATTCCACTGGCCCCCCGACTCCCCTCCTCTGCCTTTTTCCCCCCCACCTTGCCTACCTCTCTCCCCGCCTATTCTCGCTCCCTGTATTTTTGTTGTCGTTGTTGTTGGAGGCTGCCGTCTGTTTTCATACGACATGGACCGGGAGCTGCAGCCCATGGCCCGTGGCACCTGTGCCGACTGTGCCTACGGCAGCGCGCCGCCGCGCACGGCGCCGTGTCCCGGCTGCGGCCGGCCGCCCGCGCCGCCGCCGCCACGGCGTCGCCGCATTGGCGACGGCGTCGCGCTGGCGCCCGTGGCGGCGGGCGGTGCACGCGGCGGCGGCGGCGGCGGCGACGGCGGCGGCGGCGGCGGCGGGGGGGGGCAGCCGTTGGGTCACGCCCACTGGGCGGCGGCGCTGCGGCGGGAGCGGGGGGCTGAAGAGGCGGCCGGTGGACGCCCTTTCAATGGAGCTGGGGGTGGCGGCGGCGGTCGCGGCGGCGGCGGCGGCGGTGGGGGTGGCGGCGGTGGCGGGGGTGGCGACGGCGGCGGCGGGGGGGGCGGCCGCGAGTATGGGCTGGCGGGCGGGGGCGGCGGCGGCGTGGCGGCGGCGGCCATCGAGCTGGACACGCCTGTCAGTGAGTGGCACCCGCTGCTGATTGGGGTGGCGTCGGTGGTGACGGCGGTGGTAGCGTCCATGATATTCAAGAGGCGCATCGGGCCGTTTAATGGCTGGCTGTGACGACGCGAGTGCCGGGGAAAGGGGGGGGGCCGGGGGCGGGGCGGGGCAGAGGTGGACGCGTCGATTGGCGGGTTGTGTGAGTGGTTGTAGCCGGTGAGTGTGTTCTTTTTCCCCTCGAGCGGGAGAAAAGGAGCCGGAGGGAGTCGGTTGAGTGGGTGACATGCACCGGGCGTTGTGGCTGTAGAGGGTCGCTGTGGGAGCACCGCGGTCGTGCGCCACTGGCAGGGGCGGCGATGCTGTTTTTTGGCGCACTGCCGCGGTCGATCGCACCGTGGTGCGGCGTCTGTAGCGGCTGCTGTCTCGTGTCCACGGCCGCTGTTGTCGATGGGGCAACTCGGCGCTGACGCGGCGGACCGCTCGCGCGCCGACGGGTGGCAAGCTGTTGTGGCTCCCTCTACTCCCACCGGCTTGTGGCATGCCCTCATGGGCGGCGCGCAGCACGGATTTTTTTGCCCTGCGGCGGCTGTGGCGGTGGCATTCACGGCGACGGAGTCGGCGGCGGCGGCAGCGGCCATGGCGGCGGCCACGACGGCGGCGGCGGTGGCGCCGACGGCCGCGACGGTCGGCTGGTCGACGGACGTCGCCGCAACGTGCTTCCTCCGTCCGCGCCCTTTTTATTATTTTTTTGCAGTCATTGCGCTGCTGTCATGTCCCCCGCCCCGCCCTGTGGCAATGGGACTCGTACAGGCGCTGAGCGGGTGTGTGCACCCGCCGCTGCGCGGGGTGCGACCCCTGCTTTATCGTAGCCGTTGTGCGACGCGGCGCACCCGCCGGGCGGCCGGCGTCTGTCGATGCGGCGCAATTCCCTCCCGCCGCGGCTACCTGGACCCGGCGCCGAGAGGTGGTAGCTGCGTCGCTGGCGACGCTGCCGCCGCGTGAAGCGGGCGCCGCGGCGTGTGTGCTGCCTTCATGGGGCCCCCCTGGTGCGCGCAGTTCTTTGGAGGCTGGTGGAGGGTGTGTCCCGCGCCCGTAGCAGGCCTTGCGTCGTCAGAACCTAGTCCTTGCTTATTTGCGGCGGCGGCGGCGGCGGGAGGGGGGGGCGGAGGGCCCTTCGCGTTGGGCTGCCTTTGCCCCCACAGCCCCCCGTCCGGCGCCATCCCATCCCGCGTTGCCATCCATTGCGACACCCCCCCCCCCCCTTTTGCTCACTTCTCGCGGCGCCTCCCCCCCCCAGGCACACCCTATCCTCGCCGCAACACCCCGCACCCCCCGCCCTCCCAGCCCTCCCCCTCTCCTCACCCACCGCCATGACCACCACATGGCGGTGGGTACCCACCGCCGCCTCCCCCCCCCCTCGGCCGACGCCGCCGCCCCCGTCCCCCATCGTCGTCCCCGTCGTGGCCGCCGCCGCCGCCGCCGCCGCCGCCGCCGCCGCGCGTCCCCCCCCCGGGGCGGCGGCGTCTGCGCGCGGACGCCGTGCTGCACGCGCCGCCTCCGACGCGGCGGCGCTCAGCGCGCGGCCGCGCCACGTCGGCGGCGAGCAGCGCCCCCGCCCGCACCGCCGGCGGCGCCGGCGGCGCCGCGACGGGCGGGGTGGCCGCCGCGACGGCGGTCGTGTGGAGGCACCAGCCCGCATCGGCACCCCGCCCACGCGGGGCGGCGATGGCGGGCGCGCGGCTGGGGACCGCTGTCCAGCGGCGGGGGGCAGAGGTGGCGCCGCCGCCGCGCCGTACGCCCCTCTGCCCGCGCTGTTACCCCCCTGTCCCCCTTCCCCCCCCGTACAGCAGAGGTGCTAGGGTTCTGGGCGCGGCCGGCGGTGGCAGAGCTCGCCTCCCCCCCCCTCCATCCTCCCCGCCTACCTCTTTGGCGGCAGTGACGAAGCGGCGACGGTGACGACGGCGTCGGCGACAGCAACGACGACCGCGACGGCGACGGCGACCGCGGTGACGGCGGCGGCGGCGGCGGCGGCGGCAGTGGCGGCGGCGGCGGCGGCGGCGGCGGCGGCAGTGGCGGCGCCGCCGAGCCCCCGCACGCCCGCGGCGGCGTCCCCCACCCGCCGCGTCGCCAGCCGCGTCGCGGTGCGGCCCGGTCGGCCGGGGACCCCCCCCCCCCCCCCCTCCCACCTGCTACGGCGCCCGCCTCTGCCGCACTCCCCGCCGCCGCCGCCGCGTCCGCCTCCATCCCCCGTCCGCGCGCGACCGCCGCGGTGCGGGACGCGGCCGGCTGGTACCCCCGCAGGCGGTCGCCGGCGGACGTTGCCGGCCGCCGGGCCCCCAGCTCGTCAACGGCACCGCACCAGCGCCGCTGGCCGTCGCCGCCCGGCACCCCCCCCTGCGCAGGCACCACCGCGCGCCAGCCGCCGCTGACGGCGGCGCCCACCTCGGTACGCGGGCACGCGCGCGGCTGGCGGTCGCGGCGCGCGGGGGGGGGGGGGTCTGCCCGCTCGGGACCGTCCGGGCAGCGGATGGTGGGTGGCGAAAAAGGGCGACGGCGACGGCGGTCGGCGCGCGGCGGCGGGCCGGCCACGGACGGGCGCGGCGGCTGGGGGCGGCCGCGGGTCGCGGCGGCGGCAGTGGCGGCGCGGCCCCTGCGGGGATACCCAAAGAAAAAAAAGAGGAACGCCGCCGGCGGACCGTTGGGCGAGTGCGGGTAGCAGGCGCAGCTCCCCCCGCCCGCCCTCCCCCCCCCCACGGCCGCCCACGGCATGCGCCCCCCCCCCCCTCCACCCTCCCCAACCCCCCCCACGCGGTGAACCTCAGTAGGGCTCCCGGAGCAGCTCCTCCTCCGCGGCGGGCGCGGCCCACCAGTGGCGCACCACCGCCAGCGCCTCGGCCTCCACCTGGAACGCCTTGCCCGCCGACGGCAGCGCCGCGGGGGTGGCGGCGTAGCCTTGCACCCCGCCGTCGAGGCCGTCTGCCGGGTGGGGCGGCGCCCCCCCGGTCCCCCCCCCCCCCCCCCGTGGCCCGTCGCCGCGGCCGCCGCGTCGGCGGCGAGCACCAGCGCGGCGACCCCCCCCCCCCAAAGAGCGTCAGCACGTACCACGACAGCGCCGACACGGTGGCGGCGTCGACGTCCCCCCCCCCAGCCATCCGCTCCATCCCCGCCTGCAGCGCCGGCCGATACGGCGGCGACAGCGGCAGCGGCAGCCGCGCCACCGCCAGCCGCCCGTACGCGGCGCGCACCCACCCGCCCACCGCCGCTTGGGGCACGACGCTCGCGGCCACGCCCCACACCCGCGCGGACAGGGCGGCCGGCTCGAGCATCCCCGCGAGCATGGACCGGCGCGGCCGCGCGCGCACGGCGGCCGCGGCGGCCGCAAACGCCGCCACCCGCGGGGCGGCCTGCTCGGGCGGCAGCGCGCCGGCGGCGGCGGCGCGGCGGAGGGCGGCGCCGCCGGCGAGCGCCTGCGCGTCGGCGGTGGCCGCGACGGTGCGGTGGGGGGGGGGGTGGCGAGCGCGGTGAGGTAGGCGCGGAGGAGGGAGACGAGCAGCGTGACGGCGGTGATGGGGAGGAGCGCCCACGCGCGGATGCGCGGGTCGAGGGGGGGGGGGTCGCCGCGGCCGCCGCGGCCGCCGCGACCGCAGCGGCGATGGCGGCCGACTCTGGCGTGGGGGGATCGACCATGCTGAGAGGGGGGGAGGAGGAAGGGGGGCTGGGGGTGAGGGGGGAACAATGGCGGGAGGGGGGGGGAGGGCAGTGGTTGCTGGTCCAGGAGCAGCAAGACGGGGCAGGCGGCGAGACGACGGGGCGGGGGGAAGCCACGACGCGTCCCAAGAACCGCAGCGTGGATCGGTGCAGGACGCGGGTAGAGGTTGTTGCCGTCGAACGACGACACGTGGCTAACACCCGAGATGGAAAAACGGCAGCGCGGCCAGCGAGCAGCGTGCGCTGCCCACCACCGCGTGCCCGCGTATGAAATAGATATAGTACGTCCGACGCTCGGAGACTGTCTCCCCAAAGGCGATGAATACGGGCTCCCCGCGCGCACCACGGTGGCCTCGTTGTCAAAACAAACAACACGTCTGCGGGTGCGCCACCAGCGGGGCTGGCCATCCCACCAGAGCGCCGGCAGCGCCCATCGTTCGTCGCCGCGCGCGCAGCCGCTTGCGCGGTGCCCCATCCGGGTGTGCCCTGCCTTTGCAGCAGAAGGGGGGGGGGAAGGAGCTCGCGGTAACGAAATGACCGCAACGGCCACGGTCGCGCCGGTGGCGTTGGCCATGGCGACGCTGCCGACGTGGGCGGGGGCAGCGGCGCACCGCCAATTAGATGTTACACCTGGTGCAAAGCAAGGGAGCGTGACCCCGGTCACCGACGCCACACGCGCGCCCCGGCCTCGGCCGTCGGTCCCACCACGCAACACACCCTTACCCCTCCACGGCACGCGCCGCGGCCATAACGGAGAAGCCTCACCCCTGGCCCCACCTCTCGCCCTGCCCCCTGGCAAAGCGAAATAGACCCGCGCACGCTAGGCATCCACCACCCCCTCCTCCACGTCCGCATTGTCCAAGAAGAGCGTCCCCGACGGGGCGTCGTAGCCAAACAGCTCGGCAAAGCGCCCCCATTCGATCGCAATCTCCAGCTGCCGCCGCGCCTCCTGCGGCGAAAAGTGCTTGAGCAGCACCGTGTCAAAGATGAGCTCCTGCGGCAGCCGCCGGGACGCCGCGCGGCGGCCCGCCCCAGCCTCCCCACCGTCCGCGCCCCCGCCCCCGTCCGAGTCGCCGCCACCACCGCCACCACCGCCGCCGCCGCCCGGTGGCACCGCGCACGCGTTGAGCATCGTCACCACCTGCTGCACGAGGCGGGTGGTGGGCGACGCGAGCGCCGCCGCCCGCACCGCGGCCTTGCGCTCGTCAATGGAGCCGCCCGCAAACGCCTCGCCCGCCGGCAGCAGCTGCGCGTCGCCACCCTCGAGGGTGAGGAGGCCGAGGATCTCGGCCGCCTCGAGGATCGGGTAGAGGTCGTCCACGTCCAGCTGCAGGCGCTCGCCTAGGCGGAACAGGTCCGTCCCCGACGGGTCGATAAAGGAGAGCAGGCCGGCGACGGAGCCCATGCGGACGGCGGGGAGGGACGGGTAGCGGGCGGGCGCTGACGCCGCCGCGTCCCTGGCCGCCAGTCCGTCCGTGACCGTGTGGAGCGGGGAGGACACGGCCGAGGCGGACGACATGTCGCCGAGCGAGTCGGAGGATCCCGCCGACGAGCCCGCCGCCGACGACACGGGGCTGCCGGGCGCGCCAACGTCGGCTTCAGACTCCGTGGCGGCGCCATCCTCGGCGTCGTCCTCGCCAATGCCCGCCTCGTCATTGTCCGGCTCTGACAGCAGCGTGTACACGACATCCGCCATGGCTTGGAACTCCTTGCTCTTCCGCACCCGCGGGTGCGGCAGGCGCACCGGCAGCACCTTGCGTATCCGGCCCGGCGCGCGGCCGAGCACCACAATCCGGTCGGCGAGCCCCACCGCCTCCTCAATCCCGTGCGTCACAAGCAGCACGCTCGTCGTCGGCACCTCCCCGCTCGTCCACAGGCGGAGCAGCTCCGACCGCAGGTTCTCCGCCGTCAGCACGTCGAGCGCGGAAAACGCCTCGTCTGCCAGCAGCAGCCGCGGCTCCACCACCAGCGCCCGCGCAAAGCCGACCCGTTGGCGCATGCCGCCCGACAGCTCCCGCGGGTAGGCCGACTCGTAGCCGTCCAGGCCAATGAGGTCCACGGCGGCCATGGCGCGCCGCCGCTTCTCTGTGACGGGCACGTCGCCGCCGAGGCCCAGCTCCACATTCTCCAGCACCGTCAGCCACGGGTAGAGCGCAAACGTTTGGAAGACGACGGTCGTGGCGGGGTTGGTGCCCGGCGCAAACGGCTTGCCGTCGGTGAGGACGCGGCCGGACGTGGGGAGGGTCAGGCCCGCCACCATGCGGAGGAGGGTGGACTTGCCAGAGCCAGACGGCCCGAGGAGGCACACGATTTCGCCTTCGCGGATGTCCAGGGAGACGTCGTCAATGACGTTCACGCCCGAGACCGAGAAGCCAACGTGGTCTAGAGACGTAATCGTCGCGCCGGGCGTGCCAGGAACAGGAGCGGCCACGGTAGAGGACCCCGCGGCCGCCGTGGAGGACCCCGCCGCCGCGGGGGACATGGCGGTCACGACGTGCTTCCGCGCCGCCCGGCTGCGGAGGGGAGGGGGGGGGCGAGGGCATGCCACCGCCTCACGGCGGCCGCCGCAGACAAGTGGGGCAGCCGTGACAAACGCCATGGCCGCAAGCATGCACGGACGAGCCACTGCGGGGGCGGATGCCACCGGCGGTCGGGGAGGAGCGGCCAGCAGCTTGCAGCGCCTCACCAACCAGAAAACACGACGGCAAACAGGGTAGCCGCTGGTGGCAAACGCAGGCACGAGGCGGCCAGGGGCAGCTAGGCCCTACAAGAGTACGACCAGGGGTGGAGATGCGAAACAGGGATGGCGCAGCAGCTGTGGCGGCGTTCCGGCCGTAGCAGTGATCGCGTCGGCAACTCGCTGAAGCGCGGACAAAGCACGCTGCAGGAGAGTCACGCTGCAGGAGGGTCAGCGGTGCATGAGAGGCACAAGATCCGCCTTCACCCCAGGTTTGCATGCTGCGCAACCGATGTTACTGTAATGAGCGGCGCACAGCCCAGCTGTATGACATCGCGCTGAGCGAGAGCAAGAGCGAGAGCAACAGCATCCCATTGGCCGGAGTACGACTTCTGCCCCTTCCATTGGCTGAGTCGATTTCTGGCCATCTAGCGGCATTTACAACACTTGCACAACAATTTCAAGCATAGTTCTACCTAGATCCGTCCACTAAGGACAACAGTCTCGACTTACGACTTCAGAACTCTCTCTAAGCTTTGTACTTGTTGGCCATCAACTCTTCGGATCGGCCATGCAGCAAGAGTTTTGGGGGGCTACCAGTGTCAATGTTTCCTGATCAATGGTCAGGATGACACTCCGGTGTCGACACAACTGGCCACGACGAGTGAACAGAATGCGCACGTGAGAAGCAGGGGACCCCAGTCTGACACAGCCTCGAGTTGCGAAGTCGTGCTCGCACGCACTCGCTGTTGTGCGGGCTGCGAGTGCGCCGCGAGTGGAAGTTTGACCGCGGTTTGCCAACAGCAACGGGTGGTGGCCGAGCGTCCAGCCTATCACGCCTGACAAGGGAAAACGAGATGCCGGCGGCCGCCAATCATGTTTTCCGGGGAGCGGGTGAGCCCCAGCGTCAACCTCGCTGCTGAACTCGCCGCCGGTGGCCCCCCCCTCACAACCTGTGCCGGCCGCTTTGGCGACCACCCTCGGCCACAACCCTTGGCCCGCAGGTCGCTGCCGCACCCAATCCCTTTCAAAGATGGCCGTCGCCGTGCGCCGTCCCGTGGGTGGCTACGTCGACGACCCCGGGAGCGCCGAGCGCTGGCTCGGTCGGAGGGGACATCTGCCCCGCATCGGTGGCCTGGCCGAGGGCATCTCCCACCACTGGGGGGCTGTGGTGGCTTCGTCGCTCCCCCAGCGCAGGCCCCCGGTGCCCTGCCTCTCCCTGTGGGCCGGCGCTGGCAAGACAGCCTACCACACCCACCACCCCGCCCAAGGCCAAGTCGCCCAGCAAGACAAAAGACGGCGCCGCGGCTCTTCCCATCCATATTCGGCTTCGAGTGGTGACGCATTGGCCGAATCCTGTGACCCGACGGCGACCCCCGCCACGCTCTGTGGCTGTGCTCGTTGGCGTCGCCACCTTCCCCGGGGCCACCGTGGTGGTGCCTGTACTGGGGCCCCGTACGCCACGACGGCTGGGCCCGCCGCTCCCTCTGGGAGAAAGAGGAGCGGGGAGGCCCAGGAGGCCGCCGTGAGGCGGCCGGCCTGGCGTGCGTGTGGGCGCACGTGGCGCAAGGTGTGCCGCCCCTGCCCCCCACCGCTCTGTTGGTGGCTCTTCCACGGCGCGAGGACAGGTGGCGCGTGTCCCTCGCCGTCCCTCACTGGGCGCATTGTCGACACTGTGGGGGTGGGGAGGAGAGCGTTGCGGTGAGAAGGGGAAGGCGGTGTCCGGGGGCGGGGGCCTGACGCGACGGCCGGCTTGTGCGGCGCATGGGGGAGGCGCCCCGAGCGACGTGATTTTGTGGCTTGCTGTACACTCTGTGCCCCATTTTTAGGGTGACCGTCGCTGTCGTTGCGCTGCGCCGCCTTGGGCTGGGTTTGCGCCGCCGCCGCCGTCCGCCGCGGGGCCCGACTCGGCGCATCCGTCGGGGTGGCGCAAGGCGGGGGTGCCCCCTTTGGCGAATGCACCGCGGCTGTGTTGGGTGACGGCCGCGCACGTTACGCGCGCGTGGGTGGAGGGGGGTGTGCTTCCGTATCTACCCATCTTTTCCGTCTCCGCCGCTGCTCGTGGGTGCGCTGGGCGGGTGCCACGCCACCCCCGCCCTTGCTGTTGCTGTTTGGGTTTGCTGCTGGCGCGCTGTTGGAGCGGCCCCGCCCGGTGCCCATCCCTACGTCTGTTTATTCGATTGGCAGGGGGGGGTGGTGCCGGTGTACGCGTTCCCGCCGTGTGGTATATTCGGTTTGACCAGGCGCGTGACGCCAGGGTGCGCCGGCGTGGACGGCAGTGCGGCCAAAGGGGGGGGGACGCACAGGATACCTCTGTACACGCGGGAGGCGGTGACTTGTGCCCTGTGGTGCCGTGGCTTGGAGCTGCTACTTGACGTGCCCGCGAGCGGATTGGGAAGAGGAGGACCGACGGAACGGTGCAGTCGTCGACTTGGCCGCCGCCGCCACTGTGACTTGCCCCTTCGTCGCCGCGCCCGCTGCTTGGACGCTGTTCAGCTCTGCTCGCAACTTCAACCACTTTTGGTTCGACCTCCGCCGACGCCGCACCCCGCTTTTGGCTTTCCCCCCCCCCCCCCCTCCTGATTCCGCTTGGCATTGCATGTGCGGCCTCTGCGCATGGACGGCGTGCTGTCGGTCCCCGCTCCGCTGCGTCACAATGAGTACGTGGCGGCCGTCACCAAGATCCGTCGGCATTATGCGCGGGGCAAGTCCAAGTCCCGGGTGGTGATGGGCGATGAGGCGGCCGAGTACATGGTGAGCCGTGGTCTTGCGGCCTCCATAGCCGACGCCGAGGCGCTCGGCCGTCGCATGGCCAACGACCGTATCTGGGTGCACGTGTCGGGGCGGGTTGAGTTTCTCGCGGCCCACCGGCTGTACCGCTTTGAGCAGGCCACCGTTGCCGAGACGCGGCTGGCGATTGAGGCGGCGCGGGTGGCCGCGGCGGCGGCCGCGGCGGCGCTCGACAAGGACGACCGCTTCAGTGACGACGAGCCCGTCGATGGCGACCATGGCTCCGCGTCTGGCGCGGAGGAGGGGACCCCGCGGTCGTCGTCGGTGCGCATATCGAGCCGCCGCCCGTCGGTTTCTGGGGTGCGCTGCAGCGGCGGGGGGACCTTTATCACCGCGAGTGCGTCCTTTTATGCCGGCCGTGCCGGCAGCCGGCGAGCGTCGACCTCCACCGACCGCAGTCGGCCGTCGTTGCAGTTTGAAGTGGGTGCTCCGGGCGTTGGCGGCGGTCTGCTGGTGGATGACGACTGGGATGCGCCGCAGTGCCGCCTGCCGGCGACGACGACCGCGTGGTCGAGCGCCGCGGCCACCCGTCGCTGCTCGTCCCTGCACAGCAACCCCGCAGAGGAGGTGGACCCGCGGGGACCCCGTCGCGCGAGCGTCGCCGTCGCCCCGACGCGGTCCGCGTCGACGGGGGAGGGCGCGGCCGAAACGGGGGGCGGCGGTGGCGTTGAGAGCCCCGCTCGCACCTCTGGTGACCGCAACTGGGACCGGGAGCTGCTGCTGCACCACAGCAGCTCCATCAACTCGAGCGGCACGCCGTCGCGGCACGCCTCGGTGGGCAGCACGGACGGCGTCGATGGCGGTGGCCCCGCGGCGGCGGGGCACCCACCCTTTGTGCGCACGCCCTTTGGGTCGGCCGACCCGTCGAGGCGAGCGTCGCTTCGCACCCCCGCGCGGTGGTCCCTCACCGCGTTTGGCACCGCCCTCACCCGCTCCGTATCGCGCGGCGGGGATCACCGGCGGGCGAGCACGGCCAGCCGCGCGAGTGCCGCGGCGCCACCACCCAAGGCACGCGCGGCGGTGCCCATCGTCGGCCGCGCCGTGTCGGGGGTGGCGGCCAGCCACCCCCGTGACTCCCTCTCTGACCCCTACGCGGACGCTGAGACGGTGGGCGTCGGGCGGCTGCAGGGGGTGGCGTCGGCGCCCGCGGTGGGCCCGTCGGACCTGTGGCCGCCGCTGCCCGCGGTGGTAGGCGCCGGCGCTGGCCTCGACGCGGCCGACGCGGAGCTGGCGGCGTTTGCCGCCCAGCAGTGCCGCCGCGGTCGGCGGCGGTCGCTCGTGCGCCCCCACCGCCGGCGGAGCGTGACGGGCGCCGCCCGCGGCAGCGCCGCCGCCGCCGCACCGTCGCGGGATCCCAGCGGCGGCGGCGGCGTGGACTGGACGGCGGCAGCGGCCGGCGGCGGCGGCGGCGGCGGCGGCGGCTCGACCGCCGCCGCCGTGGCCGCTGCCGCCGCCGCCGCTGTTGCGGCGTCTGCCGCCACCGCCTCGGCGGCGGCGGCGGCCCCGCCGCCGTCGCCCGCCGCCGCGGCCGCACGGCGGCGGCGGTTTAGCAGCGTCACGCCCGGCGCGGCCGACGCGGCGGGCGGCGCCGACGCGGGCGGCGCGCGCGCGGCGCTCGCGCGCGCGAGCCGCCGCTGGCTCCGCCGCCTCCGGCCACGGCCCGAGGCGGCCGCTGCCGCAGGCGGCCGCGCCGGCGGCAGCCGCCCTTCTGGTGGGGAGGAGCTGGCGAGCCGACGGTAGCGGCGGCCACGTCGGTGGGAGGTGGGGGGGGGGGGGGGGCGGGGGGGGGCGGGACGCTGGGGATCAAGGCCCCCGCCCACGCTCACGCCGGCTGCCTGCCTCCCCCGCCACTCATTGCAAGGGGGGTGTCTCTGCCTGGTGTTTGTTGTTTCCGTCTCTTTTTTTTTTTTTTTCTCCTTTTTCCTCCTTTTTTTTTTCCTGCCCGCCCTGCGCACCCGCGCCGCCACGGCCACGCGGCCGTCACGGCGACGCGGCCGCCCCCGTCGCAGTGTCTCTGGCGCGCGGCGGCCGCGCGTTGGGGCGCCCCGCCCAGGTCAGGCGGGAGCGCCCCCCCCCCAAACAACGCGGGCGCTCCGTCGGGGTCCCCATCGCAACGGCGCCCTGCCGCCACCGCAGCCGCCGCCGCCGCTGCCCCATCCGCCCCACGCCGGCGCGGCGCGCGCGGCCGGCGGTGCCCACCGGGCCGCTCACGCCGCCCCCCCCCCCCACCCTCACCGAGGAGCGCCGCGACGAGCGGCCGCAGCCGCGCCGCGTCCACCACCCCCCCCCCCCCTCCCGCGCGGCGGCCGTCGCGGCGGCCACACCCGCGAGCGCGTCCCCCCCCGCCCCCCCCTCCACCGCCGCCGCCACCGCCGCGGCGACCGCCGCGAGCGCGCCGCCGCCGCGTGGCACCGCCACCGCCAGCGGGCCGCCGCCGCGCACCACGCGGGGCGCCGCCACCGCGACCGCGTCGCGGAGGAGCGCCGTCGCGGCGGCGGCGGCGGCGGCGGCGGCGGTGGGGGCGGCCGTGCCGCCGCGGTCGGCGGCGGCAACGGCGGGCGGCGGTGGGGCGGCGGCCGCCACCGCCGCGCGCAAGCGGGCGGCGGCGGCCGCGACCGCCGCGGCGCCCGCCGCCGCGTCGGCGGCGGCCGACCGTGGCGGGCGTGGCGGCAGGACTCCCCCCCCCCCGCCGCCCATCGAGGGCCCCCCCCCGGCCGACGTGGCCGCCGCGTCGTACGCGGCGGTCCACGCGGCGAGCGTTGGGGCGGCGGCAAGGTCCGCGGCGACCCCCCCCCCCGCCCCCCCCCAGCCGCCGCCGCCGCGCGCGCGACCGCCGCGGCGGCCGCCGCGGCGGGCCCCCGCAGCACCGCCCGGTCGAGCGCGCCCACCGCCGCGGCGGCGGTGGCACGGTCCGCCGCCGCGGGCGACGCGAGCGCCGCCGCCGCGAGCGGCGGCGCCACCGCCGCCGCCGCGCCCGCCGCGGCGGTGAGGGCGCGGAGGGCGGCGGCAACGTCGGCGGCGGCGGCCGCCGCGGCGGCGCGGGCGGCCGCGGCGGCGGCGGCGGCGGCGGCGGGGGACCGCGTCGCCGCGAGGGCGGCAACCAGGGGGGGGGGGGCGGGTGCACGCCAGAGGCAGCGTCGGGGGGAAAGGTGGCGGCCGCCGCCGCGGCCGCCGCGGCCGCCGCCGCGGCCGGCAGCACCGCCGCGGCCTCGTCGCGGGGCGGCGCCGCGACGTCGGCGGCGGCGGCGTCTGCGGCGGCGGCGGCGGCGGCGGCGGCGGCGGCGGCGGCGGTGGTGGTGGTGGGGGTGCTGTCGGGGGGGTCCACCCCGCGGCGGCGGCGGCCGCCGTGTCGGGCGGGCCGCGCCGCCCGCCGGCGGGCGCGCAGCGGGAGGGCGCCCGCCGCGAGCGCGGCGGCCGCGCCCGCCGCCGCGGCGGTGGCGAGCGCCGCGTCGACCGCGGCGAGCAGGGGGGGGGACACGACGTAGCGGCCGCTGAGGATGTAGGCACTCGGCGGCGCGCCGCACTCGGTGGGGGGGGGGGGGTGAGGGGGGGGGGGGGGGGGGGGGACCGCGCCCTCCGCCTTGTCCACGGCCGCCGCCGCCGCCGCCGACGCCGCCGGGGCGGTGGCGGTGGCGGCGGCGGCGGCGGCGGCGGCGGTGGCGGCGGCGAGCCACGGCCCGGCGGGGACGGGCACCAGCGCATCGGCGGCGGCGGCGGTGGTGGCGGCGGACGTGGACGGCGCGGGGGTGCCGACCGCGGCGGCGACCGCGGCGGCCACGTCGGCGGCACCCCACTGGGGCGGCAGCAGCCCCGCGGCGTCCACGTACGCGCCCGCCGCGACCGCGTCGGCCGCCACCGCCCGCAGCCGGCCGAGCAGCGCCGGCGCGGCGGCGACGGTGGCCAGCCGCACCGCCGGGGCGGCGGCGGCGGCGGCGGCGGCCGAGGCGGCGCCACTGGCGGCGGCACGCCCGCCACCGCCACCACCGTCACCACCACCGCCGCCACCGTCACCACCACCGCCACCACCGTCACCACCACCGCCACCACCGTCACCACCACCGCCACCCCCACCACCGCCACCCCCACCGCCACCACCGTCCACAAACGACGGCGGGCAACGGACGACCACGACGGCGGGGAGTCCCCCCCCCTCCCCCCCCCCGGGCACCTCGGCCAGCGGCACGTACCCGTTGGCGGCGTAAAACGCGGCCGCCGCCGCGGCGCGGGCGGCGGTCCACGCGGCGGGGACCCACCGCCCCCCCCCCCCCCGCCAGCAGGCGGCCCTCCCCCCGTGCCGCCGCCGCCGCCGCGGCGGTGGCCACCGCCCGTGGCGGCAGGCCGCCCGCCGCGGCGGCCAGCTCCCGCAGGCCGGTCGGGGCGGCGGCGCCGCGGAGCGCGCCGCGGGCGGCGGCGGCCAGCCGCGACGCCCGCGCGGCGCTGACGAGGACGCGTCCCCCCTCGGTCAGGTGGTAGCCGCCGCCGCCGCCGCCGCCGCCGCCGCCGCCGCCGCCACTCGTGCCACCGTCCACACCGCCCGCCACGCCGGGCGCGTCCGCGGCGGCGGCGCCGAGGGCGGCCCCCAGCACCGCGGCGGGCACGCCCGCCGCGGCGGCCAGCTCCGCGACGGGCGCCTCCCCCTCCACCCGCCCGTCCACCGCCGCCCGCGCCGCGGCGACGGCCGCCGCCACCACCGCCGCGGACAGCACCTCCCCCCCCCCCCCAGGACGAGGCGCCCGCCCGACGCCGCCACCGCGGGTGGCAGCGCCGCCGTGACGGCGGCGGCGTCGACGCCGCCAACGGCGGCGGCCAGGTGCGCCACGTCTGCGCGGCCGGCGGCGGTGGCGGCGGCGGTGAGGGCGGCGGTGAGGCCGGCGGGGGTGTAGAGGGTGCCCCGGCCGGCGGTGGGGAGGAGGCGGGGGAGCCGCCCGCTGGCGGTGAGGTGGGCGAGCAGCGACAGCGCCGTCGCGGACGAGATGCGCGGGTGGGGGGGGGGGAGGACGCCGCGCCGGGGGGGGGGGGGGGGGGGCCGCCGCCCCGCGGACGGGCGGCGGTGGCGTGCCACCGCGGCGGGGGAGGGAGGGGGGGGGGGGGGGGGGGCGCCTGGGGGGGGGGGGGGGGGGGGGTGCAGCGCCTCGAGCTGCGCCCGCAGGGCGGCGATGGAGTCGTCCATCGGGAGGGGGCGGCGCCACGGCGGGTGGGAGGAAAAGGGGGGGAGGGGGGGGGGGGAAAGGGGGGGAGGGGGGGGGCGGGGTGAGGGGAGGCACAGACGACGGCCGCGCCGCGCATGTCGCGACGCGCGGGCGGCCGCTGGTGTCAACCAGCTGGTGCGCCAGCGCAGTGCTACCAAACCCGTGGACCCCTGGAGAACAGAATTTGGCCGGAATCGGGCGTGCGCGGGCGTGCAGCGGCGTGCAAACCCCCCTCTACGGTATCGCAGAGGCCGATTTTTCCAACACCTGCCCTATAGCGCCGCTCAGTCGTCCGTGCACGGGCTCCGGTGCACTTTTTTTCCACCCATACATGGAGGGCGTACTGGAGCTCGTGATGGACCTGGACCATATCACCGGAGGGCGTGCACGTCGTTCCCCGCCGAACGACAAATCGCAGTGCACGCGGACGCCTGTAACTCGTGCCGCCGATGCACAAGTTATTCTGGAGTCGTGCAGGCGATGCACGAGTTCCGCACGCGGCCCAGCCGAGGATCGTGCAACGCGTGCGTAAGTCGGTCACATTTAACCCGGAATGATGCACGGTTTCGCGACAATGCGTCGCCATGTGAGCAGGCCTTCCAGAAACTACTGGGTACACCCGACCAGAGAGCCCTTCATTCCGTGCTGTTTGTCCGACATGATGGACTGACTCGATCTTAAGACCATCAGATGGCCCACACAGGAAGCCCATTGCACGGCGGTTGCCCAATCAGCAAGGACGTTACGGCCTCACACGGTCATACCCTCCCATTTCCAAAATCTGTTGTGACCTCATACCAAAACGCAAGTCGACTCAACAAGTGAAAGCACTCCCCCCCACCCGTACCACACGCATACCTCGTGCAGCAAACTGACTGGGCGCGGAAGTCACCAGCACCTGCGTTGCCGTTGCAGCCGACCCACCAATGAAGGCCCAACCCCCGCGACCCGTCTCTGTCTGAGCGACCGCCCGACACCGCCCGTGCTCTTTACACGACCACGACCCTACCGCGACAAGAAGACATCGAGTCGCAAGCATCTCCCCCGTCAAGACCCTCCCCACAAGGCGGCAGTTTTGTAGATGACGCAGACCCACCCCCTCGGCGCCCCTCCCCTGCCCCCGGCGGCTTTCTGCTGTCAATGGCTACGTGACGGCCAGCGTCTCTTTCACGAGTACCTGTCGCGCCCGACGGCGGAGCGACAGCACCTGGCCGCCGGTGCCGCCTCCTCCGACGTCTTTTCGACGAAGTGACGCCGCCGCCGCCCTCCCCCGTGACGACGGCACGGCAGCTGCCGGCGACCAGTGCCGCCCCACAGGTCTCTTCTTCACGGCGGGGTCGACCCCCCTGCCGTCCCCTGCGACGACGGCGCGGCAGCTGCCGGCGGCCGGTGCCGCCCCCACCGGTCCCCCCTTCGTGGCGGGGTGGGCGCCCCCGCCGCACCCCCGACGGCGGAGCGGCAGCTACCAGCGGCTGGTATGTGGCACCCATTTTTGACGAATGTGAGCGTACAATGAAGTGTATATCTCTGGCGAAGCTGGTGCTGTCGGAGACCTTGGCAATAAATGCAACTCAAGTGCAGCGGGGTCGCAGTATAGCTTCAGAAGACTTGGGCTGTGGCTGGCCCAAGTCGCAGTGTGCCTTTCGAGGGCTTGGCCTGCACTAGACCGAAAATGCTCAGGCAATACCGAGTTGAGGCACGCCGCTGCACGAGGAGGAGCAGCCTCCTGCACGCCCCCTCACGTCGGCGGCACGCGGCGCTCACGAGGGCTGACACGCCTCGCGTGCCGCACATGCACAACTTCGGGCCGGAGTCGTGCTGATTTCACGTCCCGCACGCTCGCCAGGGGTCCACGGGTTTGGTAGCACTGCGCAGGACGAGGGCGTGCGACGTGTACGGCCGTCGGTCCCGCCGGGCGCCGATTCGGGATTGGCTGGCGAGGCTCACGCCCGTGACAAGGCGCCCACCACCGTCCCCACGGACAAGACGGCAGTGGCTTGGCCAGCGCCCTGTGTTTTTTTTTCTTTTTTACCGCAACGGCGCGCGGGTGGTGGTACCGTATCGACTGGGTGCCAAGACCGCCGCGAACAGCAGCAGCAGCCGCCATGCCAAAAAAAACAACGCGGTCGCCCAAACCCGGCCGCCCATGCCCGCCGCGTCGCCGCGCGGCCGGCCGCGCGCGCCCCCCCCCGCCGCGGCCGCCGTCGGCGGCGACGCCGCCACCCCGGCGTCACGCGCGCCCCGCGGGCGGCGGCACGCGCCCCTTTGTCAGCACCACCAGTCCCGCGTCGACCGGAACGCTCGTCCGTCGGGGCGTCGCCGTTGACGGGCACGCGCGGCAGGCACCGCCGGGAGGGGGGGGCGACGCCCACAACGTCCGCGTCCGTGGCGGCGGCTGATGGTAGCGGCGGTGGTAGCGGCAGCGGCGGCGGCGGCGGCGGCGGCGGCGGCTCGCCCCACGGCCACGCGTCGGTAGCCGCGGCGCGCGCACCACCCGCGGCGCCGAGCCGGCCGCAACCGCAGGCCGCGCCGGCGCGGCCGCCCGCGTCGCGGCCGCCGTCGGCACCACGCCAGCCACAACGCGGGCGTGACGGCGGGGAGGGAGGGGCGCGGGGGGGGGAAAGGCGGCCTAGCCCAGCGCCACCACCGCCGGCGGGGGAAGGTGCCACCCCCGGGCGGGCCGCCGCGCCGAGTACGGGGGCGTGGTGCGCCCGCCAGCAGACGCGGAGCGACGGGCGGGTGGCAGGGGGGAAGGGACGCGCCGGCGGCGCGCCGGCGGCGCGCCGGTGGCGTGGGGGGGCCCCCGGCCGCCGCCGCCGCCGCCGCCGGCCGCGCCGACGCGCTCGCCCCGCCGCCTGGCGGCGGGCGCGGCGGCGGCGGCTGGCGGCGGCGTCAAGGCCACCCGCGGGGGGGGGTGGACGGCGGCGCGGCGGCGGCGTGGCGGCCGACGCCGCACGACGGCGCGGCAGCGTCGACGCTGCGTGTCGGCGCGACGACGGTTGGCAGTTGGAACGAATATAGTGGTGGTGGATGTCAACCAATCACCGATCCCGGACAAAATCCCAGATGGCTCGAGTGTCTATTCTACTTCTCAGCGAGGATTAATTGATCCTCGGTGAGGATCATTTGATCCGGTCACTAGAACACTTTTCAGCAAGATCTCGATTTCTCTCCGCTCCCTCATGTCCGTCGTGTGGTATTTTTATCGCCGGTGGCACCACAATGGCGGCCTCCCTCCCCGCCTATATCATTATTGGTCCTTTTCGCGCTTTTGAAAAAGTGTCGTGGAGCGCCCGCGCCGTGAGCGAGGTGGATGGTCGCGCAGCCGCGGTGTGTTGGCGGCCAACCTCGTCAGAGGCGCGGTTGCGTGGGCGCGGGGGGGGGGGTTGGAGGGGGGGGGGCGCGACCTTGTCAGATGCGCTCTCGTGGCGGGGGGTTGGATCGGGGGGGGGGCGGCGGGGGGGGGGGGGGGTTGGACAGGGGGGAGGCGTCGATGCGGCCGCGCGCCGCCGCGGCGCCGACCTCGTCACGGGTTTCCACGCTCGTCCCCACCACCCCACCACAGCTACCGCGTTCGCTACCGCGCCTGCCACCGCGGCCGCGGCCGCTACCGCCCCCACTTGCGCGCCCGCGGCCGCGGCGGCCACCACGCCCGCCACCGCCACCGCGCCCGTCACCGCCACCGCGAGCGTCGCCGTCGCGGCCGCCCGGTCGAGTCCGTCCCCCCCCCCCCCGCCGCGTCTGGGTGCGTGGCGTGGTCGTGGCGGCACGCGAGGCACGCTTCCCCCCCCCTCCCCCCCTTCCCCCCCCCGTCCGTCATCCGCCGCTGACCCCCCCCCGTCCGTCATCCGCCGCTGACCCCCCCCCGCCTCGAGTCCGTCCCGCTTCCCCCCGCAACGATGAACCGTGACGCCGACGGCGGCGGTCTGCCCGCGGGCGCCCCCCCCCCCCACGCCCGTCCCGCAGTGCGCACGTCCTGGCCACCCTCCGGGACGTGCTGCGGGTGGCGCTCGCCGCCGCCGCCGCCGCCATTGCCGCCACCGCCGCCGTCGCGGCCGCCCGCGGCCGTTGGCTGGCCGCCACCGCGGCGGCGGTCGCGGCCGCCGTCGCGGCCGCCCCGCTGGGCAGCCGCTGGCCGACCGTCGCGGTGCTCGCGCGGCTGCCCGTCGCGGCGACCGCCGCCGGCGTTGCCGTCGCCGCCACCACGGCGGTGGTCGTTGCCGCCACCGCCGGCTGGGCGGTCACCCTCGCCGCGGCGGTCGGCCGCGACGCGGCCGCCGCCGCCGCCGCCGCGCCGGCCGGGCCGGCCGACGCGGCGGCGGTGGCGGCCGGCGGCTGGCTTGGCGACGTTGCCGCCGCGGCGGTGGCGGCCGACGCGGCGGGCCGCGCCACGTGGGCCGCCGCCGCCGCGCAGCCGGCGGAGCTCGCGACGCTCGTCTGCGCCGTCGAGGCGGCCGCCGCGTGCCGCGGCTGGCGCACCGGCGACTGCGTGCGGGGGGGCGGGGGGGCGCCGCCGCCGCCGCCGCCGCCGCCGCCGCGGGCGGCGACGCGCGTACACCGCCGCGGCCGCCCGTGCCCGGCGGCGTGCGCCGCGACGCTCGCGGCGCACGGCTGGGGGTGGCACGAGCCCAGCACGACCGCCGCCGCCGCCGCCGCCGCCGCCGACGCTGCCGCCGCCGAGGGCGGCGCGCCCCCCACCGCCGCCGCCGCCCTCCCCGCCGGCGGCCGCCTGCTGTCGACGCCGCCGCCGCCGCTGCCGCTGCCGCGGCGGCCGCCCGTGACGGCGGTGCCCCGGGATGGGTGCTGGGATGTGACGCTCGCGGCGGTGACGGCCGCGGCGGTGCCGCCGCTGGGGTGGCTGTGGGCGGCGGTGGCGGGCGGCGCGGCGGCAGCGTCGACGGCGGCGATGCTGGTGCTGGTGCTGTGCGTCAAGCTCAACTGAGGGGGCGGTCTCGGGCGGTCTGCGGGGGGGGGGGGGGGGGGGCGTGGCGTGGAAGGAGACGGGGGGGCTGGGGGGGGGGGAGGGGGGGGGAGGGGAACGATGCGTGGCGAGGCGCGCGAGCTGGATGGGGCGGGCGGGATGCAGAGTTGAAGGGGGGGGGGGGGGGCGTGACCGTGCCCAGTTTCGTAGCGATGCGGTGACGGGGTGCGGGCCGCCCCACGGGCGCCCCGCCGCGCCCGCCACTACAGCCACGGACGCGCACAACAAACGAGCCGCTCTGTCAGACGTGCCCGTCGCCGCCGCGGCCCGCGGGTGCGCCCCGTGCGCCGCCATCGTCTGGCCGCCGCGGCCGCCCCACCGCCTCCCGCCGGCGGGCGCCAGCTACCCGCCTCGCCGCGGCGCGCGACGACGCCCGCGCCCGCACGCGCGGGGTGCCGCGGGGTGGTCGCCGCCGCGGCGGCTGCGGCCGCGCCCGTCGGCGGCCCGGCGGGGAGCCCACCCCACCGGCAGGTGCGTTGGTAGCGGCGGGGAGCAAGCAGCACCCTGGGCGGCGGGAGGGGCGTGCCGGCTGGGTGGAGGGTGACAGCGGCGAGGTGCGGCGGGCGGTACGGGTGCGTGACTGGGAAATGGGAGCCCTTGGGGGGTGTGGGGGGGTGGCCAAAGCGTGCACGTGGGCAGCGGCGGCGCAGGAAACAGGTCCGAGCGCCGCCCCCGGTGTGCGTACGTACGCGGCGGCCGCGGGGGTCGCCTCGGCCGCCGCCGCCGTCTGGCACGGCTGCCGGCCCGCCAGGGGCACCCCCGCAGGTGCCACATGCGCTGCCACCATCGTCCTTGGAGCAGACTGCCAGGCGGCGTGCGGTCGAGGAGACGGCGCCTGGGAGGCGGCACGGCGGGGGGGAGCGGCTGCGCTGCGGCGGCGGTGGCCAAGTGGGGCGGGAGACGGCGCCCGTGCCGGCCGGCCGACGCGCGCCGCGTGTCACGCCCGCTGGCACTGCTACGACGAGACATAAAAAAAAACGCACCAGAACAAGAGAGCCATCCATGCCCACGCACACGCATCCGCTGAGACTCTCGTTCCCTACCCTTTGCGTCCTCCTCCTCGTCCCACCCCCCCTGCCTCCGCCCCCGCACGCCCATCTCCACTACAGGCTCGACGCCGCCCAGACACCAAACGCGAGGGTGCCCAGGAGGCCGAGGACGGAGAAAATCAAGATGGGCGCGTTGCTCGTATCCGCGTCGAGCGCGATCGTGTCGCCCGCCTTGCGCGCAAAGCGGCGCTTGGGCGCGTTGCACTGCGGGCACTTCCAGTCCTTGGGGAGCTCCTCAAACTGGACCTTGCGCTTGGGCGAGTACTTGAACACGTACCCACAGTCGACGCACACGTGCTCGCCGAGAAAGAAGCCGTCCGCGTCGGTGAGCTTGGACGCCTTGCCCTTGGGCGCCGCGTCCCCGCCGCCGTCGCCGTCGGCCGCCATCCGGAGGGCGGCAGGCGAAGTGGCACATCGCCGTGGGGGGGGGAGGGGGACCGCCACGCAAGAGGGGCGCCCACAGACCGCCGCGCGGGCGCGGGTGGTGGGCGTGAACGACGGGGCGGCGGCGCCCACAAACGCGGTGGACCGCATGTTGAAAGCGGCACAGAGGCGGTGACAGAATTGATGAAGTAGAGCTGAAGACAGGGGGGCAGCGGAGCACAGCGGCGATGGTGCGTAGCACGGCCGATAATGGCTCCCAAGGCCAGTCGTCGATGGCACCGGCTGCGGTGGGTGGCAGGGACAGCAGCGGTGGGCGGCAGGGGCGGTGGCGGTAGAGGCGATGAGCTGTGGGTGCCGGGAACGCGAGCAGCGCAACGCGGTTGGCGGCGGGTGGCGGAGTGGCCATGATGGTCCCCGGGAGATTTGACTGAGGATCAGTCCCGGGCTGGTACTTGCTTTCAACTGAGGTAGACGACAGCAAAAATTGTACTATCTGGCGAGTTGTATGGGAAGAAGAGAGACATTTGTTAAGTACACATTTCGAGCTGCCAGTCCTGGGGAGGATTGGTACAGTCATTGCGCCAATTAGTACGCAAATTACCTTCCTTTTCCTCCACGGACCAGCCCGGTAACTGGGTACTCCCCGGCCCGCGGCGGCGGCGGATTGGCGGAATTATGTGGTGCTGGCGGGAAGGCGGGTCAAGCCGCCGGGCAGGGGGCTGTCCGCAGGCGTTTTGCGTGAGACGGGGAGCTGTGCGCAGCCGGCAGCGGTGCCGCCTTGCCCCTCTCCCTCGTCTCGGCCCCTCCTTTGGCTACCCCGGCGGCTGGTACCCGCCGTGGCCGCCAGGCGTCGCCACCGGCTCCCCGGTGGTTACGCTGTGCCGCCTCGCCCGCGGCGGTTTTGCCACCGCCGCGCGCTGTGGGTGGCCGTTTCTCTTTGGCGTGTCGGCGCCGAGCGCCACCCCGGCAGCCGCGCCTGCCCGTGGCCACTGCCGCTGCGCCGCTGCGTCTGCCCGCCGCGCGGGCACCTGCCCGCCGTGCCGGCAACACCGGCACCCGCCGGCGCCCTTCTACATAAGGGGCGCCTGCGGGCCGAGGCCGACCCCCGCCTGGGTCGGCAGCGTCCTTTGGCTTGCCCCGCGGTCGCTGGGCAAGCGAAAGGTTACCCGTGCTTGGCACGTGGTCGACGCGGACTGCACGTCGATAGGCGTTAGCATGACTGAGACGGAGGAGGACAAGCCGGCCTGGGAGGCGGGGCTGGAGGAATTGCGGGCGGAGCTTCAGAGCCTGGCGAAGCTGATCACTGCGGGGCGGAATGCCGCCACCGAGCAGGTCAAGTCGGCGACTGCAGGGGCTACCAGCGGCACCCCTCCCTCCGACCCCGCAGCTGTGGAACCCACGGGCGGCAACAACGAAGACGACGAAGGAGGTGACGAGACTGCGGGCGGAGACGACAGCGGCAATGGCGGCAAGGACGGTGCGGGCGGCAGCTATCAGGACTCCCTCCTCTACGGCGCGCAAGACAGCGACGAGGAGGATGCCGGCCGCACTTACGCCGGTCAATCGCGATCTCGGAGCGCTGCAGGCGAGCCGGGCGAGCACCCGGATGGCTTTGACAACCCCAGGCTCCCCCTTGAAGGTGAAATCATCACCGCCTTCAAGGTCCCAAAGCGGATCCGCCGAGCGGACGGGCTCCCAGTACCCTTCTCTCCCACGGACTCGGAGCACCTGGAGCACTTCCCCAAGTCAGACGGGGACCACGAGGAAGCAAGTGCGTTTTACGTTGCAGCCAGTGGCGCTCAGGACCTCGCCAACGCTGCCAACGCCCTCCACCACAAGCGCGCCTCTCTCACGTCGGAGGCCCTCGAGGCCCGCATCGCCTGGCTCGCCGTCGCGACTAGGCTGCACTACCGCATCGTCGCAGCTAGGTACGACTACCTCACCGCCTCCAAGACGGACCCCGGCCTCGCCGAGCTGTACCGAGCTACCGACGCGGTCCCCCGTAACAAGGGGCGGGGCCCGGGGTGGCAACGGTTCCTCAACACCGTCGCCGTTGAGGAGGTGCGGGCCAGCACTAAGCGGGCTGCCGAGGCCCGGGCTGGAACCACTTCTCGACGCAAGCGGGGCGGAGGAGTCCCAACCGTCGCACCATCTACGCCGGGCATTACACCTGGCGCGGGCGGAGGCCTCAGCAAGGCAGCTAAGAAGAAGGCAGCAGCCGCTGCTGCCGCAGCGGCAGCCGCCGCCAAGAAGTGAGGCTGCCCAGCGGGGGCGCGCCGGCCGGTTTGGCCCACCCCGGCGTAGCGACTACGGGCCCGACGGGGCGAGGGGACACCCCCCCTCCCCCGCCGTACGCCGCCGTCAAGCGGGCGGTGAAGGAGTGGCGAGCACTAGGCGCGTCACGATGGGTGATCAAGAACATCACCGAAGGCGCCCAGATCCCGTGGGAGCGAAAACCAAGCTACTACCGGGCCAGGGCGTACCCGGTGGCCAAGGGGGACGTCGCCTTTGCAGAGGCGGAGATGGTGCGCTGCGTGGAGCGGGGCTACTGGGCGGAGCTTTTGGGGGCGGACCGGGACAAGCCAGTGGTCATTGTGAATGGCTTCGTGACCCAGGCAGCCGGGAAGCAGAGGTTTGTCATCGATTGCCGACACCAGAACCAGCCGGCATTTATGGCGGACAGGCCATTCAAGTACGAGAGCCTGCTAGACCTCGCCTCGCAGCTACGTCCCGACGACCAGCTGATGGGATGGGACATCAAGGACGCTTACCATCACGTCCCCCTACGGGAGGGGGACAAGCCCTTCTTCGCGTTCCAGTGCCTCGGTCGGGTCTTCCAGTGCAACACGATGCCCTTCGGGCTGAAGGTGGCGCCCTACATATGGACAAAGGTGTGCCGGCCAGTCGTCCAGCAGCTGAGGCAGGAAGGCTTCCGCTTGATCGTGTATGTCGACGACTTTGGGGGTGCCCCGCCGACGCTGAGCCCGGGCCCGGCCACGAAGGGGGAGGTGCGGCGGGCGGCCCAGCGTGTGCGCGAGCTGTTACGGCGGCTCGGCCTGACGCTGCACCCGACGAAAGGGGAGCTGGACGGGACAACGGAGTTGCCACTACTGGGCTTCTTGGTGGACACTCGAAGGCAGCTCTTTTTGCTCCAACCATCGCGCGCCAAGAAGATCATGGGATCGGCGGGAGCCCTGCTAGCGCACGCCAAGACCCACAAGCGCTGGGTGCGCCACTCCGCGCTGCGCAGCTTCTGCGGTGCAGCAGTGTCGACCCACCTGGCGGTGCCAGAAGCCCGCTTCCGCCTACGCTCCCTCTACACTGCGCTGAGGGACCATCTGGACCGGGCAAGCTTACGTGTGCGGTTGGGACGGCAGGCCATGCAAGACCTGCTGTTCTGGACGCAGTTGACCAAGCGGGCGGAGGTGGGGCGGGCCCTGTGGCCCAGGGAGCCGGACGTGGTGATGGAAACCGACGCCAGTACCCTGGGCTGGGGGGCCACGTGGGACGGCCTGGTCCCAGCGCGCGGCTTCCACTCCGCGCCCCGCAAGGGGTTACACATCAATCTGCTGGAACTAGGGGCGGTCCGCTTGGGCCTGCTTTCGTTCGTCGACTTCCTGCGCCAACCAGAGACGATTGTACGTCTCAAAGTCGACTCGATGGTGGCAATGCACACCATCAACGCTCTGAGTTCCCGCTCGGAGGCGGTAATGAACGAGCTGCGCCGCCTGCACGCGGTGTGCAAGCACCTCGGCGTGACGCTGCGAGCCGAATACCTGCCCTCTGCGCTCAACCTCTGGGCCGACCGCCTGTCCCGCACGCGCGACTCCACGGACTGGTCACTGCGGGTCGCCGCGTTTCGCTACCTGGACGGCCTCTACGGGCCGCACACGATCGACCTGTTCGCCTCCGCCGAGAACAAGAAGTGCGGCCGGTACTACTCCAAGCTGCCGGCGCCCTACAGCTGCGGCGTCGACGCCATGGCCCACTCGTGGGCCAGCGAGAACGCGTGGGCCAATCCACCCTTCAACCTGATAGGGCCCGTGGTCCAGAAGATCATCCGCGACCGCGCCACGGTCACCCTCGTCGCGCCGCGCTGGCGCAGCCAGCCGTGGTGGCCCGTGGCCGTGGCCCATTGCCACAGCCACGTGGTGCTGCGCAGGCAGTACGGGGTGTTCACCAACGGCGCTCCCTCGTCCGCGGTCAAGGCGCCCAAGTGGCGGGTGGTGGCGTTCCGGTTCGTCCGCGGCAGCGTCACCAAGTGCCGCGGCTAGATCGTTGGCACACGCTTGCTGACGGCCTCCGCGGGCGGCGCTTCGGGGT
Source organism: Pyropia haitanensis (assembly GCA_008729055.1). Classification (NCBI taxonomy): domain Eukaryota; phylum Rhodophyta; class Bangiophyceae; order Bangiales; family Bangiaceae; genus Pyropia; species Pyropia haitanensis. The sequence continues at coordinate 3,293,103 of SDUX01000002.1, forward strand.
CGGCGAAGGCGCAGCCACCGCCAGCCTGCTGGTTAAGGCTAAGTACCAGGCCTCTACCAAGCGTAACTACATCAACGCCTGGGAGAGGTTCGTCGCGTTTTGCGATCGCACCTGTGCGCGGGCGTTGCCCGCGAGCCCCGAGACGGTGGTTTGCTACATGGCTTCCCTCTTTGAGACGGGCACCTGTCAACCAGACACCATCTACTCATACCTGGCGGCCATCCGCGCGGTTCACCGCCTAGCCGGGCTCCCTCCCCCCACGGACGACGAGCTCGTGGCCGACGCCAAGGTGGGCTGCCGGCGCTTGCACGTCCAGGCCGAAGGCGCCTTGCCGGAAGTGCGTGGCCCGCTCCCACCCGAGGCGGTGGTGCAGTTTGCGGCGTTGGGCCTGAGTACGGCGGACGACAGCCTGGTGCGGCAGTGCGCGGGCCTCGTACTCGCGTACCTCCTGTTCAACCGACCTGGGGCCGCCGCCAACATGCGCGCCCAGGACCTGCGCCTCACCCCATCCGGCTTCGAAGCGCAGGTGCCCGTCTACAAGATGGGCGTGTTGAAACGTGGCAGCCGCCTGGCGTTCACCATCCCGTTGGCCGAAGGCGGCTGGTTGGCAGACGCACCACTACGCCTAGTCCGCCACGTCTTGTTGGCGCACTACCGCGCTGGCCGCCCTGCTGCCGCCCACCTCTTTGCTCCCCCGGGTGCCCGGTCGCTGCAGCCGCTGCCGTCTCAGGCCGTCACCCGCTGGCTCGAGCGGGCGCTGCCCCTGACCACCTGTACGCCCCCGCTGGGCGTCAAGTGGACGGGGCACTCCCCACGGGCCGGGGCTGCCTCCTCGGCCTTTGCGGTGGGGCTGTCGCCTGCCCTTATCCGCCAGCGCATGGGCTTGGCGTCCGTGGACACGGCGTACAAGCACTATATCGACGCGCAGTGGCGTTCTACCCCGGCGGCACGGGCGCTGTTCTCGCGGTACATCCCGGTGCGGGTCTGACCCGCCCCGCGCGCCTCGGTCATCTCCCCCCTGTGTGGCATCCCGACCATCCCTCCAGCTATACCTTCCTTTTCCTCCACGGACCAGCCCGGTAACTGGGTACTCCCCGGCCCGCGGCGGCGGCGGATTGGCGGAATTATGTGGTGCTGGCGGGAAGGCGGGTCAAGCCGCCGGGCAGGGGGCTGTCCGCAGGCGTTTTGCGTGAGACGGGGAGCTGTGCGCAGCCGGCAGCGGTGCCGCCTTGCCCCTCTCCCTCGTCTCGGCCCCTCCTTTGGCTACCCCGGCGGCTGGTACCCGCCGTGGCCGCCAGGCGTCGCCACCGGCTCCCCGGTGGTTACGCTGTGCCGCCTCGCCCGCGGCGGTTTTGCCACCGCCGCGCGCTGTGGGTGGCCGTTTCTCTTTGGCGTGTCGGCGCCGAGCGCCACCCCGGCAGCCGCGCCTGCCCGTGGCCACTGCCGCTGCGCCGCTGCGTCTGCCCGCCGCGCGGGCACCTGCCCGCCGTGCCGGCAACACCGGCACCCGCCGGCGCCCTTCTACATAAGGGGCGCCTGCGGGCCGAGGCCGACCCCCGCCTGGGTCGGCAGCGTCCTTTGGCTTGCCCCGCGCCCCTCTCCTCCCCGCGCTGGGTTGCGCGCAGCCAGTCGGGCGCCCTTTGGCTTGTTTGTGCTTGGGTTTTCTCCCCACTGCTTGAATAGTCTACTTGCTTTAGTCATGCGATAAAGTCTGCGTAATTTGGCATCCCGACCATCCCTCCAGCTAGACAAAATATAGGTACTTGTACTCTGTGTCGTGAGATCCGCCACCAGCGCGGCTCGTCCCGTGTCTTCCAGCGGCCTGCCTTGCGCGCACGGCCCTCGGCCCTGGACTTCGCGGCTGTCGACCCGCGTCCTTGCCCCTTTCGCGTCCTGGTCGGTCTGGCCGCCCGCCGTTGGTGCACCCCGCCCGCCGCGCCTGTTCCCGTCTGCGTCGCGACGCCCGTCTCGCTTCTTTTTCTTCTTTTCATCCCTGTTGGCTCCCGCTGCGCCGCTGTCGTCGGTCGCGGCGGCGGCCGTGCTTCGCGGCGCGGCCGGATCGACGGGCGGCGATGGTGGCCGCCCCATCCCCCGGCCTGCTCGGCGGGGGCGGCGCCGCCGCCGCCGCCCCTCTGCCCGACGGGGGGTGGCATGCGCCCCCCCTGGGCGGCGCTCGCCCGCCCCCGCCGCCCTGGGCCACCGCAACGCCTGCGTTTGTCGCCTCCCCCGGTGGCGCGGCGGCGGCGGCGGCGGCGGCGGGCGCGGCGGGCCCCCTGTTGCGGCCACCCCGCTGGCACGCGCCCGGCGGGCTGGCACGGCGCGGGACGCCGCCGCGGGGCGTGGCGCGGCGGCCACCCCCCGCCCGGCGTGCCGCGTCGGTGGTGTGTGTGGGCGGCGACGGCGCGGGCGGCGGCGGCGGCGGCGGCAGCGGCGGTGGGGGCGACGGGGAGGACGGCGGCGGCCGCCGCCGCGGCTGGCGGCTGCCAGGGGCGCCCCGCCGGCCGCCGCCGGTGGATGGCGAGGGCAACGGCGGCGGAGCGGACGACGGCGCGGCCGCCGCGGGCCGCCGCCTCGCCGCGTGGCTCCGCGCCGCCATCCGCGGCGGCGGCCGCGGCGCCGCGACCGACGCGGAGGCCGACGCGCCGCCGGCGGTGGACGGCGCGTCGGCGCCCGTCGCTGGGCGGGACCACCCGCCAGGGCAGCCCCCCCCACCCGAGGGGGATGCGCCCGGGGACCCCCCCGCCCGCGCCCCCCCCCCCCCTCGTCCCCCCCTCCGCTACCCCCCCCTCCCCCCCCCCCCCCCCGGCTCCATGGCCATCACCCCCACCGAGCTGGTCGCCATCCGCAAGATCTTTGGCCCCGAGACCTTTTTTGCCATTGACGTGCACTGCCCGCCGGGGGGCCTCGTCTTTCGGGGCAACCTCCGCGGCCCGCCCGGCCCGACGGTCGACGCGCTCAACCGGCGGCTGACGGCGGTCCTCGGCCACGACCGCTACACCGCGTGCCTGGTGCAGGGCGACGAGCCGGTCGCGGCGGCGGCCGCGCCGGGGCGGGTGGTGCCCGCGCCGGGGGGGGCGACCAAGCCGATGGTGCTCATCGTGCCGTCGCGCCGCGCGATGGAGGTCGCGGGAGGGGGGGGGGTGCGCCTCCGCGCCGCGCTCCTCGCCGCCGCCACGCTCGTGACGCTCTACATGAGCACCGTCTGGCGGCACGTGCCGGTGGTGGTGGACCTCGGCACCCCCGCGCCGGTGGCGGCGGCGCCCGCGGCGGCCGCGCCCCCGCCGTCGACGACGCGGTGGGGGTTGCGGGGCGGGGGGCCGCCCGCGTCGTCGTCCTCTTTGACCGCCCCGGCCGCCGCGCCCACGGCGGCGACCGCGTCGGCCGCCCGCTCCCGCCGGCCGGTGGTGCTCGTCACCTCCCCCGGCACGCCGCTCGCCTTTTTCCGCACCGCCGTCGGCACCGCCGCGCGGCGCCCCGCGGCGGTCGCCGCCCTCTACACCGCCGGCGGGGTGCCCGCGGCGGCCGCGCCGGCGGTGCGGGCGGCGGTGCTCGCGCAGGCGCGGGCGGTGGCGACGGCCACGGCGGGGGCGGCGGCGCTGCTCGCGGCCGCGATCGCGGCGCAGCGGGCGGTCGCGGCGCGGGCGCGCGTCGTCCTCGGCCCGCCGACGCTGCTGCCCGTCGCGGGCGGCACGCTCGGCGCGCTCGGCTGGCTCGCCTCCCCGCCCCCCGACCGGCCGGCGCTCGTCCGCATCGCCGCGGCGGGGTCGGGCACGCTGCTCGTCGCGTCGGCGGTCGTCTTTCTGGTCGGCGTTGCCCTGTCGGTGGTGCCACCGACGACGCCGGCGCTGCTCGGCGGGTACCCCACCGCCCTGGCGGTGCCGACCATGGGGTTCCTCCGGCTGCCGCTATCCCGGGGGGGGCTCGCCTCGTCGCTGCTGCCGGGGGGGCTCCTCGCCGCGCTCGCGCGGGCGGGGCGGCTGCACCTGCTGCCGCCGCCGCCCGCGCGCGCCGCCGCCGCCGCCACGGCGGGCGCGGCGGTATCGGCGGGCGGCGCGACGGCCGCGGCGGCCGCCGCCGCCGCCCCGTCGCCCGTCCTCCTCGTCCACGGCCTGGTCGTGGCCGGGCTGGTCGGTCTCCGCGCGGCGGGCGCGGGCCTCCTCATCCTCCGCGGCACCGACGGCGGGCGGCTGGTGCGGGGCGTCTATGGCCGCCGCACCGCCGCGGCGGCGCAGCGGGTGACGGTCGCGGGGCTGCTGGCGGGGGTGGTGGCGTTCCAGGTCACCTGGCCGCTGTGGCTGCTCGTCATGCTCGTCCTCCTGGGGGGGGGCGGCATGAGCGTCCGCAACTCGCGGGGGGGGGGGGGGGGCGGGGGGGGGGGGGGGGGGGGGCCGCCGTCGGCTCGTCGGCCGCCACCGCGTCGGCCACGACGGGCATCGGGTCGACGCCGGTGCCGCCGCCGCCGCCGCCGCCGGCGTCGTCGGCTGGGCGGGACGGCGGCAGCGGCGGAGCCGCCAAGGACGGCGGCAAGCGCGCGCGCGCGCTCCGCGGCGCGGCGGGGGGCCGTGGCGGCCCCCCCGCGTCCCGCGGTGGGGCGGACGCTGGCGGCACGACGGCGGTGCAGGTGGCGGACCGGCCGTGCCGGAATGAGTGCTCGGAGCCGTCGGACGCGGCGGCGGTGGGCGTGTACGTGCTGCTGCTGGCGATGCTGGGGCTGGTGCTGCCGCTGCCGCCGGCGTGGCTCCCATTCCCGGGGCCGTAGGCCGTCGGCGGGGACTGGGGGGGGGGGGGGGGGGGGGTGGGGGGGTGCCGGGGGGGGGGGGGTGCGCCGCCCGCGCTTGCGCCGTCGGCCGTCGGGGCACCCGGCGGCGGTGGCGGGCGGCGGGCGGGCGTCGTGAGGGGTCGGCCGCCGCGGCGGCGGCGCCGGTGGAGGGGGGGTGGGCTGTCGCCAGGCTGAATGGCTTGCGCTGAGCGGTTTTTTTTTTTTTTGTTTGTGCGTGGAGGTGGGCGTTGGGAGGCAGCGAGGGGGGGGGAGCGCGGCGCCACCGCCGCCGCCGCCGCTGCCGCTGCCGCCGCCGCCGCTGCCGCCGCCGCCGCCGCCGCTGCCGCCGCCGCTGCCGCCGCTCCTCCCGCGGGTGGGGTCGGCCGCCGCCCGGCGCGTGCGACGCGGCGCGGGGCCGCCGCGCAGCCATGGCCATGAAACAAGAGGAACTACTGGCGGGGGCGGCGCGGGGCGGGCGGTCCGCTCTGGCAGCGTCCCCTCCACGCAACGGGAGAGGCGGCGGAGCGGGGCGGCGGCCAGCGGCGCCGCGTCGGCGAGGGGCGACGGACACCAAGAACACCAACGCGGGGGACGCCCGTGCGCCGCCGCGATGGCGCGGGGGGACGGTGGTCCCCCCCCCCGCGTCCGCTGCGCATCCCGTCGTCGAGCCCCGCTGCGGCACGAGGTGCCGCGGACGCCGCGGCAGCCTCGCGGCGGCACGCAGTGTGTGCGGCCGGCGGGAGCGGGCGTGCCCCGCACCGCCGCCCCACCACGACGCCACACAAGAGCAGCAGAAAAAAAAAAAAGAAAAGAGTCACACGGCCAGAGCCAGTGCGTCGTACACAAAACCAGACCAAAAAAACGAACAAAAAAAAAAAACGCCGGCACGCGGCAGAGCGCCGCGACTGGCGGCGTGTCCCCACCCCCCCCCCCCCCCCCCTCCCACTCACACCCACCCCCCCCCCCCCCCTCACCCCTCCCAACCCCCCCGCGTTTGTCCCCCCCACGCAACCCCCCAGGGGGTCACCCCCCCCCCCCCCCCCATCCCTCCCCCCCCCCCGCTGGCTAGGCCTCCACATAGTCGTAGAGGATGTGGTGGAACTTGCGCCGCAGCCGCCGCAGCGCGCGGAGCTCGGTCTGCCGCACCCGCGACAGCGGCACCTGGTACGCCGTCGCGAGCTCCTCCAGCGCCATCGGCCGCCCGTCAAACCAGCCGTACCGCAAGCACACGACGTGCCGCTCCATGGGCGACAGCATCCACAGCACGTTGTCCAGGTCGTCCCGCAGCTGCGTCGCGGTGGCCACCTCCTCGGGGGACGGCCCGCCACTGACGAGCACGTCGCGGAGGGTCGTCTCACCCCCACCCCCCCCCCCCCCCCCCCCCCCCCCCCGCCGCCACCACCACCACCCCCACCACCACCACCACCACCCCCACCCCCACCGCGCCCCCCCCCCCCCCATACAGCGGGCGGTCCAAGCTCACCGTCCGCGTCGCCTCCACCTTTTCCAGAATAAACGCCAGCCGGCGGGGCGTCACGCCGAGGCGGTCGGCCAGCTCCGCCTGCGACGGCGGCCGGCCGAGCTCCTCGGCGAGCGCCGCCCGCGCCGCCGCCGCCCGCGACGCGACGGCGCCAACGTGGACGGGCAGCCGGATGGCGCGCGACGCGTCGGCGAGCGCGCGCGTGATGGCCTGCCGGATCCACCACGACGCGTACGTCGCGAACCGGTACCCGCGGCTCGCGTCAAACTTTTCCGCGCCCTTTATCAGGCCGAGGGAGCCCTCCTGGACCAGGTCCGCGAGCGTCAGGCCGCTGCTGCCCGCACGCCAGCCGCCGCCGCCGCCGCCGCCGCCCCCACCAAACGCGCCGCCGCCGCCAAACGCGCCGCCACCGCCGCCGCCACCCCAACCACCACCACCACCACCACCACCACCGCCGCCGCCGCCGCGGGCAGCCATCCCCCCGCCCCCCCCCCCGCGCTCCCCCCCAAGGGTACCCCCCCCCCCCCCCCCCCCCCGGTACCGCTGGTAGTCATACCGCCGCGCAATCGACACGACCAGCCGGAGGTTGGCCGCGACCAGCCGCTCCCGCGCGGCGGTCACCGCGGCGAGCGCGGCGGGCCACTCGGCCGGGTCGACGCCAACGTCGGCGGCCCACTCGGCGGCCGACGGCGGCCGGCCGAGGCGCGCCGCGAGCGCCGCCCGCGACCGCTGCCAGCCGAGGAGGCGGCCGACGGCGGCGGCGACGGCGGCAACCTCGGCGTCATCGAGGAGGGAGACGGAGCGCACCTCCCGGAGGTACGCGCCGAGGCCGCTCGCGTCGCCGGTGGTCGTCGCCGCGGCGGCGTAGGAGGTGGCGGGGGGGGGGGGGGGGGGGGGGGGGCCGACTTGCGCGGCAGCGAAAACCGGGGGGGGGGGGGGGCGCGCCCCGCCGCCGATGCGGATGCCGACGCCGACGCCGCCGACGCCGCCGTCGCCGCCGTCGCTGCCGCCGCCGCCGCCGCCGCCGCCGTTGCCGCCGCCGCCGGCCGCCCGTCGGTCACTGCCGCGCCGCTGCTGGCGCGGCCTTTGGCACTGCCGGCTGCGGCTGGCGGCGGTGGCGGTGGCGGGTGCTCCGCGGCGGGCTGCCGGGGGACCGACCGCACCGGCGCGGCGGCCGCGGCAGACCGCCGCCGCCGCCGCCGCCCCGACGTTGCCGCCGCCGCCGCCGCCGCCGCCGTCGTTGCCGCGGTGGTCGCCGCCGCCACCGCCGCCGCCGGCGCGCACGATGGCGCGGCGGGTGCGGGGAGGGGGAGCGCACACGCCGGCGCCGTCGTGGCCGCCGCGGCCGCGGCGCGCGCCACCGCCGCCGCGGCGGCGGCGGCGGTGGCGGTGGCGGCGGCGGTGGCGGTGCGAGGGCGGGGGGGGCGCCCGAGCGGCGCGGCGCGTCTTTGGCGGCCGCGGCGGGCGGAGGCTGGCCGCGGCGTGGCGGCGGGGAGGGGAATGGCGACAAAGGCCGCCATGGGGTGGGAGGAGGGGGGGAGGGGGGAGAGCCGCCGGGTCACGGGGGGGGGGGGGGGGGGGGGGGGATGCAGAGGGGGGAGGAAGGAGCCCTTTCCAGGGGGGGGAGAGGACGGACGGTCAATGGGGGTCCCGGGAGGGGGGGGGGACGCCGTCGCACGAGGGCGAGGGCCGCGCCGGGACGCGCCGACCTTGACCTTGCGACCGTGCCGGGCGTCCACGGCGGCGGCGGCGAGCGCGCGGTGCCCACCGGCGGCCGCCTGGCGCACGCCGCCGCCCGCGGCGCGGGCTATATCCCTCGCGACGCCCCGCCGCGGCCGGCGCGGCCGCCCGGCCGCCGGTCGGTCGGCCCATCCCCAGCGGCGGCGGCGGCGGCGCGGCACGCACCCGCCGGGCGGCCGCCCTGCCGCCGCCCGGCACCCGCCGCCGCCCCCATTCGCGTCCCGCCGCGACAACCCCCCATACGCCCGCAACGCCGCGCGGCCGCTCGCCGCCGCGGGGGAGAGGCGCGGGCGTGGGGGGGGGTCGGCGGGGGGGGGGGGGGGGGGGGGGGGGGCAGAGCCCCTGGCACCCCCCGCGCCCCCCCCGGGGTGCCATCCCCCCCAGGTGCGGCGGGTGCTCCGCCGCATCCCCCCACCCCCCCCCCCGCAGCCTCCCCCCCCCCCCCCCCCCCACCGCGGCGCGCACCCCGGGGCGGGGGGAGCTCAGCCGCGCCCATCCGGCGCGGGAGCTCCCAGCTCGTCAACGGAAAAACCTCGGCCAATCTCCCCGGCGGCCCGCCGTGCGTGGGCGGGTGTGGGGTCGGCCGCGGGCGGGGGCCCCGCCCGGGGGGGGTCGGATTCCCCCGTTAACGGCCAGAACCAAACGGCCAGGCCGTCCAACCGGCAGACGGGGTGTGGGTGTGGGGGTGGGGGCGGGTGGGGGGGGGGGGATGACGCCGCCGCCACCGCGGCGGCCGCGGCGTCACGCCGCGCGCACGCCGCGCCCGCACGATAGGCTAGGCGCCGGCACCGGCGGCGGGGCCGTTGGCGGGCGGAGCTGGTGGCCGGTGGCGCGGGGTCTGGTCACCGGCGGCGTGGCCGACGGATCACAGCAGTGGCCGGGGACGACGGGGGGTGCTCTGGAGGCCACCGTGGGGGCGGCGGAGGTGCGTGATCTCGGTCCCGCCGCCGCCGCCGCCGCCGCCGCATCCCGCCCCCCCCCCCCGCTCCCCAGACTCTCTGTGCCAAAGATTGTCCGTGGAGGGCGGGAGCCACCGGGGTGGATTTTCTGTGAGGACTGTTGGCGGGAGGGTCTCGGTCGACCAGGGTTGGTGGGGGCGCGATTCGGTTCTGGTTGGGTCTCGTGAATACGGCATTTCTGCCTAAACTCTGGAAGCGTTCGCCCGAACGATACTTCCTGTATTGACACGTGTTCAAAAGTTGACTATGGGTAAGTGTAATTTACGAGTCTGGTGTGTTTGATCTCGTGTGATCACTTCGGAGGATCGACACCCCCCCCAGGACCTCTGGGGGGCGTTCGACCACATGTGATCCGACCCTCCCGCAGAGGTTCAATCACTTTCGGCGGTTCGCAAACTCACCCTCCTGAAACATCAATTTCCTGCTCCCCACCTCGTCCATCCTCCGCCGCTTCCCTCCCCCCCCCCCCCGCCCCCCCCCTGCGGACCCTTTGCGATCACCGAACAGTTTTACTTCAATCGTCCCAGACACGTTTATGAAATAAATCAATTTACCGAAAAAATTCATCGGAACCGCTTTCGATTTTGGATACCGTATTACGGCGAATTCGTCAAACGCAACCGTGCGGTCGACACGCCCTCGGTCGCGGCGACGAGCGCTCGACGTGCAGTCTGCTGGAAAAGAGCAGACACACAAAAGTAGGGAAAGAAGCTGCCCGAGGAGGTGCGGCGAGCCTGGGACCACGACAGACAGACGCGGGCGCTTTGCCCTGATCACGCTGTTTTCTGATGGCGGCGGCAGCGGCGCCTTCCCCTTGTCCCGTTTCCTTCTCCCGAAAACGCGCCCCGTACGAGCCCAGAGAAGAGAGAAGGAACCACGCTGGCGGCGGACCGGAAGGACCGCTCGAGTTCCACTCGTGTCACCCCGTGGACTGCCGCACTTCCGCCGCGGGCGCCCCTCCGCGCAGTGCAGCTTGGACCTGGATCCACCTCAAAGCCTCTTCAAGGCCTGATCCGGGCGGAAATCGGGCCCGGAGGCTTGAAGACCCCCTCCTGAAAGCAGCGTAGGGCACGATTCCTTGAAGTGATCTTGATAAACCTTGATATGAACGTCTTTGCGGACGTGAACGAGGACGTGCGAGGTACCACAAGGTGCGCCAGAGACAGAGCTATACAGAGACGTGAGAAAGAGCCTGCACCGAGAAGAGTTTGGCGTTTTATCAAGGAAATTCAAGCAAAATTCAACCGATCGATTAAGGGGGTCGCGTCCTGCTCTCCGCTTGAAGAGGTCGTGATCGCGCCTCTGTTAACCCAAGTACGTCACTCGGCACGGTTTTCGACCGCTCGTGTGCCGAAGCAGTCCGGATTTATGCCCTTGATTCTGGGCACTTGCGAAGCTCAACGGAGTTGATCTCGAGTGATACACCCTGTATCTCGCTTGTTTGATGAGTCTCTGTGGACTGCTTCCATCAAATGGACAGCGAAGTACGCGACGGTGCAGTCTCTGATGCTCCTTCCCCGACGCTGGATGGGTTCATTGATGCCGCAGCAGTCTGGCTACGGCATGCACTGCTGGCTCGGTCGGCGGAGTCACCTGAACCGGCACCAGCGTGCCGAGGACTGTGTCGCGTGCAGCTTCAGTGCACACTCGCATACGTCTATGCCCCCCCCCCCCCCCCCTCCCCCCCCCCCCCCAGCCTTCTCCTCACGGACACCTGAGCATCTGCTCCGTAAATTGTAGGCAACTGCTTCAGCTGCCACGCACTTGCCAGCACCAACGCCTACCCATGGCGCACCTCCTCCCCTGGCGCGACCGCGAATTTTCCGCTTCAACCCCCCCCCCCCCCCCCCCCTCGTCGTCCCGATGCCTTCCGGCCACGCCTCCTCCTCCATTCCCAGACACCCCCTCCTGGCAGTCACGGACGCCCCTCATCGCTCACCTCCTCCCCTGGCGCGTCCTCCTCTTCCCGCACCCACCCCCCGCCAAACTTCCCGGTCCCCATGCCTGCATGCGGCGCCCCTTTCTCTCGCCAAACCCCCTCCCCCCCCCAATCTTTCACTCCGCCCGATGCGCGGGGAAGTGGAGGGCGTCAGCGGTGAGGGTGGCTTCTCAAAAACGGAAAGCGGTCGTTTGCCACCGGAATGAACGGGATGAGAAGTGCGGGGGGGGCATACAGGACACTGGTGAATAGGCCGTGCGCGTGTGACGGACATCGTGTCGCTCGCTCTCTTGGCGATGACCGAAGCACGTGGGACAGGCCAGGGTTGTGGCCGGGGCCGTGTCGCCTTGCTCGGTTCCGTCAGACGCCTCCAACCCGGGGGTTGGGACCTCTTGTCGGCCGCAATCGGGCAGAGGTTCTCGCGCCGATGGGGACTGACATGGAGAGTTAAGAAGAGTTGGAATGTACTGGGGCCCTCCTTAACGCACGCCTAGCTCGACCTTAGTATCGTACTTCTTTGTATTGGCTACGCCACTAAGTGTGAAGATCGGACCTTAACTTGGCCGTGTCGCGGTGCGCGCGGCGCTTTGAAGAGGTACCTCTTCAAGGAAATTCAAGGCTGCTTCAACGCCTTCCGGCTTGAAGAGGCTGTGAGGTGGATCCTGGTGCAATGTGCACTGCGCCGGCCGGCATGCGTCGGGGCGCCCCCCCCGCGACACTCTGTCTGGCAGGCACCCGCCCGGCCGCCAGCCCGGTCTGGCCAGAAGCGTCTGCCCCCCACCACCACAGCAACGCCGCCAATGACGAGCTGCCAGCCCGTCCGCGCCAACAGAGGCGACTGCGCACCAGCTCGTCGTCGCGGCCGTCACGGCTAGTCCTGCCACGGCCGTCCACGCCCGCCTCTCCCCAGTGCCGGCCGCCGAGCGTGGGCGGCGGGAGCACCCGCAACGGCGACGGCGGCGGAGCAGAGGCCCGCGCGCCCGACCGCGGCTGGGGAGTGGGTACGGGTGAGGAGGGGGCAGGCGGGAGCAGGCGCGCGACGCGACGCGCGCGCCCGCGCGGGCCGCGGCGCCCGTGCGCTCGGTGGGCCAGCCGCGCCGGCGGGGGCGCACGGGCAGGCGCCACCAGCGCCGTTGGGCACGCCCCATCCATGGACGGCGCGACGGCAACCCCCTCCGCACCGCCGCCGAGCATCGACCCGCCGCAGCGCCGTCGCCGCCGCACGCGCACCGCAACGGCTCGTTCCCTACTCTGGCTCCCGCCGGCTCCGTCCCCCTACCCCGATGGGGGTGGGCGGGCGCTGGGCCGGGCGTCTGTAGGCGCTGCAGAGGAAAATGGTGGCTGGCGGCGCGGGACGGCCGCCCCGCTGTGCGGCATGGACGGCCGCCGCCCTGCTGGCGCGCCGGCGGGGCGATACCAGCGCGCCCACGACGCGGCGGGCCGACACGGGGGACGCCCGCCACGCGCCGGCAGTGGGAGGTGCAGGCCGCCCCGGCGAGGCGGCGCGTGCTGCCGGCCGCGCCGGCGCTCGCCGCGCCGCCATCCGCCGGCGGGTCGCGGCTGCCACCCCCCCAGGCATGTTTGCCCACGCGCACCCCCACCAGCCACGGTGTACGCCCGCGGCCACGCCCCGTATGTGAAGAACAAAGAAAAAAAAAAAAAGAAAAAGAGGGACGGCGGCGACCGCAGCACCACCTCCACGGCGGTAACAGCGCGCACGCCCGTCCTCCCCCCCGAGTCACCCACCCGCACCGCCCCCATCAACCGCACGTCACTCCCGTGCCCGACCGCCCCCCCCCACCCATCCACCCCCACCCACCCCTCTTGCCCTCCTCGCCCCTTGCCCCCCGCCACAGCCGCCCTCACCGCCGGCGGCTGCGCTTGGCAGCGGGCGCCACGGGCGTGCCGCCCAGCCGCGCCGACCGCCGCCGCCCCGCCGGCGGCTTTGCCCGCGCGTCGGCGCCCGCCGCCCCACCTGGCGTGGCTGCGGCGCCCGCCACCTTTACCGTCGCTGCCGTCGCCGCCGCCGTCGCCGTCGCCGCTGCCGCCACGGGGACCGCCGCCGCGGCGGTGGCTGGGCGGGACGCCGACGCCGCGGCGGTCCCCCCCGCCGCCACCGCCGTCGCGGCCACCGCCGCCGCCGCCGCCGCCGCCGCCGCCGCCGCCGCCGCCGTGCGGTGCGCGGCGAGCGCCGCGTCGAGCCGCGCAACGAGCGCGGCGAGCGCGTCGCGCTGGTGCGCGCGCGCGGCGGCGGCCGTGTCGCGGGCCCAGGGCTTTTTGGTCAGGATGAGCACGCGGCCCGTGTCGGCGGCCGCGGCGGCCGCGGCGGCAGAGGCGGCGGCGGGCGCCGCGCAGGGGGGGCGCCGGCCACGCCGGGGGGGGGGGGGAGGGGGGGGGGACGCCGTGCCGGCGCCGCCAACGCCCACCGCCGACGCGGCGTCGCCGCCGGCAGCGTCGGCCGCGGCGGCGGCGGCGGCGCCACCGCCGCCACCACCCCCACCACCGCCGCCGGGGCCACCACCGGCAGCGCCGCCGCCGCCGCCGCCGCCGCCGCCGCCACCGCCACCGCCACCGCCGCCAGCGGCAACCCCCCCCCCCCCCCCCCCCTCATCATCCGGGTACTCCTCGTCGTCCCCCCCCCCCCCCCCCTCCCCCCCCGCCTCCAGCCGCGTCGTCACCGCGTCCACCACCCCCTTGTTAATCCGGTCCATGGCCATCTCGGCGTGCCGCCGCTGCGAGGCGGTCCCGCGGATCACCACCCGCCGCACCGCCGCGGCGGCAAAGAAGCAGCGGATGGGCCGGCAGCACGAGCACGCGCACAGCTTGTCCAGGCCGGGCACGTCGAGCGCCCACGTGACGGGCGCGGACGCGACGGCGAGCGCGGCGCGGGCGGGGGGAGGAGCGCCGCAAACGCGCCGTACCAGGCCGCCGCGGTGGCGGGCGCCGCGGCGGTCGCGGCGGCGGCGACCGCCGCGGCGGCCGTGACGCCGCCGTCGGGGGGTGGGGTGGCCGCCACCGTGTTGGACGACGTTGCCGTCGTGCCGCCGCCGCCGCCGGCCGCGGCGGCGGCGGTGGCAGCAGCGGCGGCGGCGGCGGCAGCGGCGGCGGCGGCGGCACCGCCGGTGCCGCCGCCACGGCTGGCAGCGCCCTGCCCCCCCCCCCTCGCCCCCCCCCCCCTCCCCAATGCCATCCACCGCCAGCCGCAGCACGGCGCTCATGGTTAGCGCCCGCGGCGGCCGCCGCGGCGCCGCCACCTCCGCGACCAGCCGCGCCACCGCGCGGCGGAGCACCCGCGGCGGCGCGCCGACCGCGACCGCCGCGCGGAGGAGGGCGGCGATACCCGCCGGGCCCGGCTCCCACAGCGCGCCCTCCCCGTGGCCGGGCGGGACCGCCTCGGCGGCGGCGACCAGCCGCGGCACGAGCAGCGTGCCGACGACGCGCGCGAGGCGGGCACGCTCGGGGGGGGGGAGGCCGCCGCCGGCCGCGTCGTCGCCCCCTGGGTGGGTGATGGGCGACGGGCTCGCGCGGCCACCGCCGCCGCCGCCGCCACCGCCGCCACCGCCGCCACCACCACCACCACCACCACCACCACCGCCGCCGGCGCCGCTGCCGGCGCCGCTGGCGGCGCCCCCCTCCTTCCCCCCCCCCCCCCGCCCCCCCCCTCGCCGCCGCCGCCAGCGCCGTGACCAGCTGCACACACGCCGGCGCGCGCCCCTTGGCCACGTTCCACCCGACCGCCGCGTCGAGCGCGGGCGCCGCCGCCGCCACCCCCACCACCCCCGTCCACGTCAGCAGCAGCGCCCGCAGCGACGCGGACTGCACGCACAGCGTCGGCGCGGCGGCGGCGGCGAGGCGCGACACGCCCCGCGCGGCGGGCGGCAGCGCCGCCGCGCCAGCCGCGATGGCCGCCAGGCCGGGGTGCTCCGCGACGGGGCGGCCCGTGTGGGTGGCGGCGAGGAAGGCGGAGAGGAACCACGTGGCGAGCGAGCCGCGCGCCGCGCGCGCCGCCGCACGCGCCGCGCGCCGCGCCGCGGCGGTGGGGGGCGGGGGGCCGCGGCCCACCGCTGGGGGGGGGGAGGGGGGGGGGGGGGGGGGTGCCGCCGCGGCCGGCCGCGGCGCCACGGAGATTTCCATGTCGTCCTCCTCCGCGTCCGCGGCGGGCGGCGCCGCCGCCGCCGTCGCGCCCGCCTCGGCGTGCGCCGTGCCCCCCTCTGTCGACGCGGCGTCCCCCTCTTTCGCCGCTACGCCCATAGCGACCGTCGCGCCCATAGCGACCGTCGCGCCCGTCGCGCCCGCCGCGCCTGCCGCGGCCGCTACACCCGCCACGCCCGCCGTGCGCGCCGCTCCCGCCACACCCGTGGCGCCCGGCGCGTCCGTCGCGCCCGTCGCGCCCGCCGCGCCCGCCGCGCCCGCCACACCCGCCGCGTCCGCCGCGCCCGCCGCGCCCGCCGCACCAGCAGGGGCACCCACCCCCCCCCCCCCCCCCCCCTCCCCCCCTCCACCTCCACCTCCTCCCAAAAGCGGTCCCCCTGAGCCAGGTCGTGGAACAGCCCGCCCATCGGCGACGTGCCCAGCAGCCCCCCCGCCGACACGACGCGGCGGACGACCCCCCCCAGGGCGGCCACGCCCAGCTCCCGCATCGCCGCCGCCGCGACCGCCCGCACCGCGACGGGCGTCGGCGCCGCCGCCTCGATCGCCGCCGTGGCGAGCGCCACGGCGGGCGGGTACGCCCGCCACGCCGCCGCGTCCGCCGCCATCGACGCCACGTACGCCGCGTCCGCCGCGGCGGCGCCACCGCCGCCACCGCCGCCACCGCCGCCACCGCCGCTACTGCCGCCACCGCCGCCGCTACTGCCGCCACCGCCGCCACCCGCCGCCCCCCCTTCCCCGCTACCACGCGCCGCCGCCGCCGCCGCCGCCCGCGCCGACGCGGCAGTCGCGGTCACCCACGAGCGCGTCGCGGTATACAGCGGCGGCAGGGACCCCCCCCAGACGCGCGGCCGGCACCGCAGCGCCGCGATGACGGCGCGCCCCCCCACGTCATCGTGCAGCAGGTGGAGCGCGACGAGCAGCCGCGCCAGCGGCGTCACCCACCCGCGGCGCCACGGGAGGACCGGCGCCGACGGGCCGGCGACGGCGGCGAGGCCGGCCGACGCGGCCGCCGCGGCGGCCGTGGCCAGCGTCACCAGCGCCGCCCGGTCCGCCGCGGTCGCCGCCGCCGCCGCCGCGGCGGGGAGTGGGAGGGCCGCGGCGGCGGCGGTGGCGGCGGCGGCGGCGGCCGCCGCACCCGCCGGGCGGGCGTGGCCGGCCGCCCGCGGCGGGCCGCCGCCGCCGCCGCCGCCGCCGCCGCCGCCGCCGCCGCCACCGCCACCGCCCCC
The DNA here is from genome assembly GCA_008729055.1 of Pyropia haitanensis. NCBI lineage: Eukaryota > Rhodophyta > Bangiophyceae > Bangiales > Bangiaceae > Pyropia > Pyropia haitanensis. Next base: position 3,309,358 of record SDUX01000002.1, read on the forward strand.
CCCCCCCCCGTCGCGCCCGGGTCCCCATCCACCACGGCGCTCCCCCCCCCCCCAGGAGCAGCGGCCGCCCCCCCCGGCGGCCGCCCCAGCCGGTCCGCCTCGACCGCAAAGTAGTGGGCGGCGTAGCAGGCGGCGTCGAGGGGCACCCCCCCCCACTGAGGGCGGCGGCCAGCACCGGCGCCAGCCGCGCCCACTCCCCCCCGCCGCGGCGGGCGACGAGCGCGCGGAGCTCGGCGGCCGGGTCGACGCCGCCGCCGGGCGGTGGCGGCAGCGTCGCCGCCGCGACCGCCGCCGCCGCCGCGGCGGTCGGCGCGCCGCCGCCGGCCGCGGCGCCGGCGGCGGCCACGTCGAGGACGCGGAGGAGGGTGGCCCACGCGGCGGTCGGCTGCGCCGCCGCGCCGGCGGGCGGGTCGGCCAGCACGGACGGCGCGGCGAGCGCCTGCCGCAGCCACGCGCACACCGCCCACGACAGCGCGGGCGTCAGCGCCGGCCCGCCGCCGGCCGCGGGCGCCGCCGCCACCGTGCCGCCGCCGCGCGCTCCCCCGCCGCCACCGCCACCGCCACCGCCACCACCACCACCACCACCACCACCGCCACCACCACCACCACCACCACCACCACCACCACCCTCGCCACCGCCGCCGCCGCGGCGGGCGCCTCCCCCCCCCGCGGCCGTGGCGCCACGCCACCCCCCCCCCCCCCCCCCCCCCCAGCACCACCACCGCCCGCGGCGGCCGCGTCACGCGCGGCGTTGGACACGAGCGCGAGCAGCGCCGGGAGCCCCCCCCGGCCCGCCGTTGACGCCGCGGCGGTCGCGGCGAGCGCCTCGGGCACGAGCAGCACCACCGCCGCACGCGCCGCGCGGCGGCGGCCACGCCCAAACGCCGCGGCGGGCACGCACACGCCACAGCCACAGCCGCAGCCGCAGCCGCGCGTGCCGCCGCCGCCGCCACCGCCGCCGCGCGGGCGGCTGCCGCCGCCGGCCGCCGTCGCGCCCGGCGTGCCGCCCGTGCCGCCAGGCGCCCCCCCCCTCCCCCCCCCGCCGCCGCCGCGGCCGCCGCCGCCGCCGCTGCTGGCGACGCGGCCGCCACCTCTTCGCCAGACGCTGCTGGCGGCGGCGGCCGCCCCGCGGCCGCCACCGCCGCCGGCGGCAGCCGCACGACCGCCGCCGGCGGCAGCCGCAGCACCCCCCACGTCCCCCCCCCCACCGGCGGCGGCGGGCCGTACCCGTACGCGTCGCTGCTGTCGTCGCTGTCCACCCCCCCCTCCACCCCCCCCCCCCCCCCCCCCCCCCCACGCCAGCGGCCGCCCCACCCCCCGCGGCAGCCGCAGCGCCACGGCCGGCGGCACCCCCCCCCCCCCTCCCCCCCCCCGGGCTTCCCCCCCGCCGCCGGCCGCCCCCCCCCCCAGCGTAACCGACGTGACGAGCACCGCCGCGGGCGGGCGCCCCCACAGCCCCCCCTGCCAGCCCGACCAGCCACCCGCGGGCGCCGCGAGGCCCGCCGCCCGCCACACGCGCAGCGGCACGGCGGGCGGGAGGGCGGCGAGCGCCGCCCACACCGCCCGGTCTGCCGCGTCGGTGGGGGGGGGGGGGGGGGGTGTCCCCCGCCGCGGGGGGGGGGGGCGTGCCGCCGTGCCGCCGCCGCCGCCGCAACCGCCGCGGTCGCAGCGGGGGGCGTTGAGGAGGACCGCGAGGTAGTCGGGGGGGGGGGGGTGGCACGGGGGGAATTGGGGGGGGGGGAGGGGCGCGCACCCGCCACCACCGCCGCCGCCGCCACCGCCGCCGCCGCCACCGCCGCCACCGCCGCCGCTGTCGCCGCCGCCGCTATCGCCGCCGCCGCTGTCGCCGCCGCCGCTGCCGCCGCCGCCGCTGCCGCCGCCGCTGCCGCCGACACCACCACCGCCGCCACCGCCGCCGCCGTGCCCCCCCGCGGCGGCCGGGGTGGCCCAGTCGGTGAGCAGCGCGGCGATGCCCTCCGACGCGGCCGCGCGCTCGGCGGCGGTCGGCGCCGCGACGGCGGCGCCGAGCAGCGCGCTCAGCCGGTCGGCGACGGACATGGCGGCGGCGGCGGCGGCCGGGCGGGTGTGGCACGACCAGAGCGGGGCGGGAGGGCGGAGAGAGGGGAGGGGGGGGGGGGGGGGGGAGGAGACGCGTTGGAAGGGGGGGTGCCGGCGTCGGGGGGGGGGCCGCCACGACGGCGGCGGCGGCCAGGGCGCCGAGGAGGGGGACGCCACGCGCGGCGCGGTGGGGTGGTGTCGCCGGCAGCTCCCGCGTGTGCACGGCTAGCTCCCCGCCGCTGCGCCTGCAGGCCAGCTTCCGCTCTGGCACACAGCACCGCGTGAGCGGGCGGAACCCGCGCACGTGCGCCCATCTGTTTTTCCAAGTCATTTCCTTGCAAGGTGGATCCAGTCGATGAGAAACGGTCTGCCACCGCGCGTCAAGTAATTGTACAGTCGAAGGACCACTCTGTGTAGCCATTCTATATTGCATCACGCAAAGCTTTCCTTGAAAGTAGAGACACCTGTCACGATACGAGTAAAATTCAAAAGTCAAGCGAACACCGAACTAACCGATGGACGCCCACCGCCAGTCTGGGACACTATTCCCAACGATCGATCGGAGGGTCGCCGTCGAGCAACGGCAGCCGCCTCCGTCGTGGTCGCGCCCCCGCCAACGTGGACGCGGATGGACCCGTCGCCCCCGTCCTCATCCCCGACCTTGTCACCGGCGGCCGTCGCAGACAGTTTGACGCTCCTCCCTTGCGTTCCAGCGACGCGCATTTGCCGCCGCGACTGGGTCCCCTGCTCCCGTCACCATGCCTGACTGCCGTGTGACGCTGCGGCGGCGGAACTCGTACGCGACGCTGAGCAACCGCGTGCGCAAGGTCAAGACGCCCGGCGGGAAGCTGGTCGCGCAGTACATCAAGAAGGCGGGCGCGTCTGCACGGTGTGGGGATACCAAGACCAAGCTCCATGGCATCTCGATTGGGCGGCCCAAGGACTTGATGCGCATGTCCAAGCCCAAGAAGACGGTGACGCGCGTGTATGGCGGGAACCTGTGTGCCAAGGCGGTGCGCGAGCGGTACGTTTTGAGCGTGCCGAGCTGTGTGCTTTTTTCTCCCGCTCTGGGTGCTATTCTGGGCGTGTCGGACGGCTGTGAGGTGGAGGTGTTGGTGGCAGCGCCGGGGCGTCGTCGACTGGCGATTGTTCCGTGGAGTGGGGGCGGAGGCGACCAGCGTTGTGGGGTGTGACGGGGCTCGGGGCTTGTGGCCTGGCTGCTCTGCCCGCGTGCGTGCCGGGCGGGGTCTGTCTCGCGACTCTCACACGCTTTATTTTTTTATTCTATTGTTGGACGCGGGCGTCTGGTTGTATCGTGTTGGTGTCTTGTTCGGCGTCTTTGACTCGACAGGATCATTCGGGCCTTTCTCATTGAAGAGCAGAAGATTGTGAAGAAGGTCATCAAGGCCCAGAACCAGCAGAAGAAGTCTTCCAAGTAAATGGGGGGTTTGTGCTCGGGGATCAGTGCACAGGTAGCTGGGTGGTCTGGCCGCCGGCCTCGAGTTCCATCCCTTCTTCTCCCTCTGCCTCCCGGTCGTCGTTGCTAGATGGAGGGGATGTCGGCGCGGTCGGTGGGGCACCCACCGCTGCGGGACCGTGGCGTTGACGCTGGCGGGGGTGGACGAGGCCGCCGCCTCAGCGGCTGCTAAGCGGGCCTCGGGTTGCCTGCAGTGGTGGACATAAACGCTAGACGAACACACGCGGTTACGTTTTCCACTCGTACTGCGTTCTCAGCTGCTGTACGCCACTGGGCTGCGTCCATCTGGAGTTGACGGGCGCTGCGGGGGGGGCGGGGGGGGCCGTGGCGGCGCCATCGGGTGTCGACGTTGAACGCGTGACCTGGTGATGTTGATGCCCCCGTTGGATCGTCTTGCCGCTCGTGATGAGCACAGACGCACGTAACCACTTGCTGACGGCCTTGCAGTTACTGGCAGGGCCCAGAGCACGACCCCATCTCCCTACCACGGGCTAGGCCCAGCCCTCCGCCACGACGTCCACCAGGTGGTCCCTCTCCCTCACTCACCGCAACAGCGCCTTGACCAGCGCCCCCGTATTCATCGTCCGCAGGTCCATGTACGTCTGGCCCACTCCCACAAACACGACCGGCACGCCCGTCGCGTAGACCATCGACACGGCCGCGCCGACGCGGTCGTCAACGGTGTCAAACTTGGTCAACACCACCCCGTCGACGAGGCGCACCCGCCCCGAGCCGGCCTGGTGGTCCGCGAGCGCCGCGTTGAACTTGGTCAGCTGGTCCACCCCGTCGTTGCCGACGAGCGCCTCGCCGACAAAGAAAACCCGGTCCGGGTCGTTGACGGCAACGAGCTTGGCCAGCGCCGCCATCAGCGGCCCGTTGTCCTGCATCCGCCCGGCCGTGTCGACCAGCACCACGTCCGTGCCAGCCTCGCGCGCGCGGCGGATGGCGTCGGACGCCACCCCCGCCGCGTCGCGGCCGTACCCCCGGTCATAGAGGGTAACGCCCAGGCACGTCGCGTGCGTGCGCAGCTGCTCGACGGCGCCCGCGCGGAACGTGTCGCACGCCGCGAGCAACACCGTCAGGCCGTGGCGCTGCAGGTAAAACGCCGTCTTGGCCAGGCTGGTGCTCTTGCCAACGCCGTTCACCCCACAATAGACAATCACAAACGGGCCGCCGCCGGCCGCCCGCTTGGCTGCAATGTCCGCCAGGATGTCGGTCGACTGGCGGGGCGTGAGCAACCGTGTCAGCGCGTCGCGTAGCGCGCCACGCACCGTCGCGGTGATGGTGGTCATAGACGCCATCGTCACCCCGTCCAGCGACGCCCCTACCGACGCGCACAGCCGCTCGGCAATGTCAGCGGTCACGTTCTTGGCAATAAGCGCGTCGCGGACCGCCGCGAGCGCCGGCGCCAGCTCAGCCGCGGTCAGCTGCTGCACGCCGGCGAGGCCGCGGAAGAACGAGACGACGCCCGCTGCGGCACTCTGCGGCGCCACCGCGTCCGTGGCCGCCATGGACACGCCGCCCGTCCAGCCGGTGCCGCCTCCACCGGGCGCAGCTACCACTGCTTGTGGCCGGCCGGCGCCCGCGTCCCCCTCCTCCTCATCCAAATAGTCAAACGCCCGGTTGGGCGCCGCGTCCACAAACTGCTGCCGCACCCGCGCAACGGCTTCGGCGTCGGCGTCACCGCCACGCCGCTCATCCTTGCCGGCGCTCATGTCCAGCGCGTCAATGTCCGCCTGCGTCGGCGCGGACCGGCTGCCTGCGCGCAGCTTCTTCTCGCGCTTGCGCGGGGCGGCCGCCGCGGCCGCCCCGCGGGCCGCGGCGGCCGCGGTCGCGGCCGCGGCCGCAGACGGGCGGCCGCCGCCACCGCGTTTCCGAAGAAACGCCGCGCGGGCGCGGGCCAGCCGCGCCATCGGGTCCTCCTCCTCCTCTGCGTTGCCGTCGTCGGCGACTGCAGCCTCCTCCTTGCTCGCGACCGGCGCGGCAGCGGGGGTGGAGGGAGGGGGGGGCTGCTCGCCGTCGCTGGGCAGCCCCCCCCCTCCCCCCTTCTTACGAGCCGCCTTGCCCCGCTTCTTCTTTGCCCCCTTGCCCCCCGCATACGGGGCGGGCCCCCCGGCGACGCCGTTCCCGCCCGGCCCGCCCGCCGCGACCGCCGCCTCGGCCTCGGCGTGCAGGCGCCGGAAGACGGCGTCAAAGCCGCTCACGTCCAGGGTGTCCACGTCCGCGCCTGGCGCGGCGAGCGCGTCGCCATAGGCGCGGACAAACGCGTCGCGGACGGCGGTCAGGAGCGCGTCCTTGTACGCGGGCGGCAGTCGGGTGGGGTACGCGACGACAAAGACCAGGCCAAGTCGGGCGGCAAGGGCCCAGCGGAGGGTGGTGGGGCCGACCGTAAACGCCGCGGCCGCAGCGCGCTCGGCCAGGAGGACGCGGCGGACAAGGGCGTCGAGCGGCCGAGACGGCAAGGGAATGAACTCTGCCTGCCAGAGGATGGTGCCGCCGGCCTCAATGATGGAGAAGAGGTCAATCATGGTGGGTGGCAGGAGGGGCGGGAATGAGTCTCGTGAGGTAGCGCACGAAAAGAAGGGATGGATGTGGTGGGAGGGGACGTGAAAGAAGAGGGACACAACAGTGCCAGCCTCGGAGCAGAGTGGGGACGGGGCTGTCTGTAGCGTTGCGAACAATGGATGGCTGGCAGCGGGCAAGTCTACGCTGTCAAGGCCGTCTCGTCACTCTGACGTACTGACACGGGAAAACAAAATCGTGACGCAGGTCACAAATCTGTTGCGTCGTCGAGCCAAATCCAAGGCATCGTATCAAATTACAGACATGAACACTTACTTTCTTGGCCCACAACTGGCCAAGCTGTCAGCGTCTTGCGCGCAACACGCTGCTCAGCAGGCACTCGGTCGCCAGCACGCGGGCGGTCGTGTGAACCCCCGACGACGCACTCCTGCCCCAAGCGCTTCTGCCGAACGTTCGCCCCGCGGTTGACTACCGCCTACCGGCTGTGGCTGCGCCGCGTTGGGGTTGGTACCCGCCTGCCCCGGCCGCCGTGCATCGCTGCGTGTGCCCGATCGCCCGCTTGGACCGGTGCATGACCCCGCTGGGGGTGGTGAGATCGCGCAGAGGCGAGTGAGGGCTGCGGCCGTCGGCTGGCTGACGGTGCGGCATCATGGCGGCACCTGTACCGATTCGTCTTCAGGAAGCCTTCTCGGTATGTGTGGGGCGATGGGCTGAGCTCGGAGGGGATGGTGTGGATGGAAGCAGCGCGCCTTGATCCGGACGCGGTCGAGTGGGGGCCGTGCTTGACCACCCCGCCTCGACAGTGTTGTGTGCTTGACTTCTTTTGCGTGTCGCTCCATTGCTCACCATCGTCCTGCTTTGTGTGCTGCTGGACGCATTTCTTTGATTGATCCGGCTGGTGTGTTGTTTGTGCACTAATATTCGGCTTGTTTCTGACCCAGCTTACGGCTTCTGGGGTGAACCCGGCAGCGCTCACATTTGCAGCGACGACTCTCGAGTCGGACAAGTATGTGTGCGTGCGCGAGGCATCGCCGACCGATCCCACCAAGACGCAGGTGGTGCTCGTGGACACCACCCGGCCGACGACGCCCTTGAGGCGGCCCATCTCGGCCGATTCGGCGTTGATGAACCCGACGACGAAGGTGATTGCGCTGAAGAATGGCACCACCCTCCAGCTGTTTGACTTTGCGTCAAAGTCCAAGCTGAAGTCTTACGCCATGGCCGAACCCGTGGTGTTTTGGAAGTGGCTCGACTCGACGACAGTCGGCATTGTGACGGCCTCGGCCGTGTTCCACTGGAACACCACCGACCCGTCGTCACCGCCCGAGCCAATGTTTGACCGCCACGCGTCGTTGTCTGCGGCGCAGATCATCAACTACCGGTCGAGCCCTGACGGCCAGTGGCTGGTGCTGGTGGGTATTGCAGGCGTGGAGGGTGGCAAGGTCGCTGGCCGGCTGCAGCTGTACTCGGTGGCGAAGAAGCTGAGCCAGCCCATTGAGGGCCACGCCGCGGCGTTTGCGTCGCTGCCCTTGGAGGGGGTGCCCACCACGCTGTTCCTCTTTTCCACCAAGCCCGTTGCAGAGGGGGCAGCGCCCAAGCTCCACATCATCGAGGTGGGCGCGGACACTAAGGCGGATGGCGCGCCGCGCTTTGAGAAGAAGGCTGTGTCGGTGTACTATGCCCCCGAGAGCGGCGCTGCTGACTTCCCCGTCTCCCTGCAGGTGTCGACGAAGTATTCGTTGGCGTTTCTGCTGACCAAGGCGGGCTACGCTCACGTATACGACATTGAGTCGGCCGAGTGCCTGTACCAGAATCGCGTCTCGGAGTCCACCCCGTTTGTGTCTGCGCCGCACGAGGCCACGGGCGGCGTCATGACGATCAATCGCAAAGGGCAAGTCCTTGTTCTCTCTGTCGTGCCTGAGAACGTAGTGCCGTACGTGATGTCCAAGCTGCAGGATGTAGAGCTCGCCACCCGCCTTGCGTCTCGCAACGGCTTCCCTGGCGCGGAGCGGCTGTTTGCAGAGCATTTTGCCGAGCTGTTCGATGAGGAGCGCTGGCGCGATGCTGCGCTGGTCGCCGCCGAGTCGCCCGCCGGCTCCTTGCGCACCGAAGCGGTTATTGCCCGGTTCAAGGCGGCGCCATCCGAGGAAGGTGCTCCCTCGCCGCTGCTCATTTACTTCCAGGCCCTGCTCGAGCGGGGTCCGCTCAACGCGCTCGAGTCGGTGGAGCTGGCGGCTCAGCTGCTGTCCTTTGGACGCGCGCAACTGCTGGAGAAGTGGCTGAAGGAGAACAAGCTGGGGTGCTCGGAGGAGCTGGGCGATATGCTCCGTCCGCACAATGTGAACCTTGCGCTGGCCGTGTACATCAAGGCGCCAGCGCACCCCAAGGTTGTGCAGTGCCTGCTCGAGACGGGCCAGACGGCCAAGGTGGCACTGTATGTGAAGAAGGTCGGCCTGGACATTAGCCACACGCAGCTGGTGCAGATGGCGTCAGCCTACTCGCCTGCTGCGGCGCTAGAGCTGGCCAATGCCCTGCAGGCGCAGGGCGCTCTGGTTCCTGCCGGCGGTGGCCCAACACCTGACGCGGCGGGTTCCTCTGCTCAGCGCTCCGGTGTTGACCACACTGCCATGTTTGACATGTTTATGAACAAGGGCATGCTGCAAGAGGCGACCTCATATTGTCTGGACAACCTCAAGGGCGACCTGCCCGGCGACGGGGAGTTGCAGACGCGGGTGCTCGAGGCCAACTTGGTCAACGCTCCGCAGGTGGCGGACGCCATCCTGTCGCAGGACGTGTGGCACCACTATGACAAGCACAAGATTGCGCTGCTGGCGGAGCGGGCGGGGCTGTTCCAGCACGCGCTGGAGAACTTTTCTGACCTGGCCGACGTGAAGCGCGTGATGGGCAACACGCACGTCCTCAACCCCGAGTTCCTGCTCAACTACTTTGCCAACCTGTCGCCTGACGATGGCCTTGAGTGCCTCAAAGAGCTGATCAGCGCCAACCCCCGCGGTAATCTGGAGCTCTGTGTCACGATTGGCGCCAAGTACACCGAGGCGATGGGCGCTGACCGCCTCATGGAGGTTTTCCGCGGCGTCAAGCTCCCGGACGCGCTCTTTTTCTACCTAGGCGCTGTTGTCAACACGTCGCAGGACCCCGAAGTGCACTTTCAGTTTATCGATGCGGCCTGCAAGTTGCAGCGCTATGACGAAGCCGAGCGGGTGACCCGGGAGAGCTCATTCTATGATCCGGAGCGCGTCAAAGTATACCTGATGGAGGCACGCCTGCGGGACCCGCGGCCACTCATCAATGTGTGCGATCGGTTTGACTTTGTCGACGACCTCGTACGCTTCCTGATGAAGAACAATCAGGTCAAGTTTGTCGAGGGTTACGTGCAGCGTGTCAACCCGACGCGGTGCCCGGAGGTGGTGGGCGCGCTTCTGGACCTGGACGCGGACGACGAGATCATCAGCCGTCTTATTCTGTCAGTGAAGAACATGACGCCTGTGGCACCGCTGGTGGCTGCCGTTGAGTCGCGAGGTCGCCTCAAGCTGCTGCTTCCCTTCCTGGAGAGCCGCGTTGGCGACGGCGCAACGGACGCGGAGGTGCACTCGGGGGTGGCGAAGTGCTATGTGGAGTCCAACATCAACCCGCAACACTTCCTCGAGACCAACCCGTACTACGACTCTCGGGACGTGGGTCGCTTTTGCGAGAAGCGCGACCCGTTCTTGGCGTACGTCGCATACAAGCGGGGCGCTTGTGACGATGAGCTGTTGGCGGTCACGAACGCGCACGCGCTGTACAAGGACCAGGCGCGGTACTTGGTTGACCGCGAGTCTGGCGAACTGTGGGCGACGGTACTGAACGAGGAGAACCAGCACCGTCGGGCAGTGATTGATCAGGTCATCGCGACGGCGCTGCCCGAGACGGCCGCGCCCGAGAAGGTGTCGGCAGCGGTCAAGGCGTTTATGCAGGCCGAGCTGCCGGGCGTGCTGATTGAGCTGCTGGAGAAGCTGGTTCTCCAGACCAGCAACACGGCCTTCTCGCGCAACCGCAACCTGCAGAACTTGCTCATCTTGACGGCCATCAAGGCGGACCCGCCGCGTGTGATGGAGTATGTCCGGCGCTTGGATGCGTACGACGCAGAGGACGTGGCGTCTGTGGCCGTAAGCGCTGGCCTGTTTGAGGAGGCGTTTGCGGTCTTCCAGAAGGCGGACACGCCGGCGGCTGCCATTGGCATCCTGCTGCAGCAGATGAACGACTTTGAGCGGGCCGCCGACTTTGCGACCAAGGCGGACCGGCCGGACGTGTGGTCGGCGCTGGGCGTCGCGCAGTTGGAGGCGGGGCACCTGGCCGACGGCGTGACGAGCCTGCTGCGTGCCAAGGACCCAGCGCCGTACGCGGCGGTCATTTCCGCCGCCCGCGAGGCGGGTGGGTCCCCCGCGGACTTTGCGCTCGTCGTGAAGTTCCTCAAGTTCTCCCGCACCAAGGTCAAGGATATCAAGGCTGTCGACACGGAGATTGTGTACGCATTGGCCAAGTGCGACAACCGCCTGACGGAGATTGAGGAGTTTGTGTCGCAGCCCAATGCAGCCGACCTGGAGGAGGTTGGCGACCGCTGCGTAGCGGAAGAACTCTATCCGGCTGCCAAGCTGCTTTTCTCGACGATCAGCAACTTTGGGAAGCTGGCGCCTGTTCTCGTTCGCCTTGGGGAGTTTGCGGCTGCAGTGGAGGCTGCTAAGAAGGCCGACCGTGTTCGGACCTGGCGCGCCGTCACGTACGCGTGCGTGGACGCCGAACAGTTCCGCCTCGCACATATCTGCGGCTTGCACTTGGTCATTGAGGCTGAGGAGCTGCAGGACACCATTGAGTACTACACTGACCGCGGCCATTATGCGGAGATTATTGAGCTGCTGGAGGCGGGGCTGACGCTCGACCGCGCCCACACGTCCATGTTCACGGAGCTGGGTGTGCTACTGTCCAAGCACCGGCCAGATAGCATGATGGAGCACTGCAAGATGTGGTGGCAGAAGTGCAACCTGCCCCGCCTGGTGCGCGCTTGCGAGGTGGTGGCTCTGTGGGCCGAAGTTGTTTATCTGCACATCCAGTACGGGGAGTATGACAATGCGGCCACGACCATGATGGCGCACTCACCTGACGCGTGGTCGCCGTCGGGCTTTACCGAGGTCATCACCAAGGCTGGCAACCTGGACGTCATGTACCGGGCGGTGGGCTTTTACCTGGACCAGCAACCGTCGCGGCTCAACGAGCTGCTCTCCGTGCTGGCGCCCAAGATTGAGTCTTCCCGCGCCGTATCCATCCTCCGCTCTGCGCGCGGCGACGTGCTGGGCCCGCTCGGGGCACTTCCTCTGGCCAAGGCGTACCTGCTCAAGGCGTCTGACGCCAACGTACCGGATGTGAACGAGGCCCTTCACGACGTGCTCATTGCTGAGGAGGCTGTCGACGAGCTGTCGGAGGCCGTCACGGCGCACGACAACTTTGATCAACTGGCGCTGGCTCGCCGCCTGCAGTCCCATAGCCTACTGGCGATGCGGCGCGTGGCGTGCACCGTATTCCGGCGCAACGGCAAGTACGAGCAGGCTCTGGCGATTGCCAAGGCGGACAAGCTGTACAAGGAGGCGATTGACACGGTGGCGGCTTCGACGGATGCCGAGCTGACCGAGGAGCTGGCTGAGTTCTTTTTGGAGTCGGGCCTCCGCGAGGCGTTTACGGCTACGCTGTTTACGTGCTTTGAGTACTTCCGCCCCGACGTGGCGTTGGAACAGGCCTGGCGCTATGGTGTCATGGACTGGTCCATGCCGTTCATGATTCAGACGCTCAAGGAGGTTGCTGGCCGGATTATGGGCCTGGAAGAGGAGAGCAAGGACAAGCGCGACGCGGTGGAGGAGGCCCGCAAGGAGGAGGAGGAGGCCATCAACGACGACCCATCCGTACTGTTGTACGGTCTCCAACCAGGGGCCAATGCCGGACCCAGCGTGCCCATGATCATGGCCCCTCCGGGCGGCGGTGGCGGCACGATGAACTCGGTGCCGCAGATCACGTGGACTCCCCAGGCGGGCCCTTCTGCGGCGGCGGCGGCGGCCAACATGCAAACCTTTGCCATGCCTGGTCAGTGAGGCGGCTTGAGGGCGGGGTCCCTTCCGTGGAGCCTCGCTCTTCAAGTCGCCCGTTTCTCTGCTCGCGTTGCAGCTCGGAATGGTCCCGAGCGCTGTAACCCAGCGTGTCGTTGTGTGACGCGCGTCGCATCTGCCCTTTTTGTTTTAGTGTTGTGGCCACGACCGTGGGCGTTGTGCTGTTGGCCGTGCAGTCACCTGTATGTGTAGCACTTTCCCAAACACTTTCCTTTCCATCCGGTCCTCCTCCTGACCTGAGCACGAGCTCCCGCTACGGCGGTCTATCCCGTTGGGGGCGAGCACGTCCCGCAAGTGAGCGTACGACGGTCTGTCGCGACGGCGTCACCACTGTTCTCTACTCATTGGCCATGATGAGAGTCCGTGCGCGTGTTCATCGGCCCCACTCTGACAAGACGAACGCAACGCACCTGCACGTGCGTAGGCATGGACATGCTCCCGCAAACGAAGGTTGGTGAATGGATTAGTCGGTCACTGTGCTTGGCATCCACTGTGGCTCCGCCTCTACATCTTCCTCGTTGAGGCCGTTGTGTCACGCGCTCCCTCCTCGCCCGGTCCGTCGCTGTCCCCCGACTCGAGCCCCATCGTTTGCACCCGCCCCCCCCAGTCTGTTCAGCCCGTCACGATCTTGCGCGTCGCCTCCGCGTTGCTGCGGGTCACCTCGGCGACAGCGCGGAGGCGCTCCGCCTCGGCACGCTGCTGCCCCGCGCTCCCCCGCTCGTTTTCGCCGACCCCCCGGGTAGCCTCGGCAATCGCGCGAAAGATCGCGGCGCCAGCGCGGCGGAGCTCCGCGATGCCCCGCAGGATCTCCGCGTTGGCGCGGTCCACCTCGTCCCCACCAAACTCGTTGCCCTCGGTAAACGCCTTCGCGTCTGCGGTGGCGGCGGCGAGCTTGTCAATCGCCGCCGTGGCGGCGGCCTTGACATCAACGGCGACAGTCTCTGGGGTCACCCCGGACGCGGGCGGGGGGGTCCCCGCGGGCGCCGTCTCGTTGGCCGCGTTGCGGTTGCCATTCGCCACCGCGCGCGTGTCGTCGGCCGTCTCGCGCGCAATCTCCGCGCCGGCGCGCGTCTTTTCGGCCGCTGCCCGCACCTGCTCGCCGAGCGCGCGGCCGCCCTCCTCGTCGCCGCGGAAGCCTTCAGCAGTGCCGCGGACGAGCTCGGCCTGCGCGCGGCGGAGCTCCGCTTCCGCGGCGCGGATCTCAGCAAGGGCGCCAGTGAGCGCCGCCTTGGTTGCCTCCCCGTCTGTTACGGGCGCCACGGGCGCGGCCTTGGCCTTTGGCGCCGCGGCCTTGGCCTTTGGCGCAGCAGCCTTGGCCTTTGGCACTGCAGCCTTGGCCTTTGGCGCTGCAGCCTTGGCCTTTGGCGCTGCGGCCTTGGCCTTTGGCGCCGCAGCCTTGGCCTTTGGCGCGGCGGCCTTGGGCGCGACCTTGGCCTTTGGCGCCGCGGCCTTGGCCTTTGCCACGAGCTTGGCCTTGGCGCCCGTGGATGGCGTGCCAGAGACGGCAACGACGGCGACAGCCGCAGTTGCCAGGGCACCCAGTACGAGCAACCGCGCAAAGCGGGTGCGTGACGCCATGGTGAAGGGGAGGCGGGGGAGAGGCTAGGGTATGATGGGTATGGCCACGGGGGGTACGGTAAGGGCTACAGATGTGTGGCAGGGGGAGGAAACTGGGGGAGACAAAAGCTTGGGGAGGTAGGGTGGGACAGAATGAGAGCCAAGTGTGGCCAGGACAGGGATGCGGAGATGCAACCGAGGCGGGTGATCAGGGGCACAACGGTGCCGATGTACAGGCAGGTGATGACTGGGTACGGGTGGCGGCGGGATAGGTAGATTGGTCAGCCTACTTCGGGCGGAGCGACGCGGCACTGCGGCGGTGATTGCAACCCGCTGCCGCCCACCCGCCGCATCCCAGTGTTGGGATGGCGCCCCCTGACGGCCGCCTCCCCCAGTGCGGCATGGCCACCACCGCGCACGCAGCGGCGGGAGCGGGGTGGGAGTGTAAACGGGGGCGCCCTCCTCGATGTGAGTGCGGGAGGAGGGGGGGAGGGTGCCGGCAGCAGTCCGGTCAGTGGGCGACAGCGGCCGCCGTCGCGTCGGCCACCGCGGCTCGAGCCGGCGCGGACGGCCACGCTCCCCACTCGCGACCGCGGGAGGGGGTAGCGGCGGCCGCCGTGGGAGGGGGGCGACCTTCGAGGCCGTCCCGGATGTCGAGCGCGCGGCCGCGGGCAACCCGCACGGCAGCGGGCGGCGTGGGGGTCCGCTGCCCCCTCCGTTCTAGTGCTGTCGAGTTTACCGCCACGTATGGAAAAATGCAGGAAATTTCTTTCTTGCACGCACAGAGGCCGTCAAGGCCGTTTTCTTGAAAGAGATCTTTCCTTTCATTTCCATCGCGAGACCCGCCACGTGGCACCGCCCACGCCCTCCTATTGGCAGATACATGAAGCGGAGCTCGTATCTCCCTCCGATTGCAAGTCTCTTGGTGTGTAAGGACGCTTCTCCTGCGCGGCATTCGCCAGCCGTCTGCCTTGAGAGCCGCAGGCGCCGCTGCTGGCGCCGCCGCCCATCTGACAGTGAATGGCCTGACTGACCTTCCCGTAAATCCCCTTCATCGCAATCTTTCCCCAGAAAGGAGGACATCTCTACTCCGTTCCCCAATGCAGCGGCGACCCACCACCGCGCCCGCGGCCATGCCCTGACGAAGTCGCCAGCCGGCCGGCGTCGCAGTGGCCAGCGCACAACCCTGCCCACGCCGCACCCCGGCCTCCGCGCCCACATCCCGGGGGGGTGCGTCTGCGTGGGCGACCGCTCCCCCCCCACCTCTCCACCACCGGGTGACCCCCCTGGCCAGCAGGCCCTGCTCCCCCCTGCCCTCCCAGTTGTGTCGCCTGCCCCGACCACCACGCGTTGCACAGCGCACGGCGGTGACCGGGAGGGCCGGGGCGGGTACGCACCAGCCACCTGGCGGGTGCCGCCACTGCCGGGTGCCGCCACTGCGGAGCGGTCGGGCGCGCCCCCACCACCGCGCTGATCCAACCAGTTGGGGGGGGGCTTGGGTCGGGGGCGTCCGCTGGTGGGCCGCCCACCCCCCCCTCCACCACCGAACCGACTGGGTATGGCGTGCAAAGGAACGTCGCGTTGCCGCGGTGCAACGCCAAGGGGGGGTGGGGAGGGGGCGCGGAGCGGCGATTTGCTGGGTAGGGCGAGGTGGCCCGCCAACACTGCCGGCCGGTAGGTGCGTCGACGCCCGCGCGAATGGCCAGCGCTGAGAGCTTTGCAAGGGGGGAGTGAAGAGGGGGGGCGGTGGCGTGCCGAACTGTGAGTTCAACTTGAAAGGGCGGGGAGGGGCGGCCCCGCGCCCCGAGATACCGTGTGACGGTAGCCGGGGCGCGTGATGGAATCGGGTCTGCCCCCGCGGCTGCCACTGCCGCTGCACGGCCGACACCCCGCACGGGACGGCGACCGCGGCGGGCGGCGCCACCGGCCGCACTCCTCGCTGCGTGCGGGCGGCGAGCTGTGAAGGGGCGGCGCCCACCCACCGCCGCCGCCACCGCCGCGGGTCCCCCACCGTGGGTCGACTGGCGGCGGCCGTCCTCGCCAGCGCCGTTGACGGTCCCGCCTGCGGGGGACTCCGGGCGAGAGCCGGGGGCTAGATCTGTGGGCGGCCGGGCTCGTGACTGCAACTGGTCAAGCATCTGGGCCAGAGGGCTAGAGAACGCCAGATGCGGAGGGACGTGATGAAGCGCTTCTTGAGGTAGCCTCCCCAAGGTTGGCCAAGGACCCGAATACAGCTGCGACGGTCTTTGGTTGCGCTGGACTTTCTCGCCCCTGTGTATACAACCACACGCGCTGTACCGCCAACTGTGGGGTGGAAGGGAGACCCACCCGCGGAAACGCCCCAACGGCGCTCCCCAGACGTGCTCCGTAGACCAACAAGCATGCCTCGTCAGGCTGCTCGTGGCAGCAGACGCTGGCGGCCGGCATGGTCATCGCCCGCTGCACCTGCTGCACGACCCGTCTGTCGACGAGCCGCTCTCCCCCTTTGGACACAGCCCCCCCCCTCCTTTGGACATAGCGCCCCCCCCCCCCCTTTGACCATAGCGCCGCTACCCCTCTAGACCCGCAGCTGGACGCTACCTCCCCGCCGCGAGCGACGCGTTCTCCCCCCCCGCCAACGCTGCGCGGACGGCGCGGAGGTCCGCGACGGCGTCCCCCCCCCCCACCGCGCCCACCAGCTCCTCCACACTCCGCCGCTCAAACCGCCGCAGCCGCTGGCCCGGCGCGTCCCCCCCCGCGCCGACCAGCGCGTCATAGCCCCACAGGTTGACCCCCCCCGCGGCGCCGCCCGTCTTGACGTCCACCCCCGCGAGGCCGCCGTCCCCGGCCCCCCCCACCAGCACGTCCGCCACCGCCACCACCGCGGGGACGGCGGTGAGCAGCCGCCGCGAGGCGGACTGGTCGAGCCCCCGCGGCAGCGCCGCCTCCCACAGCCCACCCCGCGGCGCGAGCGCGTCGAGGAGGGCGGCCGAGTAGGCGCGGCCGAGGCCCACCGTCGACGCGACGGGGTTGGCGCCCGGCCGGTAGCCCGCCGAGTAGGCGGCGGTCCAGCCGCCCAGGTCGACGACGCCCAGGTCGGCGAGGCCCACCAGGTGCGCCCGCCCGCCGCGCAGGCGGTCCGCCACGGCGACAAAGTAGGCGGCGGGGAGGAGGTCGTCCGAGCCCACCACCACCACCCCGTCGGTGCGCGGGTGGGCGGCGCGCCCCGCGGCCAGCCCCGCCACGTGCTTGGCGCCCAGCGGCGTGTTGGGGTGCTCGCTATACGACGCGCCCGCGGCGGCCGCGACGGCCTCGACAGCCGCCCCGCCGCTGCCGGCCACGTGGACGGCCAAGACCACGCCGGCGGCAGCGAGGGCGGCGCCGTGCCGGAGGCGGGCGTAGTGGGCACACACCGCGGCGGTAAGGGGGAGGCGCCGCCAGGCAGTCATGAAGAGGAGGAGGTGCAGGGGGCGGGGGGGGGCGCCTTCCGCGTCGCAAGCCCCGTGTACGACGCACGCAAAGGGGCGGGGGGTCGGGGCGGAGGGTCGGAGGTCCTCGACGGCGCTGCCGGGGGGGGCGGCGACCGCCAGGGTGACGGCGAGGAGGGAAAGGAGGGCGAGCACCCGGGGGGCGCCCATGACGGACGGGGGGGGGGGGAAGGTGGGGGGGGGGGGAAGGTGGCCTGGACGGGAATAGAAGGATGACGGGTGCGTCGGGGCGCAGTCAGTAAGGAAAAAGAAGGCGCGGGGAGGGGGCGGGCGGCGGGCGGGGGACGCGCCGCCCGCCCGCCGCGGCGCGGAGCGGGCGAGGCGGGCGGGGGGGAGGCGGCCGTGACCGGTAGGTGTGCACCGTCCGGGTGTGCCTTGGCCACGCAGCGTCTGGCAGAGTGTGCTCCGTCGGCAGGCCGCGGCGCTGCGGGCGTTGGTACCGCTGACGCGTTGGGCGTCACAACGCAAGGCGATCAAAACACCCCTACACAGGCAAAAGATTGGGCGACCGCACCCCGCCTCGATCTGGTCTTGACCGCTTGCTGGCTGCAGTCGTCCCCCCGCCACCTTCCCCACCATCTGTACTCCCCCTCCCGCGCCACCGACCGCCCCGCACGCCCCGCGCGCCCGCGCAACTCGTGCGAGTCCCCCACATAGCCACCCCCTTGCAGCCTGCCCGCGCGCGGGTTTTGGCCATCTTGCAAAGAAAGGTCGAGGTGCTCGGCGGAGCACTCACCCCGCCACCAGTAGCAGGCGCGACGGCGATAGCGTCAGGAAGAGAAAACGATACAGGCCCCAATGACGGACCCAACTGTACTGTACGAACGGCTATACACACACCGCATGCCCCACCGCACCACAAGTCAACAAAAAAAAAAAAACTGACGGCGACACATACCCGGACACCCACAGATAAAGAAGAGACAACAAAGCACGAGGCGAAGGAGGGGGGAGGGACCCCGCCACCCCACCACCATCCCACCCCCCAGGCACCCGCTCATTGCATGCGCGCCTGCCACGACGGGCGCCCCGCCTTGGCGCCGCCGCCGCCCCGCCAAAACAGCAGGCGGCTGCCCGGCGCGCCGGCCGCCGCCCCCCCGACGCCGCGTCGCCGACGAGCGACGTCAGCGACCGCTCGCGCGAGTCCACCGCCAGCGCCGACGGCGACGCGGCCGACCGCGCGAGGTCGACCACCCGGAATATGTACAGCGTGTGTCCGCCGTCCTCGCCCAGCTGCTCGACCTCTCGCGACGGCGGCAGCGGCGACGCCGCCGCCGCGCGGGGGTAGACGCCGCCCAGGGGCGGCGCCGCCGCTGCTGCCGCCGCCGCTGCCGCCGCGCCCGCCATGACCGACCGGTAGGCCGCCACGTGCGACGGCCACGCGGCCACGTCCGCCGCCGACGCGCCCGCCGCGGCAGGCGCCCGCTCCAGCCCATCCCCCCAGTCATTGAGGGCAGCGGTGGCGGCGGCCACCTCGGGCACCCCCGACCGGGCCGACAGCCAGGCGAGGAGGTCAGCGCCCGCGGGGGCGGGCGCCAGCAGCGCCCACACCGTCGCCGCCGACACCGTCGCGTCGACCAACGGGGCACACCCGCCGCCACCGCTACAGCCATTGGAGGCCCCGCGGGACCGGGTGGTGTGGCCCGACTCTTCAGTACTGTCCTCGGTGCCTTCGCCCGCCGGCGACGCCGCCGCCGCCACCGCCGCCGCCACCAGCGCCGCGACCCGCTGGGTCAGCATTGATACCGACCGGTGTGCGTCGGCGAGGCGCAACATGCACCGCCCGCCGCCGGCGGTCACCAGCAGCGCCGCCGCCGGGCCGGCGCGGCCGCCCGCCACCACCGCATAGAGACAATCCACAATCGCCATGCGGGTGGAGCCAAGCAGCACTGGCGGGGCGCTCGTCGTACCAGCCGACGCAGGGGCCACCGGGTCGTCCGCTCTTCCCACCCCCGGCGGCCAACCCACCTCGCCGCCAGCGACGGATGCCGCGACAGAGCTCGCAATCAGCTCGCTCTCAAACGACGGCGAAGCGGTGAGCGATGCCTGCCGGGACAACGGCAGGGCCTCATGGAGGATGGCCAGCAGCGGTGCCGCCTGGCTGACAACCACCCCCTCCAGGCGGCTCGCGTCGAGCGCGCGCGCGCGCACCCGCACCGCCTTGACGCCCGACGCCGCGGCGCCGCGCACGGCATTCAGGACGGTGGCGATGGCACCCAGGGCAGCTTCGAGAGCGACGGCCGACCGGGACGAGCCCGCGCGCCACGCCAGAAGAGCGGCATCGAGGATGTCGGCGAGGTGGCCAGGAGTTACGAGCGGGTCCATCTCGTCGAGGGCAGAGTTGTATGTGCCCGCGGAGATGAGGCCCAGATGGCGCACAAACGCCGCATCGCCCGACTCCTCGTGCTCGGCGGGCTTGCGGGCCGCCATCATCGCGCGCACCCCAATGTCCGCCACCGTGGCGGCGGCAGCAGTCAGGACACCCACCGCCGCATGCTCCGCCTCTGCACGCACCCGGCCATCGGCGATTGCTTCGGCCACGGCTGGGACTACTTTCCGGCCCTGACCTTCACCGGGGTCGTGGTCATGGTGGCCATGGTGGTCTTTGTCAAGGCTGCGGCGGCCATGGAGGCCGTGGTGACCGTGGCCATTGCGGGGTCTCCCCCCCGCGGCGGCCGACACAAACGCAGCAGTCAGCCGCCCCACCGCGCCCGCGTCGCCCGCCTGTCCCATCATCGCCACCGCCCGCCGGTGGGGTTCAGCAAAGTCAAACGGCTCCCGGTCGGCAAAGCCCCGCCGCTCCGCCACCAGCCGCGGCAGCAGGGCCGCAATGCACGGCACGCCGATGTGGCGCACCAAGTTCCGCAGCAGCCGCGGGGTGTGGTAAAACGCGTCGGCCACCTTGGCCCGGTTCGTGTGCAGCAGCGCACACAGCACCTGGCCAACGACGGCCGTGACTGCGGGTGGCCGCACCACCCCGCCGTCCAGGTAGGCGGTGAGGGTGGCCATGCAGCCGGTGCGCGCCAGGATGGCCTCCCGCAGCACTGGCGGGCCGTGGACGACCAGCGTGGCGGCCACCCAGTTGGCGGCATACTCCTCGCGCGCGGGCACGGGCGGCAACTCCACCTGCTCCTCGTCCGCCGCCGCTGCGTACATGGCATCCGTGGAGGAGGCGGAGCGGCGCGAAAAGTGGCTACCCTTTGGCCGCCGCACCTTTGCCGGCGCGCCAATGCTCAGCTGACCGGGCACCACAAACGTGGTGCCGTCCATAGACACGGCCGTAGAAACAGGCGACAGCTGTGGGGAGGCGGCGGGGGAGATGGAGGTGGGCGAGATGGACGGCGACAATTTCTTGCGGCTCCGCAGGAACGGCAGCCGCGCGTCCAGGCTCGTCGCCCGCGGCGCGCTCACCGCCGGTCGATCCGACGTGAGCAGCAGTAGCAACGTGGGGAGGAGCTTGTCCGACGACAGCAGCTCCACCATCCGCTCGAGCGTCTCGTCGGGGAGCACCGCGCCGAGGCGGGAGAGGAGGGCCAGGAACGCCGCGACGGTCATGCCGCCGCCCTTGAGTTTGTGAAGCGCCTTGCGCACGTCCGTCGGGGTGGCGGGCTTGGCGCCCGCGCCGCCCCCGAGGGGTGGGACACCGGGACCCGTCGGCGGCCGACCCCGAGACGCATCGCTGCCGTGGCGCCCGATGCTGCTGCCGCCGCTGCTGAGGGCGTTGCCGCTGCTCGCGCTGCTACTGCTGACACTGCTACCCACATGGCCGCTACCGACGTGCAGGGGGGGGACGCCGCCGACGCCGCCGCCGCCGCCGCCGCCTCCAAACCGCGGCAGCACCGCGCTCAGGACGCCCATGGCTCGTCGGCCCGTCCGTCGTTGCGAGGGGGGAGGGCAGCGTCGCGCGCAAAGGGGGACCCGCGTCGACGGCAACGGGTCGGTGGGCGGCGTAGAGGCCTCTTGACACTGGCGGCCAGAAGCAGAAAGGGAGGCCTCTCGAGGGGGGAGGAGGGGGCACCCGATGAGTCCCTCGCTCTCGTCGACCCGCCCGAGCGCCCGTCACCGAGGCGGCACACGCTGTGACAGCACCAAACAACAGCGGAAGCCGCCGTCGGTAACGGCAAGGGGCGTCTTGCGGAGGCAAGGTGTTGATGGGGGAAGGGCGTGCGTGGGGACGTGGCAAACAGTGGTTGTGGCGCGACGCGGTCGGGCGAGGCCAGAGGACCCACAAAGGTGAGGCCGAAGTGCTCGGCGGCAGCAAAGCGGGCGGCGGGCGGACGCGGGCCGCACGCTCGCCGGACCCTCGGGCCGGCCCATCGGGGCCGCCGCACACGCACATATCCGACACCCCAGAATTTGCTACTGTGGGGGGGGTGTCCCTCGCTGCAAAGGCCGCGCCAGCCAGTGAGAGACACCCCCGCCCTCGCCGCCCCATTCGCCAGGCCAAACTCGGAACGCGCGACGGTTGGGAGGGCTCCCTCCACCCACCGGCAGCCACGTTGCGTGGGACGAGACCTCGACCAACCCTGACGACGAATATCTGGGCCGCCGGACCGGCAGACCGCTGGTGAGCGGCGCGCACCAAGCGGCAGCAAGACTTCGGGACAGATGCTGCCACCGTGGCCTCGTCACGGAGGTTTCGTCAGATTTGCCAGATTGCCTCTCTCGCCTTCCAGGTGGCACCTGACTGGCCGCAGGCAGGGCTCGTGGAAGGATCGTGGAAGAGGTCCACACAGTAGAGAGTTTTGGCAAGTAATCCGACGGTCGCTTTCGACTGTATCTCGACGGAATCTGGAAAGAGTCGAGATACCGTATTTTTTCTACCGTCGCGGACTCGAACGAGTTTTGGCAAGTAACTTTCCTGTAACGCGACAGTCCTGTACACGAACGGAACAGAAGGCGAGGCGCGCCACCACCAAGGCAGTGACGCAGCACGTCGTTGCGATCGCTTCCACCAGTGGGACGCCACAGCCGGCGCGGCTTCTTGGTCGCCGATTCAGGGACCCCACCAGTAGACGGCCGGTCCCGCCTCGAGGACGCAGACGACGCATCCTCTGCAGGTGTGGTAGGGCTCGGGGATGACATATTCGGCACGACATGGAGGCAGCACAAGGCCAACAAAGGGGGGAGGGTGGGTGCAAGGGGCTGGGAAAAAGGCGCGCAACACGACAACGATCGGCCCGCTTGGCCAAGCCCACTGACACCACGGACAGACCACCTGTCCCTCAGCGCCAGCCAAGCTGCGTCCAATGTACCAGAAATGGTTGTACCGGCATATGGCGGCCCAAACCACCCGCCTTTGGGGCCTCGCACGCGCGACACGTGGCTGAAAGGTACAGCTTTTGTTCAACGCGATCCAGCGGGGCCCGACTGTACATCCCGAGAATACCGTCGGGGACGGTCGGAAAATCCTGTATCTCGACGGTAGCTCTGAAACGTGGCGCAATGTACAGTCGAGATACCGTCGAAACAACAGTCGAGTTACTTGCCAAAACTCTCTAGTGGGTCCTGAGCATGTTTGAACAGAAGGACCGCCGATGCTACAACAAATCCATGTCATGACAGCTACAGACGTACTCCCTCCTTCGATCGACGTGAGACGCGAGTCTCTCCACTTTCAGGTGTACGGGACCAAGAATGGCTGAAATTACTTGACATTATGTTCGCCATGAAGCAGTACAGTGCTGCTTCACAAGTCACTGCGACGTGGCCCATACAGACGGAGAGCTGTTCACGTTCACGTAGCGGCCCCCCTGCGCAGTGGTGTCAAACCCGCGAACGTCGGGCCATCGTGCCGCGGCGTGCACAGCCCCTGACGGGGCCTGTGAGAGGGGGGGGGACCGACCCCGAGTGCACGCCGCGTGCGTCGATGGCACGAAATTATGCACTCTGTGCACAGATTATTGCACGCAGTGCACGCTGGAGCGCACGCCTTGGCACGCAGCAGTGCACGGACGGTTCGTGTTGCCAGATTATTTACTACGGCCCAATTCAACAAGTGTGGGTGGCCTGTGTACTGTGCTGGACCATAAGGCAAGGTCATTGGCGCTATCCTCGAAACCGTCACCGTCCGGCGGAATGAGGATGGATTTCTGAGAGTGAGGGCGTGCTTTGGGACAGCCCAACTACTGCCAATTGGGTTGTTTCGGGAATAGATCTGGGCCCGGCGTGCATCGGAGTGCACTGCTCCTTGCAAAGGCGTGCGCTCCACTGCGCGTGGCCTGTGCCATCGCATGGCACGCAATGCACAAAAACGTGCATCGTGTTGACATCGTAGCGACTGAGGACGACGAGCATGGGTTCCGGTGACATACTGCAGGACGTAGACATGCTCCAGTGCTCCCGTACGGCGGTGGGGAAAAAAAAGTGCTCCGGAACTCATGCCTCAAAAGTGTACGGCGCCGTGCGTCGGCGTGCCAAAAAACCGTGGTCTGAGACCCCTTGGAGTGAGGTTTTCACGCCGTTGCACGGCCGATTGCACGCCTAGAGGGCGAAAATTTGATCCGCGGACGTTCGCGGGTTTGACACCACTGCGCTGCTTACGAAGTGGTTGCCATCATCGTATGTACGCACGCGGCGGCGGCGGTGCCCTCCCGCGGCCAGTGGCATCACGAAGTGCCTTCGGCGATGGTGTTGCGGCTGTGGAGTGGGTCGACGGGCCAGCCATCTGGGGCGGCGCCAGGGCGTCATGCGCACGGCAGGGGAGGGTGCGGCGCGCGACGTGGCCCTTTTCAAACGGGAAACTGCGGGGGAACAGCGAGTGCCCGGCTCTTGAGTCCGTGGGGGGGGGAGGCGTGCCGGCACCCGCGTCCGCGCGGAACCCTGGCCAAGGGGGGCGACGGTGACGACGGTAGCGACGATGGTGCCACCGGTTCCGCGGCGCGCTGCGGTCGGGTGGTCGCGGCGGTGGCCAGAGGTGAAAAAGGCCGAGGCGGGGGGGCGCGGGAAGGGCGATTGTGGCGGGGGCGGCTGTCGCGGCCGACGTCTACAGCTGGGTGCCGACACACGAAAAAAGGATGCACGACATCAAGGATAGGGTGTAGGTGGGGTGGGAGGGGGTGGGGGAGTGCGCGCACGTAAAGACGTGGCCAGCGTCGCTACCCGCCGCGCCGCCTTCTCCCCGCTGCTCGAGCCGCTTCCCCTCCTCCTCTGCCGCCTTTGCCGTGAACGTCTGCCGCGGCCTTCGTCCGCCAGCCACCACTTATCCCCCGCTCATGCATCCGCCGCCGACGCCACAGGCGGCGCCACCGTCTTCGCCGCCGTGGCGGGCGCATAGAAAAACCGCAGCGTCCACGCAGCGGCGGATGCCGCGATAAGTTCCTGCCATCGGCACCCACACCGTGACGGCGATTGTCACCGCGCCGGGCCGTGGCTGGGCGACGCGGGCGGCAACCGCCTGTCGTGGTTTGGGTTCTCCATGAAGGCGCGCGGGTTTCTTTTCCACGTGGTGGACAAAGAAACAGTGGACTCGGCGGCGGTGGACGACCGGGTCGCGTCCGCCATGGCGGCGACAGTCTCCCGCTCAAGCATTCTGGTGGTGGGGTATAGCTCGGCAGGGGAGGTGGTGTTGGACGATGGTCTCCGCTCCCGGCCAGGGCTGAGCGGCAACCTCTGTGAGACCCGCTTCCGCCCCATACTGAGGGGCTACGGGGAGGGGCTCACGCGCTGCCAGCGTCGCCCGCCGCATCCCCGCGGAATACACTGGGAAGATCGAAACGTCCTGGGGTTTTCGTCCGCTGCCTACAGCTGATCCGACCGACTGTTGGACAGAACCCCTCTCCGCGTGACCTTTTCTTCCTGTCGGGTCGTCGGTTCCTCTGGACAGTGTTTTCTGTCTGCCACCCGCGGTCATCGCCTCGCTCAGCGCATCTCTTTGGTAGATGGCGGCCATCCATCCCCGCACTCCCCCTTGCCCCCTCCCTTCATCCACCGCACCACACGCCGCTGACGCCGTTTCGACCACTGCGGACCACCCCCTGCTGCCGCCGCCCTTCCCCCGCCTGCCACCGCCGTCCGAGTGCCCCCGCGTCGCGGTCGACGGCCGCCCCGCCTCTCCTCCCGCGCTCCGGTAAGACCACACCCCGCCGCGACACCAGGTGCTTCCCCCCCCCCCCCGCCCCCCCCAGTCCACCCACCGTCACGGGCGTCGGCGTTCCTGGTCGGTGGCGCTCGTCCATGGCGCCCGCGGCGGGGGCGCCGCCCCCCCCCCCCCCCCCCGAGCCGCCGCCGCCGCCCCGGCCGCGGCGGCGGCCGGCGCGCGTGGCGGGGGCGGCGCCGCCACGGCGGGCATCCGCGCCAAAGGCGGCTTTGCGCCCATCCCCCGCTCGCTGCCGCGGCGGGAAGGGGCGACGGCGGCGGCGGCGGGCGGCGGGCTGGGCGGCGGCGGCGGCGGCGGCGGCGGCGGCGGCGGCGGCGGCGGCGGCGGCGGCCTGCCCCCCATCCCCGGTGCGACGGCCGCCCCCTTTGTGTACATCCCCGTGCAGGCGGCGGTGCTGCCGGCGCGCGCCGCTGGGGCCTCGGCGCCCCACCGGCCGCGGGACGCGTCGCCCCGCCGCACCGCCGCTGGCGGCGCGGCTGGTGCCAGCGGCACCGCCGCCGCCGCCGCCGTCACCGGCACCGCCACAGCGACGGCAACCGCCGCGGCCGCCGCCGCGGCCGCGGCAGCGGCCACAACCCCCACCGCCGCCGCGGCCGCGGCGGCGCCCACGCCCCCCACCGCCGCCACCGCCGCCGCCACCGCCGCCGCCCTCGCCGCCCCCGCGTGGCCGCTCGCGGCGGCGCAGGCGGTGTTGACGGCGGCGAGCACGTACGGGTCGGTGGCGCTGGTCGTCGCGACGCGCCCGCGGCGGGCGCGGTGGCTCCCCTTCTTTTCCGACGCGAGCCACAACGACCCGGACCGCATCTACCTGGCGCTGGGCGAGAACGCCGCCGCGACGCTCTTTGCGGTCGTCGCGGTCGTTCAGTACGCGCACCACCGGCGGCTGCTGCTGGGGGGGGAGGAAGGGGGGGGGACGATGGGGGCTGCGGCGGCGGGGGCGGCGGCGGCGGCGGCGGCGGCGGCGGCAGCGACGGCCGCGGCGGCGGCAGCGGCGGCAGCGGCTGCGGCGAGCGCGCGTCCGCGCCCGAGGCCCGCTCATCTTTCTCGCGGCGGCGGCTGCGGCACACGCCCGGCGGCATCTTGCGGGCGGTCCTCACCGCCGCGGCGCACCGCGGGGCGCCGCGCCTCGCGCGGCGGCTGCTCCCCCCCCCCCCCCAACCGCGTACCTCGTCACGGCCGCCGCGCGCCTCGCGGCGGGCATCTATGTGTGCTTCTTCACGACCGCCAATATCTGCTCGCGGATGCCCTACTCGCGCTTCCATCAGGCCGCCGCGAGCGCGCTGCTCGTGTGCCTCGCCGGCTATGGGGCGGTCCTCGCGGAGCTCTCCCGGCGGCTCCCGTACGCCTACAGCGGCGGCCGGCGGGGGGCGGCCGCGACGCGCCGGGCGGTGGGGGCGGTCAAGGCGGCCGCCGCGGTGGGGCTCGCGGCCGGCGTGGCGGGCACGTTTGGCTTTTGGTCGGTGCGGCAGGCGTTCAAGGTGGCGGGCGGCGGCGGGCCCGCCGCGGGCTACGTCGCGACCCGCCTGCGCCTGACGACGGGGATGGTGGTGGTCGAGTACGTCGCGACCGGCGCGTTTGTCGCGCTGATGGCGGCGGTGGCGGTGGACTTGGCAGACGAGCGCGTCGGGGTGGCGACCGCCGCGGGGGGCGGGCGGGAGCGGGGGGGGGGGGAGGGGGGTGGGGGGGGAAGCCGCCGGGAGATGCGGTGTGAGGGGCGGCTCGGTGGAGCGGGCGACGGGGGTGGTGTGGGTTGGTAGCGGACGGGAGGCGAGTGGTGGGCGACAGGCCCCTCCATTGCCTCTGCGTCTGCCACCCCCCCCCTCACCGTCCCCTCCGTCTCTGCCACCCGCGCGGCGGCCGGCAGGGCGGCGCCCGACGGGGCGCGCGTATTTATTCATGCTCCCGTCCCCCCCGCCCCCCCCCCCGCCCCCTCGTCCCACAGCGCCACGCCAAACGTCACGAGCAGCGGGTCGGACGTGGCGACCGTCACGGGCCACTCGTGGACGCGGTTGGAGGTGGACGCGGCGAGGGCGCGGCCCCCTGCGCCCCCCCCCGCGGCCGCGTCCAGGCGGGTGCCGGCCAGGTCCCACACCAGGCCCGCCGTCGTGACCGCCCGCACGGGGCCGCCCAGCGGCAAGAGGCCCACCGTTGGCATTGGCGCCGCGGCAGCGGCGGCGGCGGCGGCGGCAGCGCCGGCGGCGTCGTCGGCGGCGGCGTCGGCGGCGGCGTCGGCGTCCGCAGCGTCGGCGTCCGCGGCGCGGGTGGTGACGGCGGGAAGCCCCCGGCCGGGTTGCCGTGCCCCCCCCCCGACCGTGCCACGGCGACCGCCGCGGCGACCGCCGCCGGCGTCACGCCCGCGGCGGTGATGGTGTGGGTGCCCGGCACGAGCACAAACGTCCACCCGCCCTCGCCCAGCCGGTACACCTGCACGGCGGGGGTGGTGTGGCGGTAGAGCGCGAGGTAGTTGCCGAGGTCGTGGTCCGCACGCCCGCCGTGGCCGCCCACCAGCAGCACCGTCGCTGGGGGGAGGGCCGCCCGCCGCGCCTGGCCGTCGTCGCCATCGCCATCAGCGTCAGCGGCGGCGGTGGCGGCGGCCGCCTCAGTGGCGGCGCCCGTTGTGGCGGCGGCGGCGGCGGCGGTGGCGGCGACCGCATCGCGGGGCGCGGCGGGCGGCGGGCAGCGTCCGTCCTCCCCCAGGCCGGCGGCGAGCGACGCGACGACCGCGGCCATCCCCTTGTCCAGGTCCCCCTCGTCCTGCGACGGCGCCGCGGCCAGGGTGCCCGCCGCGGCCACCGCCGCCCGCACGGCCGGGCGGAGCGAGTCGAGGTCCCCGACCACCGCCGCCGGCGCCAGCCGCCCGCCCGCCCACGCGCCACCCCCACCCCCGCCGCCGCCGCCCCCACCGCCGCCGCCGCCGCCGCCACGCCGCGCCGCGTCGGCGGCGCCGTCCGCGGCGAGCGCGTCCCACAGCGCGTTGGCGCCGCCATCCGCACAAACGAGCCCCCCCCCCGTGGCGCCGCCGCCACCGCCGCCGTCGCCGGCGCACTCCCCGCCCGAGGCGGACGACAGCGGCGGCGGCGGCGTCGACGCGGCGGCGGCGAGCCACACGAGCGCCGGCGGCAGGCGGGAGCCCGCGAGCAGCAGCGCCCGGCAGCGGCGACGGGCGGCGGGGGGGGGGTGCAGCAGCAGCGCACCGAGGGAGTGGTGGCGGCGGCCGCGGCCGAGGTGGGGGGGGGGGGAGCGAGGGGGGAAGGGGGGGAGGGGGTGGGGGGGGGGGGGGGGGTGGGGGGGGGCATACCCGCCGCCGCCGTTACCGTTGGCACGCCGCCGACGGTGGGGGGGGGGGGGGGACGCGCCGGGACGCGCCGCGGGGGCAGGAGCAGCGGCGGCGGCGGCGGCGACGGTGGGCGGCGGTGGGGGAGGCGGCGGCGGCGGCGGTGGGGGCGGCGGCGGCGGCGGCGGCGGCGGCGGCAGCGACAAACGCCATTGGCGGCGGCGGTGCGGGGGGGGGGCGACGGCGGCGGGGCGGCGGCGGGGGCGTGGCGCGGGTGCCGCCGCGGCGGTCCGCCGTTGCCGCCGCGGCTCCCGTCCCATGCACACACGAGGGCCCGGTTTCATCCCACCAATAGAAGTCAAGGAGGGGACGATGCGTGGTGTAACTGATGGATGGGGGCGCAAGCTGTCGACCGCTCTCAGCCGCAGCCTGTATGTAGCGGCGCACAGCGCTCGGGCTTGAAACAGCATCAGCCAGTAGAACATCTGGGATACACAACTTACAGCTGTTTTCGATGACTGTCAAGCTTTGTGAAACATCGCTTCAAAACTGAGATAGGTGGAGACCTTTTGCAGTGTTAGCTGTTGGACGGACGTACTTTGGAACGCGAGGGGACTGCAGATGTTCCACTTCTGGGATTTCAATTTGTCATGGATATAAATACTGGTTGTGGTGTAGGTGATGCGGTGAAGACACTCGCCGGTTGGGGGCGTCCGCCGGCTGCGACGGCAGTCTGCCAAAGGGAAAAAGTCTGGTGACGGCTAGCAGCGCCCACAGGCTGGCGGGCGGCCGCCGGCCAATGGGAATTGGGTGTCGGTAGCGCTCGCGGTTGGCGGCCGGGGGCAGCAGCTGCCGGCGGGGGTTGAGGTTGGTGGCGGGCCGCGGGCTCAACTGTCGGAGAGGTCGGCGCCGGCCGGATCGGGGCGACTGACTGCCGCTGCCAAAGCTCGCAGCGGGGATAGAAAGTAGTAAGGGTGGTCGCCAGTGGCCGCAGGCGCGGCAGCGGTTGCCGGCCCGTGGAGGGTGTGCGCCCGTCGCGCTGGCGGCTGGTGGCGGTCGGCGGCCACTAACAGAGGGATTGGGGGATAGCGTCGGGCGGAAGTGTATGCGGGTGGGGGGAGAGATCTGAGCCCGCGGAGAGCGTCCGCCTGCGTCGGCGGCAGCTGCAGGCGCGGGGAGGGGCTAGCGGCGGGAGCCAACGGCGGCAAATGAGGGAGTGGGCGCTAGCTGGGGAGTGGTGACCTCAGACCATCCTGGAGACTGGTGTTCATTAAATGGACTGGTGGCGGGGTTGCGGGCTGGGAGAGGTTGGCGGGGGCTGCGAGCGGGTGGCGCTGGGTGCCGGGTGGCAGGTACCTGGCGACAGAAGGTGCGCCCCGCGGTCGGGGCGCGAGGGGCCGTCGCCCGCCGGCCGCATCAGCGACCGCTGGGTTGGAATGCGGCGTTCCGCATCACTACCGGCCGAAGGGTGCAGTCAGTCGGCGGCTGCTCGCGCGGAGGCTGCCTCTCCAGTCAGACGCGGAAGGGGCGGCAGCTGCAAGCATAGAGGAATCAATATAAGGGAAAGCCTGATAAGCCCAGCACAACAGCAAAATTATGTATTTATGTACATCATTGACTAGTGTTCTAAACATTTGAAAATGTATCGAAAATGTGGGAGCTCGTCCAGGGCTAATCAAATTTCAGCTAAAGGGTCCTATTCAAAACTCAGAACGCGTGTGTGCATGGGACGGGAGCCCGCCGCGGCTCCCGTCCCATGCACACACGAGGGCCCGGTTTCATCCCACCAATAGAAGTCAAGGAGGGGACGATGCGTGGTGTAACTGATGGATGGGGGCGCAAGCTGTCGACCGCTCTCAGCCGCAGCCTGTATGTAGCGGCGCACAGCGCTCGGGCTTGAAACAGCATCAGCCAGTAGAACATCTGGGATACACAACTTACAGCTGTTTTCGATGACTGTCAAGCTTTGTGAAACATCGCTTCAAAACTGAGATAGGTGGAGACCTTTTGCAGTGTTAGCTGTTGGACGGACGTACTTTGGAACGCGAGGGGACTGCAGATGTTCCACTTCTGGGATTTCAATTTGTCATGGATATAAATACTGGTTGTGGTGTAGGTGATGCGGTGAAGACACTCGCCGGTTGGGGGCGTCCGCCGGCTGCGACGGCAGTCTGCCAAAGGGAAAAAGTCTGGTGACGGCTAGCAGCGCCCACAGGCTGGCGGGCGGCCGCCGGCCAATGGGAATTGGGTGTCGGTAGCGCTCGCGGTTGGCGGCCGGGGGCAGCAGCTGCCGGCGGGGGTTGAGGTTGGTGGCGGGCCGCGGGCTCAACTGTCGGAGAGGTCGGCGCCGGCCGGATCGGGGCGACTGACTGCCGCTGCCAAAGCTCGCAGCGGGGATAGAAAGTAGTAAGGGTGGTCGCCAGTGGCCGCAGGCGCGGCAGCGGTTGCCGGCCCGTGGAGGGTGTGCGCCCGTCGCGCTGGCGGCTGGTGGCGGTCGGCGGCCACTAACAGAGGGATTGGGGGATAGCGTCGGGCGGAAGTGTATGCGGGTGGGGGGAGAGATCTGAGCCCGCGGAGAGCGTCCGCCTGCGTCGGCGGCAGCTGCAGGCGCGGGGAGGGGCTAGCGGCGGGAGCCAACGGCGGCAAATGAGGGAGTGGGCGCTAGCTGGGGAGTGGTGACCTCAGACCATCCTGGAGACTGGTGTTCATTAAATGGACTGGTGGCGGGGTTGCGGGCTGGGAGAGGTTGGCGGGGGCTGCGAGCGGGTGGCGCTGGGTGCCGGGTGGCAGGTACCTGGCGACAGAAGGTGCGCCCCGCGGTCGGGGCGCGAGGGGCCGTCGCCCGCCGGCCGCATCAGCGACCGCTGGGTTGGAATGCGGCGTTCCGCATCACTACCGGCCGAAGGGTGCAGTCAGTCGGCGGCTGCTCGCGCGGAGGCTGCCTCTCCAGTCAGACGCGGAAGGGGCGGCAGCTGCAAGCATAGAGGAATCAATATAAGGGAAAGCCTGATAAGCCCAGCACAACAGCAAAATTATGTATTTATGTACATCATTGACTAGTGTTCTAAACATTTGAAAATGTATCGAAAATGTGGGAGCTCGTCCAGGGCTAATCAAATTTCAGCTAAAGGGTCCTATTCAAAACTCAGAACGCGTGTGTGCATGGGACGGGAGCCGCCGCCGCCGCCGACGGCCACACGGATCACAACGGCGGCGGCGGCCGCGGTCGGGCGGCGGGGGGGGGTGCCGCGCGCCCCTCGCGGGCCGCCGTGTGGGGTGCCGCGGCGGCGGCCGCGGCTCCCACGCGTCGCCCGCCGTCCCAGCCGCTGCGGCTGCCGCTATGGCTGGGACGATCCCACCGACGCGGGGGGGTGTGGGGGGGGGGGGGGGGCACCGCCAGTGGCGCGGGGAGGGGGGGGGCGGGACGCGGCGCGTCCGCCGCCGCCGGCCGCCACCGCCGTGCGCCCGTCGTGCGCGGCCGCCGCGACCGGCGGCCGGCCGGCCGCGACGCACCGCCGCGCCGACGCGACGACGCGGGTGTGGTTCCGACGGGCGCGCCGCGTGTGGCGCAGGGGGGGGGGGGGGGGGGAACCCACCGGCGGCAGCTGCCGCCGCCGGCGGTGCGCCGCCGCGGCGGCCGCCGCGTCTCGCCGGCCGGCCGCCGGTGGCCGCGCCGGCGTCGCGCCGCCGCCGTGGGGCGGGCGGCGCCCGCGGCGGTGGCCGCGCCGCCGGCCGCGGCTGCGTGTGCGCGGGCGCGGTGGGGCGGCCGTCTCGGCGGGCGCGGAGGTGCAAACCGTGCACACGCGCCCCGACGGGGGGGGGGTCTGCCGGCCGCGCCGTGGGGGTCCTGCCTGCCCGACGCGGGGGTGCCAGTTGGTACAGTTTATCCAGGTCCGGTCCAGGACCGCCGGCCTGGCCGGCCATAGAGGGCGTGGGAAGTGGCCCGCGCCCCCCTGTGAGGGCTACCAGCTTGCCACCGGCGCGGTAGGCAGGCGGCAAGGAGACTAGCGCAGACAAAGAAGCAAGAGGAGAAAGAAAAAGACGGCCGACAGGACGGACGCCCAAGGGCGCCACCCCGGAAAGGTGGGAGGGGCGCGAGGGAAAACAAACGTGCTGGCCGATGGCGGCTGGGGCGACGACCTTGGCCCGCTACACGGTGGGGCCGTAGCACGCCCCGTTCTTGATAACCGCCCGCTTGTTCGAGTGCCCCGGCGTGCACTCGGCCACGTCGCACGCAATCTCCCGCGGCGACGGGTCCCGCACCAGGCGCCCCGAGGTGAGGATGTAGCGCTGCTTGGCGCTGTTGCGGAAGTCGTCCCAGTAGGTGCACCCGCCGACGCACTTGGCGCCGCCCGTCCAAAACTTGCCGTCGCACCCAAAGTGGTACGCGCCGTGGCTGTTCTTGCCAATGTACACGACCGGCCGCGTGCTCGCGACCAGCTGCAGCGAGCTGCCCCGCGCCTTGAAGTAGTAGCCATTGTGCTGGTTGAACCGCACCTTGACCACCGCCCCCGACGACGCCGACACCCACACCTGCACGTACTCATTGTCGTCGCCGTGGGCACCAAAGCCCAGGAAGCACGACCGCTGCTTCCCGTACCACAGCCCGTACTGGTAGACGACCATGTCGCCGCAGCGGGCGGTGGCGTAAAAGACGGGCGCGTGCGGGTCCCAGCCCCGGCACGTGCCGTCCCGGGTGGCGGCCTGGCGCTTGTCATCCGGAAAGCACGACGAGCCGGCGCCATCGTCAAAGCGAAAGATCGGCAAGTACCGCGACGGGAAGACGGGGGCGGGCAGCGGCACGACCGTGCCACCGCTCGCCGGTGACTTCATCAGCCCACACACCGCCCCCGGTACGGCCGTGACGGTCGCGTCGCCGCGGCCTCGAGGCCCCGTCTTGAAGTAGCACGTCCCAAAAGACCACACAAAGTGCGTGCACCCCGCCGCGCGGCCACACGCCCCCGAGCAGTCCTCGCCACGGGTACTCGACCGCCCCGAGTCACGGTCCGACGGGAAGTCACAGCCGTGCGCCCAGAAGGCGTCGGCCGACTCGCGCCACGATAGCGCGGCGGCGGCGGACGCGAACACCAGCACCGCCGCGACGGCCAGGGGGAGCGCCACCAGCGGGCGGAGACCGCCGCGGCGGCCACCCATGACGGGCGCCATGAGCCTGCTGACTGTGGAGGCACGGCGGCCGCGGCGGTAGCGGCGGTGTGCGGCCGGGGGGGAGGAGGCTGCCGTCGTCGGGGTGGGCGTCGACGGGGGGACCTGCCGGACGGGTACCCGACGGCCGCCGGGCGCCCATCCCCCCCCCTCCACGGGTTCTTATAGCACCCACCGCCGCCACCCCCGCAGCGGTAGGCACCCGCCGCCGCCTCTGGCCGACACGGCACCCGTCGCGGGCGGCACGCTGTGGTGGACAGTCGGGCACCAAACGGCCAGCGGGGCACCCCGCCGTGGCCACCGCTGCTGCCGGCAACCGCGCAGCGAGGCCAATCTAGCTAGCGCCGCGCGCTGACCCCCGGGAGACCCCCCCCGGACCCCTCCCCCCCCCCTCCACCCTCCCATTGCCGCCGCGGCGTGTCGTCTCCGTCAGACGCGGCGCCCCCCCCCCCTCCCCACCCCCCCCCCCGGCGACAGGCCCCGTCGGACGGTGCGCCCGCCCCGTCGGACGCCACGCCCGCCGCGACCTCCGTCCGTGTCGCCCAGATTGTCCAGGACAAGGCAACCGGCGTGGTCATCCTCCCTGTTTGGCGCAACCAGCAGTGGTGGGCCACGGCTATGGAGCGGGCCAACGAGGTCTTCTTGTTGCCGCCCAACGCGGGGCTCTTCTCGCCAGGGCGTATTATGTCTTGTTTGTTCGTGTTAAGCTGTTATGTCTGCGCCAAGCGGGTGGGCTTATTGACATTGCTTCTCTCTCTCTAATTGTGAGGGGTGGCGGATTGGGAGCCGCCGACCGGCCAGCTGTCCCCGCCCTCCACGGGTGGGGGATCTCCGCCGCTCCAGCCAGGGGCGGGGGGGATATCAGCTGGGGGCGCGGGGGGGACCGCCGGCCGCCGACGGCCGGCACGTTCGTTTGCCCTCGCGCCAGCGCTCTCGGCGCTGCGCGAGACGCTCCCTCCCACCTTCCCGGCTTGGCGCCCGCGTGAGACTCACCGTGGGCGAGTGCTTCTTCTTGCCTGCCTCCCTTGCGGGGCACGCTGTTTGCCCTCTCTTGTTCTGGGCGCGAGCACATTCTCGCGCCCAAGGTTTGGCCGGCTTGCTGTGGCGATCTTTGGACACACACGCACCCGGCCGAGCCAATATATAAACGTGTATCTATTGGCACACCCGCGGCTGGAGGCAGGAGTAACCAAACGCCCAACGCTCGCCCGCATTGGCGCGTCGCGGCCTTCCGCTTCCTCAATGGCGGGCAGCTGCCGCCACGGGATGGCGGCAAGACCAAGCCGACACTCTCGCCGCAGCCGCACCTGACAACGGACTTGCAGCCGCTGCCCTTGCCGAGTTGCAAGTCCTGTCTTTGAGGGACGCCACGGCAGCCAGCTATGGCGCTGGCTGGCTGCGCTTTTGCGCTTTTTGTCGTGCGGGAGGGTACCGTCCCCTGCCGGCAACGTCGACTACAGTGGGACGCTACATCGCGTTCCATTGGCTGAAGGGCACTGTCCAGCCCTCCAGCATGCGGACCTACCTCTCACCCATCCGCAAGCGGCATATTGCCGCGGGTTTTCCTAACCCCTGCTCGACGGACCTGGTCGCCGACGCGCTGGCGGGTTTCACCAACGCCTGGCTGGACTCCCACGGATCCAAGGCCAAGCGGGTGGCACTTCCTGCGACGGTCGCCTGGCGCCTGGCAGGGCTGGCCATGACGACGCAGAGTACCACCATCCGCACGCGGTTGACCGCCGTGGTGGCACACTACTTTATGTGCCGTCGAGCCAAGGACGTCCTCTCTCTCAAGGCGCAGGACGTCCAGATGCTGGCTGACGGAGGCGTGTCGTTCCAGATCTGTCGAACCAAGACAGACGCCAAACGCCCTGGCGGAGAGCGTTTGGCGCACACCTTCCCCCCTATTACCTTTTCATCCATTCCCGACCTCCCTGTGCTTCTCCTGCGCCGCGCCCTGGCGGCCCACCGCAGCTACCACCGCCCTGACCAACGCCTTTTCCCCGCGCCATCCGGTGACGCGGGCACCATCCTGTCGGGGTGGCTGCGCGCAGGGCTAACGATGTTGGGAGTGGAGCCGGCCGTAGGCACGGTCTACGCCAGTCACTCCTGCCGCAGCGGTGGGTGTACGGCTATGCGGTCGGTAGGCATCGGGCTGGATGCCGTTGCCCAATGGGCAGGTATGACGGTCGAGACTCTGACCAAGAGCTACAACGATGCGTTGGCTGTCGCGACCCCAGAGGCCCACTACTTTTTCGGGCGCCTTCTACCGCGGGCGCTGCAGCTACCCGCGTGACGCCCGTGCTCCCTCTGATGGCTACATGCGGCGTCGTGCTTGCGTCTCTGTTATGCTTCGTTATTTGTCGTCTCTTCACCGGGTAACTCCGATCGATTGACTGGGTCGTTGCGGCGAGCGAGGTACTCCTCATGAGTGGGAGAGGCGCCGACTGACACGACTGCCCAACCGGCAGGAGAGGGCTGCCGAGGAGAGGCGGGCTGTGTCGGGCGGCGGCGGCTGCGAGCCGAGCCGTAGGGCGGCGGCGGCTGCGCGCCGAGCCCCTTATCTACGACCCCGCCGCTCCTCCGTTCTCCCTCCCGCCGGGCCGGCACGTCCGTCGTCTTTCGCGCCTCCCACCATCCTCCCTGCGCCCGTACCGCTGACGCACATCTTGTCGTCTTTCGTGGGCCACTCGGCCCCGCTCATGCTGGACATGTGCGGGGTGTGTACCATTGTATTTTATCGTTTGTTTATCTTGGCCGCAACCCAAACGAATAAACACACTGTCAATGGCTACATGCGGCGTCGTGCTTGCGTCTCTGTTAAGAGAAAATACCAACAGGAAGGAGTGCTGTGGCGCGCTGGGGGAGGGGGCGGCGCGCCGCCGCTACCCGCCTCGCCGGTCGCGGACACGGGCGGGGTGTGGCGGCCACGGTGGTGGCCGCGGCGGCGGCCGCGGCGGCAGCCCCCACGGGGGCACACGACTCGGGGGCGTTGGGCACGGGGACAGGGCGGAGGGGCGGGACCGAGGGGGGGAAGCAAACGACGACGGGCACGGCCGGCAGAGGACGGGGGGCGGGGGGGGGCGGCCGGCACCACACCCGCCACGTGCTGGGGAGGTTGCGGCGGCAGCGGCGGCGGCGGCGGCGGCGGCGCAACGCAGGCGGCGGCGCAACGCGGGCGGCGGCGCAACGCGGGCGGCGGTGCGGGCGGCGGGCGCGCGCCAGTGGGAGACGGCGGCGGCGGAGCGGGAGGACGAGCGGGGTTGGTGGGGGGGGGAGGGCTGCGGGACACCCCCGCCGATGCCGCCGCCGCCGCCGCCGCAGCCGCCGCCACCCAGAGGGCGGCGACCAGCGGCGGCGACGGGGGTGCGACGGGCAGACGCCGCCGACGGCGGGGGGCGAGCGGACGCGGCCGCCGCGGCCGCCGCAGCGGCGGTGGCAACACTGACGGCAGCGGGTGCGCCGGGGCGGGCCGGCCACCTTGACGGCGGCGGGCGGGTGGGGTGCCCCGGCGGCGGGGAGCGCCGCCTGCGATGGGGAGGCAGGGGGGGGGGGTTGGCGGTCGCGCCGCGTGCGCGCCAGGGGCCCACAGCGGGAGCAGCCGGGCCTGCCCACGGCTGAAGGCGAACACCGGGCCAGTGCAGTCAGTCAAAGGGGTAAGGGAGCGTTACGCCCTCCCCCCCTGCCCCCACGCTCCGCCTTAGCTCTGGTCTCTCTGGCACGCGTTCCCCCACTCCCCGCCGCCTCATCTCTCCCGCTCACCCCCCCCCCGCCCCCCCCCCCCTTCAGTCATCAAACACGACGGTCTTGCGGCCAAACACAATCACCCGGTCGTCGAGGTGCCACCGCACGGCCCGCGCGAGCACGACGCGCTCCAGGTCCCGCCCCTTGCGCACGAGGTCCGCCACCGAGTCGCGGTGCACGGCGCGGGTCGTGTCCTGCTCAATTAGTGGGCCTTCGTCGAGGTCCGCCGTGACGTAGTGCGCCGACGCGCCAATCCGCTTGACGCCCCGCGCGTGCGCCTGGTGGTACGGCCGGCCGCCCGTAAACGACGGCAGCAGCCCGTGGTGGATGTTGATGACCCGCCCGGCGTGGCGGTCACAAAAGCCGGGCGACAGGATCTGCATGTAGCGCGCGAGGACGACCGTGTCCGCGCCGAGGTCGGCGATGAGGGCCTCGAGCGCCGCCTCCTGCGCGGCCTTGGCCGCCGCCTTGTCCCCGTCGGGCCCCACCTCGATGGGCAGGTGCACAAACGGGACGTCAAACATGGCCGCGACGGGCGCGAGGACCGGGTGGTTGGACACGACCGCCGCGACGGTGCAGCGGAGCTCCCCCGAGCGCACCCGCATGAGCAGGTCGACGAGGCAGTGGTCCGCGAGGGACACGAGCAGCACCACCCGCTTGACCACCGATGCGTAGCTGAGCGTCCACTCCATCGCGTCGCGGGCGGCAAGGTCCGCGAGGGCGCCCTCGACGACCGCCATGTTGGCGGCACCCACGTGGACGGCGCTGTAGTCAAAGACGATGCGCTGGAAGTAGCGGTCGCACGAGACGTCCGTGTACTGCTCGGACGTGAGGATGTTGCAACCATAGCCGTAGAGGAGCTGGCCCAGCGACGCGACGACGCCTTTCTTGTCGGGACACGAGATGAGGAGCGTGCCGAGGAGCTGCGCCGCGGGCGCGGGGGGGGGAGCGGTGGCCTTGCCCGCAACGGCCACGTCCGAGACGGCAGCTGGGGGGACTCGCCCGTCTGGCGGCGGCGTCGTCGACGCCGATGCCGCCGATGCCGCCGCCGCCGTCGCTGCGGGGACGCCACCGCCGGTGCCGCCGCGCCCGCCCACCCGACGCGCAGCGACGACACGCCACAAGGCGGAGGCGCACGCCAGACGCCGCTCGGCGACGACGGCTGCACCGCCGCCGCCGCGCCAGCGGCCGCCGCCGCCACTGACGGCAGCGCCGGCCGGCGCAACGCCCGCAAACGCCGCCCGCCGGGCAGCGGCGGTCGGCGGCGGCGGGGGGGAAAGCGGCGAGGCGGGGCGGGGCAGGGACGCCGTGCCCGCCATGGGGCCACCCGGAACCGCACGACGGGGTGGGGCCGCGCAGCGGTGCGACGGAGGAAGGGGGGAGGAGCAGGCGCAGTGCCGGGCAGGGCGTGGGAGGGGTGTAGGTGGGACTGCAGTGAAGAGCTTGTAGCGCGCACCGGGGGACGAAGGAGTCCACGGGACAAACGGTGCTGACGATCGATGTGATCCTCGCCGTCGCGGCTGCCGAGTCGATTCCGTGTGAACACTACGGTCGGTCGGTGTGAACCTCACTGTCTGTCGGTCAGATACCCTACCGCAACGGCGT
The DNA here is from genome assembly GCA_008729055.1 of Pyropia haitanensis. Lineage (NCBI taxonomy): Eukaryota > Rhodophyta > Bangiophyceae > Bangiales > Bangiaceae > Pyropia > Pyropia haitanensis. Next base: position 3,348,476 of record SDUX01000002.1, read on the forward strand.
CGAATTCGTTTGCGATTCACGGCGAGGCGCCCGCGCTTCTACCTCTCTCACTGCCTCTTGTGTTTTCCCCTTTGACGTCGCCGGCGTCCTGGTCGGAGTCGGCGCCCGCCAGCTGCATCCCAGTCGTGTGCGCCCCCCTTCGTTTCCTTCCGCCCTACCCCTCTCCCGGACGAGCTCTTTCGTCTCCAAGGAACCTCCCCCCTCCGCAGTCGCCCTCTTTTCCGACCACAGGCCGCCCTCCCAGCTCTTGGACTCCGTGCTGCCTTGTCGGCTGCTCTCTCCCGCTCTCCGCCCTCGACGGCTCTCCCCCTTCCCCGGCTACTCCCCCCCCTCTGCTCATTCCCCACCCTCCTCTCTCTTCTGCCACCCTTCTTTGACTGAGGCAGCTCGCCCCCCCCCCCCCCCCCCCCAATGGACCCCCCCCCCCCCCCCCCACCTTTGCCGCCCTCGGCCTCAAGCCGTGGCTCGTCACCACCCTCACCTCCCTCCGCATGGCGTCGCCCACCCCCGTCCAGGCTGCGGTCATCCCGCCCGCCCTCCGGGGCACCCCCATCCTCGCGTGCGCGCCGACCGGCACCGGCAAGACCGCCGCGTTTGTGCTGCCCCTCTTGCAGCGCCTGTCGGCCGACGTGCGCTCGCTCTACGCGCTGCTGCTGACGCCCACGCGGGAGCTGGCCTACCAGCTGGCGCAGGCGGTGGGCGTCCTCGGCGCGCGCCTCCCCGTGCGGGTGAGCACGCTCGTGGGGGGGGTGGACGGCGCGGGGCAGACCGCCGCCCTCGACGCGGGCGTGCACGTGGTGATTGCCACGCCGGGCCGGGCGGCGGCGGTCGTTACGGGCGCCGCCGCGCACGCCGACTGGGCGCGGTTTGCGGTGGTGGTGCTCGACGAGGCGGACCGGCTGCTCGACGGGAGCTTTGCGGACGACATGCGCGTGGTGCTCGACGCGGTAGGGGTAGGGCCCCGCCGCCGCGACGGTAACGACAACGGCGACGGCGGGGGCGATGGTGGCGGGGCGGGGGGCGGTGCGGCGGGCGGGCCAGGCGGGACGGTGGTGGTGGGCGGCCGGCGCAAGCAGCTGATGCTCTTTTCCGCGACGCTGCCCCGCGACGGCGGCAGCCTGCTCACCGCCGTCGGCCTCGACGCGGGCGGCGCGGGCGTCTTCCAGTACGACGCCCGCCACGGGGCCGCCGAGGGGAGGCTGCTCGTCGGCTCGGTCCGCGACACGGTCGGCCGCCCGCGGGTGGTGACCGACAGTGAGAGCGACGGCGAAAGTGACGACGGCAGTGGCAGCGACGGCGCTGGCGGCTCGGACGGCGAGTCTGGGAGTGAGGAGGACGACGACAGGGGCGACGGCGGCCATGTGGGCGACAACGGCGACGACGGCAGCGGCGCCGCTGCCGCCGACGGCGGCAGCGGCGCCGCGTTGAGAAAGGACGGCGGTGAGGCGGCTGGTGTCGGTCGCACGGACGGGTCCGCCGAGCAGGCGGCGGCGGCCGCTCCCGCCACCGCCCGCGGCGGCGCCACCGCGGCCGCGGCCGCGGCTGACCCCGAAGCCGGCGAGCACTACCTGACCGTCAAGCGGCTGACGCAGACCTATGTCTTCCTCCCGTCGGCGCTCAAAGACGTCTACCTGTGCCACTACCTCACGTCCCCCACCGCCCCCGACGGCACCCTCCTCATCTTTACCACCCACGTCGCGACGGCCGTCTACCTCGCCGCCCTCCTCCCCGCGGTGGGCGTGCCCCGCGTGGCGGCCCTCCACGCGGGCCTCTCCCAAGCGGACCGCCTCGCCGCCCTCCGCGCCCTCCAGGCCGGCACCCTCCGCGCGGTCGTCGCGACCGACGTGGTCGCCCGCGGCCTCGACCTCCCCGCCGTCGCGGGCGTCATCAACTACGACCTCCCCCGCCGCCCGTCCGTCTACGTCCACCGCGTCGGCCGCACCGCCCGCGCCGGCCGCCGCGGCGTCGCCGTCTCGTTTGTCGCCGAGCGCGACGTGGCGCTCGTGCACGCCATCGAGGCGGTCGTCGGCACGGTGCTGGCGCCCGCGCCGGGCTTTGCCACCCCAGACGTGCTCGCGGGGATGGGGGAGGTGGTCAAGGCGCGGGCGCTGGTCAAGATGGCGCTCGCGGATGGGGGGGTGGACGCGCGGCTCGCCGCGCGGGCGGCGAGGAACCGCGCGCAAAAGGGGGGGGGTGGGGGGGGGGGGGGTGCGGGGGCGGGAGCAGGGACGCGCCCTGCCAAGCGCACCCGTCGGGGATGAGGCGTTGTTGTTCCTCTTCCGCCCGCGTCGAGTGGACGGAAGGGTTGGATGCGCTCCCTCATGACGACGCAAACAAGAGAGACCCCTTTGCCGGGGCTGAAGGAATGTACATGCCCCCCACAGGGAAGAGGCCAGCAGTCGACGGGCCCCCGCGGGCCGTCACGCATATACAACCAGCACCGCGCCAAGACCAGTGGGTGGACGGGCGACGCGACGCCCCCACCGCCCGCCGTACGGCACAGCACGCGCCGCCGCGGCGGGCACGACCCGCCGCGGCGGCCGCGGCGACCGCGACGCTCAGCCCGCCGAGACGTTGCCAACCGGCGCACCCCCCCCCCCCCCCCCAGCCGCCGACGCGGCGGCGGCGCCAACGCGCGGGCGCTTGCCGCCGCCGCCGCGCGCGGCAGACGCCGCGGCGGGCGTCGCCGCCGCCGCCACCGCCGCCGCCGCCGCCGACGTCACCGTCGGCAGCCCGCCCACGCTGGTCGCCGCGGCGGGCGTCCCCCCCCCCCAGCGGCGGCGGCGGCGGCGGCGGCGGCGGCAGCGGCGGCGGCGGCGGCGGCCGCCGCCGCCCTTCCCCCCCCCCCCCCCGCGTTCTTGCGCTTGCGCCCGCCCCCCCCCCCCGTCCCCCCCCCGCCCCCGAGGCGACCGCCGCTGGGGACACCCCCCCCCCCCCCCAACCCCACCACCCGCCCCCCCCCCACCCCCACCACCCGCCCCCCCCCGCCACCACCACCACCACCACCGGCGGCGGCGGCAGGCGATATCCCCCCCCCCCCCCCCCCACCCCCCCCCCCGGTCCCCCCCCCCTCCTTCCCCCCCCCCCCTCGGGCGCGCCCGTCGCGGACGAGCGCGAGAACAGCCGCCGCGACGCGCGCGGCTTGCGGCTCCGCCGCGTCGTTGCCTTGCGCGCCGCGTGCGCGTCCTGCCGGCGGCAAAACGCCGCCCACGACGCGACGCCGACGGGGCCTTCGCCGCCCGAGACGGCGGGGAGGGCGACCGCCGCGACGGGCGGGACGGAGATGTGCGGCCGCCGGGGGGTGGGGGGGGGGGGGGCGGGAACCCACCGGCCGCCGCCGCCGCCGCCGTGGCGGCCCCGCCGGCCAGCGGCGGCGGGCTGGGGGCGGCGGCGGTCGCCGCCGCCGCCGACGCCATCGGCGACGGCGGCGGCAGGCACCCGCGGTCGGGGGTGGCGGCCACGGCGGGGGCACCCGCACCACCACCGCCGCCGCCGCCGCCGCCGCCGCCGCCGCCGCCGCCGCCGCCGCCGCCGCCGCCGCCGGGGGCGGGCGTCGCGGGCGGCGTCGGCGACGCCGACACGCCGCGTCCCCCCCGACCGCCCCCCCCCCCCCCCCCACCCCCGTCGGGGCGCCCCCCCCGCCGCGGCGGTGCCCGCCACGGCAGCCGCGGCGGTGGCCGACGCGGCAACCCCAGCGGCGGGGGGCGGCGTGGGCGGTGGCGGACCCCCCCCCCCCCCCCCCCCGGCGGCGGCAGCGGCAGGTCCCCGTCCCCCCCCCAAAACGTGTCGAGCAGCAGCGACGACTCGAGCGCGTAGATGCGCGCCTCGGCGTCGGCGAGGCGCGCCGACAGGCCCGCCGCGCGGCCGGCGAGCGCCGCCGCCACCCGCGCGCGGGGGGTGGTGAGGGGGGGGGGGGGCGCCGCGGCTTGGGGGGGGGGCGGGCGCCGCCGTTTGGAGGGGGGGGGGGGGAGGGCCGGCGGCGGCCGCGCCGCCGCCGCCGCCGCCGCGCGGGCAGCCGCGGCTTTGCCGAGCGGCGGCCGTGACGGCGGCGCGGCCGCCGCGTCGCGCGGCGTCGCCCCCCGTCCCGCGGGCGGCGGCGGCGGCGGCAGCGACGGCGACCGCGCGGCAGTGGCGGCGGCGGCGGCAGCGGCGGCGGCGGCGGTGGCGGTGGCGGCGGTGGTAGCCGGCGAGGGCGGCCAGCCGGCGGCCGCCGCGGCGGGCGACGGGCTCCGCGACGCGGCGGCGGCCGCCGCGGGCGGCCGGCCGGCCGACGCGGCCCGCAATGGCGGCGCCGCCGCCTGCGGTGGTGCGGGTGGCGGTGCTGGCGGTGCCGGCGGCGGCGGGCGCGCCAGCGGCGGCACCCGCCCGCCGCCCGCCGCCGCTGCCGCGGCTGGGGCCGGCGCCGGCCGGCCGGCCGCGCCCGCCATGGCTCGTGCCGTTGCCGGTGCCGCGACGCGTGGGGCGGCCGCGGCAGCGGTGGAGGCGGCGGCGGCGGCGGCAGCGGCGGCGGCGGCGGCGGAAGCGGCGGCGGCGGCGGCGGCGGCGGCAGCCGCAGCGGTGGCGGCGGCAGCAGGGGGTCGGGGGACAGCGGGTGTGGCCGCCGCCGCTGGCGTCCCCGACGGGGCGGCGGCACCGCGGGTGGCCGCACCGCCGACGGCGGCGGCAGCGCGGGTGGCGGCACCGGCCGCCGCCGCCGGCACCGTCGGCGGTCGAACCGCCGCGTGGCCCGCGGGCGGCGGCAGCACGACGCCGCGGCCGCCGCCCGTCGCGACCGCCGACGCCGCGACCGCGGCCGGCGGGTGCGCCGCGCGGGCCGCCGCGGCCGCCGCGGCAGCGTCAACGGGCGACAGCGCCGCGGCGGCGGCGGCGGCGGCGGCGGCGGTGGGGGCGGCGGACGCCGGGGTGGCGGGGGGCGGGGAGGCGGCGGCGGCGGCGACGGCGGCTCCACCCGCCGCGACGCGCGGCGGCGGCGGCGCCGCCACGGCGGGTGGCACCGCCGGGGCGGCCACCGCCGCTGCCGCCGGCGGCACGGCCGGCGGCGGCGCCGCGGGTGCGGGCGCCACCGCCAGCAGCGGCACGAGCGGCGTCGCCGCCGCCGCGCCCGCCGCCACTGTGGAGGTGTCGCCCGTCGATGCCGCCGCGGCGGGCGGCGCCCCCACCCGCGACGCCGTGTCTGCCGCGGCGGCCGGCGCGGCGGCGGGCGCCGGCAGCGGCGGCGCGCCAACGGCCGCCGCGGGCGGCGCGGCGGCAGCGGGGGCGCCGCCGCTCGCCGCCGCGGGCGCGGCCGCCGCGGCCGGCCGCGGCGGCACCGCCGGTGCGGCGGCGGCCGGCCGCACCGCGCCGCCGGCCGGCGGCGACGCGGGCGTGGCGGCGGGCGGGCCGCCCGGGGGTGGCAGCAGCGGCGGCTGCGCGTCGGCGGCCGCGGTGGCGCCGTCGCCCGCCGCGAGGCCGCCCGGCCACGCCGCCAGCAGCCGGACGTCCGCGGCAAGCTGCGCCTCTGCGTCGATGGGCGCCGCTGCCGGCGCCGCCGGCGTCGGCGCCGGCGCTGGCGCCAGCGCCGGCGCTGCCGCTGCCGCTGACGCAGCCTCCCTCGACGCCACGTCGGGTTGACGAGGTGCCGCCGCCGGCAAGGGCGTCGATGGCGCCACAGCGGGCGACGGCAGCGGCAGCGGCAACGGCAACGGCTCGGACGCCGCTGCGGCAACCGCCGCGGCCACGTGGTCGGCGGCGGTCACCGCAGGCACCGCCGCCGCGGGCGCAGGGAGCAGCGGCGGCGGCGGCGGCGCGACGGCGCCGGGCAATGGGACCAGCGTCAGCGGCGGCTGCACGGCGACGGGTGGCGCCGGCGGCTCGGGTGCGGGTGCGGGTGCGGCCGGGGTGGGCGGGGGCGCCGGGGGTGGGGCGGCCACGGGGGGTGGCGCCGATGCGGCGGCCGAATTCGACGCCGCGGGCGGCACCGCCGGTACAGCAGGAGGTGCGGCCACGGGGGGGGGCAGCGAAACCACAGGATGAGCGGCGGGTGGGGGGGGGGGGGAGACACACAGGGCCCCGATGACACGGCCAGGGGCGCTGCCTCGAGAAGAGGTGCTGCCACACGAGGGGGCACGGTCACAGGCGTCGTGTCCGGCTCAAGGGGCACCGACACTGGCCGCGCAGCCAGCGGTCGTGGCGGACCCTCCGCTGCGGAGGGCACAGCCAACATGGATGGAGAAGCGGGCGACGCGGCAGCGTTTGTCGCGGCGGGGAGGGATGGCGCCGACGGTAGGGAGGGAGCCACCGGCGGGGGGTACACCGCTGACGCCAACGGGGCGTCTACAGACGGCAGGACGGCAGGGGCAACAGGTGCAGCCGTCGAGTCAGGTGGGACCGTTGAGAACGGACGCACCGTGGACGGGGGCGGTGCCGCCGAGGCGGACGCTGCTGGCACAGCGGGTGCCGCCTTTGAGTCTAGGGCCCCTGTCGGCGGCGGCGCCGTCGTCGAGGGCGGTACCGCCGACAATGCAGACTCGAGCGTCGAGGCAGAGGTCATTGCCGACGGGGGTGCGGACGTTGAGGAGGGCGTCCCCACCAGCGGGGGTGCCGCGCAGGGAGACGTCGTCAACGCTGGTACCACCGACCAGGAGAATGTTGCGGTCAGTGCCGGCTCTGGCGTCAAAGCGTGCGCCGTCGCTGCAGCGGGCGCCACCGTGGCGACAGGGGCCAAGCCGGGTGCCACCGCAGCGGCAGCGGCCATCGTGGGCGGGGGTGGCGCCGTGGAGGCGGCCGCCGCCGCCGCCGACCGCGGAGCAACGGTCAACACGGGTGCCGCCGTCAACGCCGGCACCGCCGTCAACGTCGGTGCGGCCGTCAAAGTGGGCGCCATCGTCGCGGCGGGGGCGCCCTCGGACGGGGACGGCGCCGTCCCCGTGGGCGCCGCCGCCGCCGTCGACACGGGCGGCGACGCTGTCGCCGCGTCCACCATGGAAGCCGCCGCCGCCTCCGACGCGGGTGCAACCGGGGCGACGGCGGCCAGCGCGGGTGCGCCCGTCGCGACGGGGGCCCCCGCGGATGGCAACGCCGCCGCCGTCGGTGGGGCCGCCGTCAAGACCGCAGCCGCCGCCGCCGGTGCCGCCGTCGACGCGGACGCCAACGTCGCGGCGGGTGCTGCCGCCGCGGCGGGCGCCGCCGCCGCGGTGGGCGCCGCCGCCAGCGCCGGCGCCACCATCAACGCGGGTGCGGCCGTCGGCGCGGGCGTCACCGGCGCAGCCGCGGCTGACCCGGGCGGCACCACCGCCTCGGGCGCCGCCACAGACGCGAGCGGCGCCGCCACTGGGGCTGCCGCCGCCGCGGCGGGTGGTGCCGGCCCAGCAGGTGCCGCCGGGGAGGCCGACGCCGCTGTCAAAGGGGGTGCCCCCAGCACGGGGGGCGCCGCCGCTATCGAGGGGGGCAACCCCGTCGCAGCGGATGCCGCCGCCGGGGAGAGCGCCCCCGTCGGGCAGAGCGCCCACGTCGAGGGGGGTGCCGCCGTCAAGGGGGCTGCCACCGTCGACGAGGACGCCGCCGTCGAGAATGGTGCTGCCGTCGGGGGGGTGACGCCGTCAAGGGGGGTGCCGCCGTCGAGCGGGGTGCCACCGCCAAAGGGGCTGCCAACGTCGACGAGGACGCCGCCGCCGAGGGGGGTGCCGCCGTCAAAGTGGGAGCCACCGCCAAAGGGGCTGCCGCCGTCGACGGGGGTGCCGCCGTCGACGGGGGTGCCGCCGTCGACGGGGCTGCCGCCGCCGAGGGGGGTGCCGCCGTCGAGGGGGGTGCCGCCGCCGCCGCCGCCGCCGCCGTCGCCACACCGGGCACCGCCGCAGCGGGCGCGTCGGCCGCCGTCATGGCGCGCCGGCCGTCGGCCGCGGCCGCGTCGGGCGGCTGCCGCCGCGGCGGCGGGCGGCGGCGCCGCGGCGCGCGCCGCGCACGCCCCGCGCGCCGGGGCGGGGGCCGCGGCGCGGGGCCGCGTGGCCGGCAGCCGGCCGGCGGGACCGCCGGCGGACAAAACGACCGCCCACATTCCCAGTGGCGTTGCCCCCTGACACCGGGCCATTTCCAATATTCTTCTTTTCAGTGCCGAGGGGGTTGGGGTCGGTCGCGCTCCCCGGCTGCGGGTGCCCGCAGCCACCATGGCGGTCATCCGCGCGTTTCTTCCAGCCGCTGTGTGCAGGGGCGCGTGGTCTGGGTGCCCAGACGTCGCGGCGCAGGGACACGAGCGCGGGCGCGGACAGGGAGGGCGGACAGGGCGGGCGGCGCACCCTGCCGCGCCGTCGACCGCGGCGGGCCCGGTCCTGGTCTTTGGCAGCCAGCGGGGCGAGCCGCATCGAGCGCCACGCCCCGCACCCGCCCATCGCCGTGCGGGGCTCAGAGCGTGTGGGGGGCCGACGAGGGGCGGATAGGGGGTTACCAAAACGCCGACACGCCGCCACACGCGCAAACGGCGGTCATGCCAGCGCAAAGCAGGGCTGGCCATCCCCGTGCGATGGACGGCAAGGCCCTTGCATCCGCCCACACGTCCGCGCAGCTCCCTCGCACGCCCCCCCAATCCGGTCCCCCTTTGCGTCTCTCGCTCCCCTCACCCATACCCCTGCCCCCACGACCGCTCCCTGCGCGGGCACCCTCAGACGCTATACACGGGCACCTCAGCAAACAGGTCCTTGATCGGCCGCTTTGGCGCGTCCTCCTTGGCAACCACCTCGACCACCTTGTTGGCCGACTCGACCGGGTTGACGAGCGCCTCGGCGACAACGTCGGCGACCTGCAGGCGCGAGACGGTCCCCCCCCCAAACGCGTTGGCCGCCCCAAGCACCACGTTGTGGGTGTCCCCATAGTCATCGCCCGCCGCCTCGAGCCCGCCCGGCCGGACAATGGTGTAGGGGATGCCGCTCTTGGCGAGCGCCACCTCCGCCTGCCGCTTCCACAGCAGGATCCCCCAAAACAGGTTGAGCAGCGCCGCCGGGAACTTGACCCGTTCCGTGCCCAGGCTGCTGACCATCACCGCGTGCTCCACGCCGCCCGCCTCGGCGGCGGCCGCCCACACCGCGCTCGTCCCCACCGAGTCGACCTTGTACGGCAGCGCGGGGTTGGCCGCCGACGTCGCGCCGAGCGCCGACACGACCGCGTCCGCGTCGCCAATCGCGGCGCGGAGCCCCTCGGGCCGGTCCACCACGTCCACCGGCACGTACGTGAGGAGCGCCGCCTGCGCAAACGTGCCGGCGGTACCCTCAATCGTCGCCCGCGCGGCCTCAACGTCGCGGCAGCCGACACGGACAGAGATGCCGCGGGTGGCGAGCGCGCGGACGACGCGGGCGCCCGTGCGGCCGGCGCCGCCCGCCACAAACACCTTGGACACCATCGTCGGGGGGGGGGGGGCCGCGGCGCCCGCGGCGCGGTGGAGACGGCGGGCGGCGGGGGGGGGTGCGCCCGCGGTCGCCGACCGGGCAGAGGAGAGCGCGACCCGCTGCCACTGGTGCTGCACCAGGGGAGCCGACGCTGCAAAAGCCACAGCAGGGGTCATGGCAATCGGGCGAGGGGCCAGCAAAGGGGGGTCACGCAAGGGAAAGGCGTGCGGGGGGGACGGGGCAATGAGCGTGATGACGGGGAAGGCAAAGAGCGAGGGGAGGATTGGGACAGAGAGGAATGCGGTGGGGGCGTGACGGGGGGATGACACGAAGTAGCTGATCGCCAGCCGCCCGCAGGTGCCCGTCAAAACAAGAGCCGGTGCAGCAGACGATGGCTGGCGGAGCGAAAGGGAGACCGCGGCAGCGGGGCGCGAGCGTGGCGCATGCCCGTCCAAGCTGGAACGCGCGAGAAAGAGGGGAGGCTGCACCGGCGCTATGGCATGATGGGTCCTGCTGGTTCCAGCGCTCCGATCCGACGGGTGGTGGGAGCGGATGCAAACCGGGGCTCGCCGATGGAGTGCGTCTTGTGATCCCGACACTGCAAGGAACATAGGATCTACCTGATGTCTGTCACCCATCCTATTCGACAATTCGACACGTGGACAGCAACAGCCAATCCCAGAGCGCCACGAAAAGCCACGAACTCGCTGCCGCGAACTCAGATGTGTTCCGGAACGGCCATCACCGACGCGACCATCCAGGCGGTTGCGGCAGCGCTGGCGCTCTCCGAGACTGCCTTTCTCGGCGTGCCCGCACCCCCTGCCGGCGCCGCCGCCGGTGGCGACGGCAGCGGTGGCGGCGGCGGTGGCGGTGGCGGCGGCGGCGGCGGCGGCGGCGGCGGCGGCGGCGGCGGCGGCGTCGGCGGCGGCGGCGGCGGCGGGGACGGCGGAGGCGGGGACGGCGGCGGTGCGGAGCCGCCGCTGCCACCGCCGCCGCCGTCGCGGGCGACCATCCGGTGGTTCACGCCCACCGCAGAGGTGGCGCTGTGCGGGCACGCCACCCTCGCCGCCGCCGCCGCGGCGGTCGATTCGGCCGCCTCGCAATCGAGCCGTCGCCGCCACGCCGGCTCTCAACGGGGAAGGGGGTGAGGGCGGGCGGGGGCCAGGGCGAAGCGAGTCGGGACGATCCGCGGGCGGCCGCCACCTTTGAAGAGGAGCTCCCCTCTGGCCGCCACAGACCTCGCCCGCACGTCCCTTCCGCCGCCGCCGCCTGGCTCCATATCTGGGAGGTCTTTCCACCCGCAGCGAGGGCCGCGGCGACCCTCCGCTCCCTTCCTTACGACGTGGCCCTACCGAGGGACCAAAGCGGCTGGCGAAGTGGGCCTCAGCCCCGACCCCCCCCAGCACGAGCCGCGTTGGACGCGGCCACCGACGGTGGCTCAACCCGCCGGGGCGTCTCGAGCGCGCTGACACCTCCCCTTTGGCCAGACCCAACTCCCGGTGCGCCCTCTCCCCCCGATCGCGCCTGTGAGAGGCCTCGTGTGTAGGCGGACACGGCGGGTGGCGGCTGCGGACGCCGCGCACGCGTCACGGGCTGAGCGGTGTCGGCGGGGGGGGGGGGGGGGCGGTGAACACCGGGGTGGCGTCGCCACCACGCACTGCAAAAGGCCCGTTGACGCGCGGAGGGCGGCTGTCCACGGACCCTCCCTCTACACCCTACAGCCGACCGCTGTCTTCCCCGTCGCACCGGCCAGAGGAAGGCGTCTATCAGCGGGGCTTGCGGCTGAGGCGGCAGCACCCAGACAAGTGGCGCGGAAATAGGACCGAGGGGTCGTGAAGTCCGTGCTTTGGCGGATCGATGAGGGTGCCGCGCTGGCGTCGGTGTGGGTACAAGCAAAGGGGCTCTGTCCAGAGGGAGGGATGGACGTGTGTCGGACGTACTGGGGAGGGACTGAGACTCTCACATTCCCACCGACAAAGTGGCTGCAGCAGCGGCGGCGGCGGGACGGCCTCTCGCTGCCCGCACCCGGTGGCGGCGGCCGCCGGCGCCACCCGTCTGGCGGTGGTTCCGCGATTGTCCGGCACTGACGCGGGCAGCGTCGCCAGTCCAGGCCGCGGCGGCGGCCGACCCTGCCACTAGCACCTCCCGCGTCGCATGTGGACGAAGTTGCTGTGTCCCGGAACGGCCGTCACCCACCCCGCGTCCCAGCTGTCCGTGGCGCTGACGGCGGCGGCAAGGGCCGCCATCTGCGCCCCTGTCCAGGGTGGAAAGTAGAGCGCCGCGTCCGCCCGCGTGCGGGTCCTCCACACCAGGGATGGGGGTGCCCCGGCGGCCGGCCGCGCCGCCCCCACTGCGGAATTCCTTTTATGCCCGCAGCAGGAGCTCGCAAGCCCAGAGGGTGGCTTGACACAATGCCCAGAGACTTGGTCACCCACTCTCCGATGTACCGATCATTTCCCCCCCCCGCCCCGAGGCAGGCGCGTCGCCACCGCCGCTAGGCGGCGGCCGACAGGCCGCGCGCAGCCACAGCCGCAGTTGCAGCCGCCACGCGGCCACCCGAGAAAGGGCGCAGAAAGAGAAAAGACGCTACAACAGGAGCGGCGGCACGCCCTCCCGGCGGGTGACGGACCCCGCTCGGCCCCTGCCCCACCCGCCACGCCGCCTGTCACCGACCGCCGACCACCAAAAAAAAAGAGAAAGACGACATAAGCGGGGTCACAGCACTGCATGCCCCAGGGACACTGCCAAAAAAAAAAAAACAACAAACCACGGACATGAGGCACACCCCCCCCCCCCTTCAGCGGGGACCCACAACGTCCCTCCCCCACACACCCTCCCCCCAACCCCTCCACCCCACCCCCCCCCTCCCCTGCTCCTCCCCCCCACCCCCTCAAGCGCCCGCGAGCTGCTGCACCGTCGCCTCGGCGCGGAGCACGGCGGCGGCCTGCCGCACGGCGGCCGCCGCCTCGGCGTCGGCGAGCCAGTCGGCGACGAGCCGGCCCGCCAGCCCGTCGAGCCGCCGCACCGCCGCGACCGCGGCGGGCAGGTCATCGGCGGCGAGCGCGGCGGCGGCGGCGCGGAGGGCGGCCTCGGCGGGCGTGCCGCCGCGCACCGCGGCGCCGGCGGGCTTGAGCCGCGCCGCCGCCGCGGCGACCAGGTGCGCCCAGATGCCCGGCGCGGCGGCAACGGGCGCCGCCGCCGCCGCCGCGGGCGCCGCCTCCCCGGCATTGACAGCCGCGTCGGCGCCGCCATCGCCGCCGTCGGCGGCAGGCGCGGCGGCGACAGAGTCTGCGGGCCGCCGCGACGCGGCGGCGGCGGCAACGAGCGCGGCGGCCGTCGCGGCCGGCGCGACGGTCGCGTCAAAGCGGCGGCGGAGGTTGTCGGTGGTGGACAGCGCCACCCCCGCGGCGGGCAGGCGCTCGCGCACCGCCGCGAGCAGGCCGCCGGCCGCGCCGCCGCCGCCGCCGTCGGTGCCGTCGGCAGGGGCGGCTGCCGCAGCGCCCGCGGCGGCGCCGTCGACAGTGCCGACGGCGGGGACGACGCCGCCGGCGGCGGCCGCCGCGTCGAGCGCCGACGACGCAACGAGCGCGTCGGCGGCGGCGGCGCGGGCGGCGGCCACCCGCGCCGCCCCGTCGGCGACCGCCTCCACCCACCGCACCGCCGCGGCCGCGTCGGCGAGTGCGCCGAGCCGGGCGGTCGCGTCGGCGGCGCGGCGGCGGAGCAGCTGCCGCGCCACGTCTGCGCGGCCCGCCGCGGCGGCGGCGGCTGAGCCAGCCGCGACCGCATCGTCGCGGGCGGCGGCCTCGGCCGCCGCGGCGGCGACCGCGTCGGCGCGGACCGCCGCCAGCGCGGCGGCCGCGTCGTCGGCGGCGCGTGCCGCCGCCGCGTCGGCGGCAGCGACCGCCTCGTCCGCGGCGGCTGTCGCCGACGCCACCGACGCGGACGCTGCGTGCCGGGACGCCGCCACCGCCGCGGCGGCGCCGTCGGCAATGCCTCGCACCGCCGCGGCGGTCGCCTTTTCGGCCGCCGCCGCCGCGTCCTTGACGACGCCATCCGCCGCGGCGACGGCGGCGGCGCGGAGCTCGTCCACCCGCGCCGCCACCGCCGCGGCCACCACCTCGTCCATGCGGGCGGCCAGGGCGGCGGCCTCGGCTTCGGCATTGGCGCGCGCGGCCACCTCTGCAGCGAGAGCATTGGACAGCATCGAGGCGGCCAGCGGCTGCTCGGCAGCGCCCGCCTCGGCCGCCCCGGCGGCGGCCGCAGCGGGGGCAGCGGCGGCGGCAGTGGCGCGCGCGGGGCCGTCCCCACCCTCCGCGGCCGCGTCACCCACCCGCCGGGTGCCCGCGCCCGCAGACGCCCGGGGCGCCTCGGCCACCCGCGGCGTGTCACGGTAGACGGGCACGGCTGGTCCGTCGCCAACGGCGGCGGCAGACGTGGCGCGGCTGCCCGCCCCTGCGCGCACCGGCGGCGGCGGTGGCGGCGGCGGCCGCACCGCGTCCTCGGCGCGCGGCAGCGCAATGGAGCCCACCTCGAGCGCGTGCCGGTCTGCGCTGGTGTCACGCACCAGGGCCGGCAGGTCCTTTGCGGGCGCCGCGTCCCACCGGGACGGGAGGAGGCCGCCAAGCGAGTCGACAGACACCGTCGGGCCAGCGCCGGCGCCACTCGTGTCGGGATCACGGCGAAACACGGGGGGCACATCCAGCGCCGCCCACCAGTCCATCAGGGCTTGCATGTCCGCATGGGTGCCCGGGAGCACCGCATCAGCCGGGTGTGGCAGCGCGACGGTCCCGACGTCGAGGCCGCGCGCCGCGGGGTCGGCCGTCCACGCCAGCGACGGCAGCGCGGCGGTCGGCACGGCCGACCACCGCGGCGGGATGAGGCCGCCGAGACTGTCAGCGTTCACCGCTGCTGCGACGGACCGGCCGCCACGGCGGCCGCTCCAGTCGCCCGCCGCCGCCGCCACCGCGTCGGGGTAGTACAGCGGAATCACCGGCCCGTCGCCCGCATCGTCCTCACTCGTAGGGCGGCTGCCCGCCCGCGCAGCGCGGCCCGCTGGCGCGCGGCCCGCGGGCGAGCCACCAGCCGCACGCGACCGGTCGGGGAAGTAGCCCGGCACGACCGGCCCGTCGCCCGCGTCATCCAGCGAGGTGGGCCGGCTGCCCGCAGCCGCGGGCTGGGGCGTCCCGACCAGCCGCGGGTCAGACGCCGCTGTCGCGGCTGCCCTGGCGACGGCAGCCGCGTCGCCGACGGTGGAGGGGGGGCCGCTATCGGGGGCGGGCGTCGTCGGGAAGACGGGGCCATCGCCCGCGTCGTCCGTGGAGGTTGGGCGGGTGCCAAACGGCGCTGGCCACGGGTGCACACGGGCCGTCGCGGCGAGGCCCTCCAACGCGCGGACGTCGCGAGCAGGCGCAGGCGGGGGCGGCGAGACTGTCGGAAAGACCGGCCCGTCCCCCGCGTCATCCGTCGACGTAGGGCGGCTGCCAAACGGAGCAGGGAAAGGGTGCACGTCGTCCGCGGCGGGGGAACCCGGCGGCAGCGCGTGGGTGCCGGTGGCGGCCGACAGCGCGCCAGTCTTGGCGGTCAGCGGACCGCGATGGCCGGCTGGTACACGCCCAGGCAGCGCCACAGAGCCTTCCTCGAGCGCGTGGCGCGGCAGCCCGTCAGACGCACTACTGCCTCCGATGATAGAGCCAGCCGGCCCACCACTCGCATGGATACGGGCCAGCCGCGAACGCGGCAGCTCTTCGCCAACAACGCGCTGCGACCTCTGAACGGTCGTCGATGAAGCAGCGGCGCGGCCGTCGCCGTTAGCATCGACAACCTTTCTGCCAGACGAACGCACAGCGCCGGTGCTCGTACCATCGGTGGAGCCCAACGGGCGCCCAGTCGACGCCGGCCACGGGTGAACGCGGGCGGCGGCGGTTAGGCCATCCGCGGCACGTACGTCTGCAGAACGGCGAGCATCAGATGGAGCGGCGGCAGGCGGGCGGGCGGGCGAGGCAGGCGGGCCCGCACGGGCGGCCACGGCCCTACCGCCGCCGCCGCCGCCGCCCGCGGCCGACGCCACGTCCCCGGGCGGCGGCGTACCAGGCAGCGCGACCGACCCCACTTCCAGCGCGTGGCGCGTCGTCGGCGGTGCAATCGCCGGCGTGGCGGGTGTCCGCGGCGGCAGTGGCCGAGGCGGGATGAGGCCGTCGCTGACGACAGGGCTCGCAGCACCGTCGCTGGCCCGAGGGGGGGCGACGCGGCCGCCGCCGCCGAGGCGGTTCAGTAGCCAGCCAAAACGACCACCGCCGCGGCCGCCGCCACCGGCTGCGCCCGATGCGCTCGTGCCAGACGCGGCCGCCCCCTGGGGCGCGTCCGCAGCCGCCACGGGGTGGGCACCCGGCGCCGCGTCCACAGCCCCGCCAGTGACGGCCGCAGGGGAGGTGATCGTCGGCGACAGCACGGGCTTGTCCAACGCTGCCGCCGCATTTCTACCACCGGCACCGCCGGGCACCGCCACTGGCGAATCCGCCGCTACTCCCGCTGCTCCTGACCACACCGCCCCCTTTGCAGGCGTCGATGGGCCGCGCGGGGCTCCCTCCCGGCCATCCAGGCCCGTGCCAAGGCCGCTCGCCTGCCCGCCGCTGGTAGGCCCATCAATACCGCCCGCCGCCGCCGCGGTGGGCGTGTCCGCCGCGACGGGCGTAGCGCCGCCCACCACACGAGCAGGGCGTGCCGCCGCAGACCCCAACGCCAGCTCCTCCCCACCCCGTGCCGGCGCCCCCGCATCCGCCGCACCCGCCGCACCCGCCGCAGCGGCCGAGGCCACCGCCGACAGAGCGGCGGCGGTGGTGGCGGCGGCGCCGTCGCCGCCGCCGCCGCCGCCGCCGCCGCCGCCGCCGCCGCCGCCACCCCCCTCCCCAGGCGGGCCGCCACCGCCGCCACCCGGCACGTGACGCCGCCCATCGCCGCCCGCGGCCGGCGCCGTGCCCCCGCCGCCGCCGCCGTCACCACCACCAATCCGGCCGAGCAGCGCCGGCAGCGGCTCGTACGCGTCGGGCATGGTGGACCCGCCCTTGCCCGCCGCGGCCGCCGCTACCCGCTTCGCCGCCGCCTCCGCAGCAGACGGCGTCGCGGCCGCGGGCGCGTACGTGGCGCCCGTCAGGCGGGCGAGGTTCGCCGTCGCGCCGGGGACCGTGCGCTCCACCTGGGCGCGAAAGTCTGAGAAGGGGGAAGATCTCCCGGGCACAATGTCAAACCATACAAGAAGAGAAGCAGACGTAGTCACGATAATATAAACAGAAACGTCCAGGAGACAACTCCACACCGCGCCGCGTCAGTCACCTGGCCACCAGGGTCAGCAAAAACCCCACCCAGCAGGTCAACGGTGGTACGAACATACAGCACCCCTCCACACAATCACCCCCCCCTCCCCCCGTGAAAAAAACGCACCCGCATCCGCGTGCATCCGCATCGCCACCACCGCCACGGGCGCGACGACAATCATGGCCCAGTAGGGCGCCGCCGACGGCTTCTTGCCATCCCCCCCCCCGCCGCCCGTGCGGCGGTGGCGGCGGCCAGGGCGGGCGCGCCAAGGCCGCCCGACGCGCCCACGACCGCCGCCGCGGCGGCGGTGCCCGCCACGGCGGGGGGCGGCACCGCCGCGGCGGTGGCGGCGGCGGCCTCGGCGGCACCCGGCGGCCGCCGCGTGCCGGCCGGCGGCGGCGACGGCGGCGGCGGCGGCTGCGGCGGGGGGGCCGCCACTGGCGGCGCCGGCACCACCGGTGGGGGGGGGGGACCGCCCCCGCCGCCTCTGGCGGCCCCGCCGCCGCGGCCGCCGCCGCGGCGCGCCGCCGCGGCGGCGCGGGGCGGGGCGCGACGGCCGCGCGGGAGCGGGCCAGCGCGGATCGCAGCATCCTGACCAGCGGGGGATGGGGGACACGCCCGCACCGGAAGGGAGGCAGCGGTGGGGGAAGAAGACGGGGCGCCCCGGTGACGGCGGCACCACGGGTGGGGCGGGGGACGGGGGGGGAACGCCGCCGGGGGCGGCCGGCCAGCGCCAAGCGGGGCGGGTGCAAGCTGGTCGGCGCAGCGCGACGCGCTGCGGCTGGATCGTGGGGCACGGCCCGCGATCGAGCCGGGGGCACGTTGTGGTGGCTGTGACCGGCGCCGCTGCAAGTAGGAGAGCCTTGGCACGCGGTTGCTTGTAATTGCAACACCCAAGATGTACTGCGAGTGCAAACAAGTTGCTGAGCTTGGCGTGAAGTGGAATGGAAGACGTCCCCGAGCCTTTCGAGGCCGATTGAGTTGAAAGAGATTTACCTCGAAACTCACACCGCCACGTGGGCGTGCCCGTTCACGCGCCGTTGCTCGCATCTTTCAACGCCTCCCTCAGTTGTCCACCGTCACACGCTTCCATTCGCCTTCGCGCCCGTGTTTCCTCTCTGCTCACGTTCTTTCCCTTCCGGCACAAGTCTTCTTACTCCTCACGTGCATCTTGTTTCTGTACTTCGTTGCGGCTTTTTGTCACTTCCTAACCACCTTGGCCGCTCGCTCGTTTTATCCGCACCCGCCTGGTGTTCCATCATGGCCGACGCGGTGCCGCCGTCGGCTTTGCCGGCACTGGTGCGCGACGCCGTCGCTCCGCTTCGGGCTGCCCTGCTAGACGCCCAGGCGGATGCTGATGCCGCCCGACGGCGGTCGGAGCGGGCGGCCATCGCGGCCGGCCACACCATCGTCTCCCTCCGTGAGCACGCGGCGGACCTCACCGCCCGCCTCGACGCGGCCAGCGCGACGGCAGCGTCTTCGACCGGCGCGGCCGCCGCGGCCGAGGCGGCGTCGGCGCGCGCGGCGGCGCTGGCCGCCGAGCTCACCGCCGTCCGCGCGGCGCTTGCGACCGCCGACGCGGCCCGCCGGTCCGCGTCGGCGGCCGAGGCGGACGCCACCGCCGCGGCGGCAGCGTCGTCTGCGCGCGCGGGGGACCTTGTCGGGGAGGTGGCGCGGCTCGACGCGGCCCGCCGCGCCGCCGACGCGGCCGCCGCGGCCGCGCGCGCCGACGCGGCGGCGGCGGGTGCCGCCGCCGCGGCGGCCGAGCGGGTCGCCGCCGACGCGTCGGCGCGGGCGGCCAAGGCCACCGCGGAAGCAACGGCCGCGACGGCGGCGGCGGCGGCAGACGCGGCGCGCGCCGACGCGGCCGACGCGGAGCGGGCGGCGGCGGTGGCCGAGGCGGCCGCCACCGCCGACGCGGCCGTCGCCGAGGCCGCCGCGCTGCGCGACGCGGCCGCCGCGACGGACGAGGAGCTAAAGGCGGCCGCCGCGCAGGTGGCGGCGCTCAACGCCGCGCGGGAGCGCGCGGCGGCCGACGCGGCGGCCGCCGCGGCGGGCCAGGACGAGCAGATCCGGCTGTGGAAGGACGCGGCGGACGATGCCAACCGACGGGTGGGGGAGCTCAAGGCGGTGCTCGCGGCGGTGGAGGGCCTCGACGGCACCCGGGACCCGGTGACGCTGCGGGTGCCGTCCAAACGGCGGCGGCGGAGCAGCCGGGGCGGCGGCACGCCTGGCGGCGGTCGCGGCGGCAGTGGCGGCGGCGGTGGCGACGGGGAGGTGGACTCGGCGGGGGAGGCCACCCTGGAAGCGCTCACCGCCCACCAGGCCGCCCAGCTTCGGCGCGCCGAGGCGGCGCTCGCCACCGCCGCGGCCGATGTGGACGCCTCCCGTGCCGAAGCGGCCCGCTCCGCGGCCGCCCAGTCCCGGCTGGCAGTTGCGATGCAGGCGGCGCTCCGTGCCGCCGACGCGGCGGGCGCCGACGCGGACGCGGCGGCGGAGCGGGCCGATGCGGCCGAGGGGCGCCTTGCGGCGTTGGCGGAGGAGAACGCGCGGCTGGGCGTGCAGCTGGCCGAGGCCGCCGCGGTCGCCGCGTCGGTCCGGGTGCTCGACGTGGACGGCTCGGCGGTGGGCGGAGGCGGCAGCGGCGGCGGCGGCGGCGGCGGCCTGGGGGGGGGGTTCTTTTCTTCGGGCGCCATCACCCCGGAGGCGGGGGGGCAAAGGCAGGCGGGGGCGTTTGCCACCCCGCCGTCGGCGGCGGCTGGGGCGAGGCGCACGCCTGGGGGGGGGGTGGTGTGGCAGCCACGCCACGGAGCTTGGCTGCGTGGACGCCCGCCCGCGCCGGCGCGCGGCCGGCCAGCGCGGTGCACCTGGAGCAGGCGCTGGACGAGCTGATGGCCGTCCGGAGCCGGCAAAACGAGCTCGTGCAGCTGATCTCGGCGAAGACCCAGGAGCGCTGATAGGGGAGGGCGGAAGGATGAGGGGTGCAGGTCGGACAGACTTGGTTGAGTGTTTGCCTGCTGCTTGCTGTGTGGATTTTGCAGGGGAGGCGTGGGGATGCCATGGCTGGCACGACCTGGTGCGGTTGCTTTGTACGGTGGGGTGCTACGGGAGGTCCCATGGTGCCAGGCCAGGTCCACTATTCGAGTGCCTGTCAATGTGTGGACGATGACACAGCAATGATCGAGGTAAGGCCGGACACGCGTTCTGGAGTCCAAGGACGGCCACGCTCGCCACGGTGGGGTCGACGGGTGACACAAGCAACAGCAGGCAAGCAACCAGAAAAAAGAGACCAAACAAAAAATTAAACAGAACGCAACGTATATACACACACAAGGAAGCGACGAGACGCAAAGAACGACGGCAAGGCCAGCAACCCCAGTACAAAACGGGTCGAGCTGCACCCAGATGAGGTGCACGCTGCACGGCCCCACTCAGCGGTGCATCACGCCGACCAACCAGTCAGCCCGTGGGGCGGCTCACTGGTTGCGCTGCCGCTTCTCCCTCCCCCCCCCGCTGTTTCCTCCCCCGTCGTCGGAGTTGGCGCCCCAATCGCCGCCCAGCGCTCCGCCGTCGCCAGCACTCAGATCGCCGCGCATCCCCGGCTCCCCATCATCATCATCACAATGCTGCTCCCAGTGCAGCATCCGCAGGCGCCACAGCTGAATCTTATCACGCAGGTCCACCGCGTCGGCAAACCGCTCCTCCGCCACAGCCTCGTTGAGCTCCACCTGCAGCAGCTCAATGGGGCACAGCTTGGACAGCGCGTCGCGGAGGCGGGCGGCCTCGCCAAACCGCTCGAGCCTGACCGCAAGGTCCAGCTCCATCTTGAGCTTGGCCAGCTGCAGATGCTCCGGCTGCCTTCGCACAGCAGCCACTACCGACCGGGTGCTCATGACCGCCGTTGCGTAGACGACGCGCTCGGTGAGGCCGCGCGTCACCTCAGACTTTGCTTGAGAGAGGGGCAGGCCACGGGTGGCCAGCAGTGTCTTGTTGATAAACAGGGGCGCCTTGCAGCGGGTGGCCAGTACAATAGCGTCGCTTGGCCGCGCATCCACGTTGAGTTCAACGCCACTGCCGTCACCGCCGCCGCTGGTGCGAAACCAGACTCGTGCGTGGTAAACGGCGGACGACACGTGGGTCACGGCAGCCTTGGTGATAAACGCCGACTGGGCCTCCAAAAACGCCAGCAGTAGGTCGTGGGTGGACGGCCGCATTGCCGCCAGCGCCGCAGAGCTAAGCTTCTTATTGCGCAACGCGTCCTTGATAGACGACGCCTGCCCACAGGTGACTGACATTTTGAGCGCAACCTGCGCATCAGCCACCGGCGCCAGCGTCAGCAGCGTGGTGAGGTCGTTGTTCGAGGCGGGGCCGAGGCTGTACACGTTGACTTCATCATAGTTGTCATCCTACAGAGACGCAGGCAGACCACACGAGGAAAGCAAGGGATACAACGCCGACAGAGCAAACCGCGGGCCAGACACGAAGAAGTATAAACCGTTAGATTCGTGTCGGGGAGCTTCGCAGAGGGTCCACAACAGAGGACCTCGTAAAATAGCCATCCAGCACGGACAGCCGCTGTACGACTTCTCCTGTCCCAACCAGCCCCACCACTCTAACCACCCACACACCCCAAACATACCTTCTCCGGTACCCAGCCCGCCGAGTAGTCAGGCGGCTCCGACTCGGAGGTGTGCTGACAACGCGACGGCTCAACGGTAGGCACCATGCGCCGCACCCCCCAAGGCAGCAGCAGCGCCCCGCCCTCGTGGCACCACGCCGGTCGACGGCCAGCCGCCGTCGCCAATCTCCCCCGCACCGGCCCGCCCGTCCATGGCCGGTCGGTTGCCAGCCGCAGGGGTGGTGTGCGGACGGCTTGGACCGGCGTCGCCACCACAAACGCCATCACTCAACTGCGTCCGGAGCTGCCGCCTCGGCTGCACGGGTGCGATGCAGCTGCGCCAACGACGGCAGCCGGTCCGCAGAGCCCGCCCAGACGGGCGAACCGCCCGTCCTCAGGGCGGGGCCCGTCTGCCCGTGCTGAACTGTGAAGCTCTGCAGAAGCACGACGTGACGACGGGGACGAGTGAGGAGCGGGTGACCAGGCCAAAAGGGACGTGGTGAGAGGAGGAAAGGGGGGGGGAAAGGGAGGGGGGACGAGAGCACTCAGCAGGACCAAGATACTCGGATGCGGTGAGAGGATGGGCCGGCACGCGGGCGGCGCTAGGGGCGCGCGCCGGCACGCCGGTCGGGCCGCGGGCAGACACGGCCTCGTTCGAGCGGCACACGGCAGACGGGTTCAGCTCAAGCCCCCCCGCGTCACACCAGACTGGCAGGCCATAAAAAGTGTAGGGGCGCCGCGGTGGACGGGCGAGGCGTGTCCGCGGGCCAAGCTCGCCGCGCTCCTCGCCAGCGACAAACACCCACGCACGTTGTGTGGAACCCCGCCCCACCCCTGCGTCTGCCTCCCCCCAGAAAGGGCCCAGGCAGGCACTGAAGGGCGTCCGCTAGCGTCCACCAGCTGGGGCGCCGCAGGTGAGGGGGGGAGGGGGGACGTGGCGGGGGTCACGCAGGCAGGCGTGCCCGCGGGGGCCCTGCGAGCCGCGCGGTCCTGCGGGGTGCACGCAGAGCGGTCGCCTGCTCCCACCCAGCCCCCCACACGCGCGGAGGGCGGGGACAAACGTCGGGGACACTGCACATGAGGGGCCAGCTGGAGCAGCAGCCGGGCCCGTCGCGACAGAGACACCCGCGCGCGCTGCGAGCGGCGCGCGCCTCGTGGGAGGGACCCACCGGCGACCCCAGCTGACGGCAGCACATCTCCGGCCCAGCTCGCAGCGGGATGCGACAAGCAACTCGTTGGCCCCGCCAAGGGAGCCAATGAAATTGCAGTACGCGAGATATATGCGGCTTGGCAAGATTCTATTGGTGTTCGCTGCTCAGGAGGATCATCGGTCTCGGTTCGTATATAACTCAACTCGTGTATTTCATGTTCAACTTCCCAGATAATCTAGACCATAGCAATTACATGGCTTGCAACATGTAAATACCAATCGAATCCGACATAGAGTGTGAGTCATTCCGTACAAACAGCGGGACGGCAGAAGTCTGCAACGCGATGCCGACGACACCACGGAGTTGCACCATGTCCGTAGATGCCTCGAAATGCCTCTGATCGGCACGGACGCGGCTGCCCATGAAAGCCTGCAAACCAGTTGACAGTGCCATACGCAACGGTGCCATGTATCGTCGCTGGTCAGCTTCTGCGGCTGGGAATAGCGGCGGTAGTGTCCCGTCCGCGTCTGTTCCTCGTCGCAAGCCGTCAATTCAAGCCCAGCCACTCAACGTCTTGTGCGCGCGGGAAGGCGCACAAACACGTCACGAGGTGCGCGCGGGAAGGTATTCAAACACGTCACGAGTTTATTGTTCGAGTATCGATCGTTCAGGGAAGCTCCATCTGCATCGTACCGCCGCTACACCGCCGGTTATAATCGCAAAGGAATGTACACAAATCCCGACAGCAACAAGAAAGAAGGCAGAAGAAAGAAAAAACAGACATCCCCGCGCAGATACCGAGCCCCGCACCGCACAGCGCGAAAAGCTGCGGCGGCGGCGGCGTGGCAGACTCACAGCCACTCAAAAAAAAAAAAGACGAACGAGTGCGACCTGCTACGGGGCCAGTACCCCGCAACTCCTCAGCGGTCGTTGCTTACGCCTCGATGGTCAGGAATGACGCAGGCGAGTCACCCCCCAGCGCGCAGTACCGCTGCCGCAGGCGGCACTCGTACAGCGCGAGCGTCTCCTCCTCCACCACCAACCGCCAGTCGAGGGCGGCGAGCATCAGGCGCTCGAGCTTGGCCATCTCCGCGGCGCCCTCGACGCCCCCAATGGCTGCAAAGTGAGCGGCCGAAAAAGTGCGGTCCTCGACGCTCTTGCACGCGAGCATCACCGCCGTCACCAGCAGCCGGTGCAGGTTGTACCCGTTGACCCGCAGCCGCGGGTCGGCGCCGTCACCCGACCCGAGGCGGTCGAGGAGAACCAGTGCGACAAGCAGCACCGCCGGCGACGCCTTGCAGTACGTCACCAACCGGTCGACGTAGGTGGCGGTGGACAGGTCGGGGACGGAGACGGAGTAAAACGCGGAGATGTCCTCTTGCCAGGCAGGCAGGTTGGCGGCCGCGGCGGGGCCGTTCGTTGCCGCCACCCCGTCGAGGACGGCGGCGACCATGGCGGTCAGCGCCGCCACGGCGGGTGGCCGCGGCGCCTCGCCGCGGACATCCACGGGGGAGGCGGAGCGGGCGCGCTTGGCCACCGGCCCCCCCGCACCCGCAGGCGACGCCCGCCGCGGCGGCGTCGGGGACGGAGCGAGGGGGGTGGGCGCGTCGTCGGTGTTGTCGACGCCATCGATGCCGTCAGCGACAACAGCGGGAGTGGCGCCAAATGACGCCACCGCGGGGGTGGGCGGCCGCAGCACGCTGCGCGGGGGCGTATTGGGGACGGAAGGCGAGACGGCCACCCCGTCACCGGCCATGGTGCACGGCGTCGACGCAGAAGAAGAGCGGCAGGTCATGGCAGCAAGGTCGGGGGGCGCGGACGGGGGGGGCGGGTCCGCGAGCGGCCCGGCCTGCGCGCCGAGGAAGCCCCACAAGTTCGGCCACCCGCCCGTCGTGGCAACCATGGCGGTGGTCGCCGCGGCGATGGGGGCGCTCCGCACCAGACGAGCCGGGCGGGGAGGGGGCGTGGAGGAGCGTGGAGCGTCAGCGTGATGAATGGCGCGGGGGCAGTGGGGACAGGAGGTCAAGGGAAAATGGAGGGGGTGGGGGACGGGGGAGAGGGGAAGGACGCTCCAGATGCGAGGGGCAGGATGCGTCTGGTGGTGCACCTGCCAGACGGCGGGGATAGACGGTCGCTCATATGGGTGTAGCGTCGGACTCGAAGAAACAGCGCGACACAGACGCGGCGCAGGATGTGCGGGATTCCACTTGACGCGTCGGGCGGGCAGCGGCGGGCAAGGCGGGCGGGGGCAGCGGCGGGCAAGGCGTGCGCGGGCCTGTGGGTGCGCCTTGCGCGGGGGCGCATGGCCAGCCCAGAGGGCCTGAATGGTGGCACACCTGAACGCGGCTCTGTGTGCAAGGTGGCGCCCACTCCGCTCCCGCGCCGTGCACGCGCCTGAGCCACTTGCGGGCGAGCGGGGACGTGACGGCCACCCGTTTTCGCGCCAGGGGGCACCGCCCATGCACTGTGCAAGGCCACGCCTCGGTTGCCCCCACAGGGCGCTGTACGCCGGCAGTGGCACAGGGGTGTGCCCTTAGCGGGGCCTGTCCTCAACGGCTGGTGTGCGATGCGCACAGCTCACCGGCAACCAAATCGTGTGGGGTGGCGATGACTGGGTGGACGTCAAGCGTTTCGACCAACCGCCCGCCTCCGGCCCCCCCATTGGCCGAGGGCAGCGACAAGCGGAGGACCGGTGGTGCCGCGGTGTCTCTCGAATGGCGGCGAGAGCCCCCTTTCGCCGGCGGTCGCGGAGGTCCGACAGCCAAGAATCTTGACAGGATTCCACTTGGAGGCGCCTGGTACCGCGCGCGCGCCCCCGTGCGCTGTACACGGGAGGTCTGCCACCATTCAAAGGTTTTTGCCCGTCCCGCGCGGGCGCCCACGTCACAGGGGGTGCCCGGATCGTTCCGGTCGGCCGTCGGCGGCGCTCGCCACTTCGACGGCTGACAACAGCCCCGTCGGCTGGCCGGAAGACGGCCGTTCCAGTTCAGGAAGCCCATTGGTGCGGCGAAGCGGCTGTTTCTTTCTATCTGCCATCCCCAAATCGTCGCGGCGCGGGCGTGGCCCCTGGTGGTGTAGCCACCACCGATTCACTCATTGCACGACCGCTCCAGTGACGGATTGTTTGCGTCCGTATCTGGGTAGAGAGGGCCGCACGTCTGCGGCCCGTAGGCGGGCTGGTGGCGGGCCGGCGTCTCGCTCCTGCTGGTTGCGCACGCTCGGTGGAAGCGAGAAATGAGTCAACTACCCACACTGGGCGAGCATGCGGCACGCGGCGCTTGGCCCGGCGAGCGGGTGTGCGATGGGGCGACGGGAGGCGAGAGCGGGACCTCGACGAAGGGGATTGACGGACTGTGCGCGCACTTCCGCGTCTTGCGGCCAGTGGGACCGCGACTGGAACAGTCTTCGGCGCGTCCGCGTCTACCGCGGGCGCCCGCGTTGCCAATAGCGTGCGGCTACGCAGGCGGGCCCGCCGTCAGACCCGTGTCGCGCGACCCTCCTGGGGCGTTCCCTGCCGCGCCTGGCCAGTACGGGGGACACGCCGCCACTGGCCCAGCAGCGTCAGACAAAGCGGTGTCGGAAGAGAGGTGTGCGTGTCCGTGATATCTGCAAGGGCTTGCACCGCCAACGCCACGCGTCCACCAGCAGCGCTGGTTGGCTGGTGCCTTGCCCTGTCATGACGGACTGCTTGACATGGGACTGACGACAGGAAGATTAACCTGAAGGCTCTTTTGCAAGTGTACTTGCATGGCAACCGAAGTGATGAATTGACCACACCGACGGTGCCGACCTACTTCGTGGGCCACCCGCACCTGCCGCCACGCATGGCCATCCGCGAGGCGCGACCGGTCGTCGTACAGACCCCGACTTCACAAAGAGCCGACAACCCGGCCTCCCCGACCGCGGCCGTGCTTGTGCCCCATCCCGTCGGGCAGAGCGGTGCGCCGAAGCGGCCACCGCGTTGGCGGGGCGGCCGCTGCGGCAACGACGCTTGCCAGCGGCTGGGCGCGCGTGAGCAGAGGACGGAGGTGTCAACGGGGGTGCACAAGCCGGAACAACGTCGTCTCGCGGATGGCGTTCCCTGCAGCAACGGGATCGACAGCCAGCGTGTCCCAGCCAGACCGTGAGACAGCCCGCTGTCCCGGCCAGGGGACTGAGAGTGCGCACGAGGACGCAACAGCCAGCCAGGGTGTGACGACCGTCAAGTGCGCTACCATTGGAAGCCAGTCCGCCACGCAGTGTCCCGCCGCCTCCCTCCTCCACCCCGACCGCCCGCAGCGAGCCCACCCCCCTCTCCCGCCTCCCGCGGCAAGCGCCCACGCCGTCGTCGTGAGGCGGCGATGGCGCCGGTGAGCGACACACGGCGGCGCCGCGCCACGGCCGCCGCCATCGTCGGCACGGCACGAGCGTCAGCGCCACCCGTCGCGGCAGGCCGGGCCGCCCCTGCCGCGGCGTGCTGCGGGCGGGCGCGGCGACGCGCGCGCGCGCGGCAACGGGGACGAAGGGGGCGGAGGGGGCGGGCGGAACAGCCGGCGCCTGGGCGGCGGGCGCGCCGCACGCCCCGCGCGCCGCGCACCCCGAGTCCCTCACTCCCGCAGGGGGCGCGATGGCCCGCCGGGCGCGCAGGGGGAAGGGCTGCCTGGCCCAAGACGGCGACGGCGGGCGTGCCCACCGCCGGCGGGGCGGTGGCGCGTGTCGGGGCAGCGGCGGCGGCGGGAAGGCCGGCCCGCGACGCCCGCGTGTAGGGAGAATGGCGCCACCTGCTCGCGCCGCGTACCTCCTACGGTGACGTCACGCCAGTCACACGCCACCAGGGCACCCCCCGGCCTCTCACTCCTCCCCCCCCCACCGCCTCCGCCACCCACCCTCCACCTCGCGCTGCCGCCGCCCCCCCCCCCCGCCCGCCCCTCAATCCAGCTCATCCCACAGGTCCTCATTGTCCTCGACGTGCACCCACTCGCGCCGCCCGTCCTTGACAAACAGGGTGCCCATCCAGCCCTGCGCGCCCTCCTCCCCACCCGTCCCCCCATACACATCCCCCGTCGTGGACACGCCCCCCGACAGGCCCGCGGGGCGGGCGGGACCCACCGCGCCGCTCCCCCCCCCCCCCCCGCGCCACCGCCGGCCGCCCCCCGCCCGCCACTCCCAAACAGCACTGCGCGCACCCCCCCCGGCGGCGGCGGCGGCTCGCGCACCGCCACGCCCGCGGCGGCGGCCCAGCCCGGCGGCACGACGCCGCCGCCCACGTAGTGGTAGCGCCCCCCAAAGAACCGTGCCGACCGCAGCGGCACCGCCGTCGAGACGAGCAGGTCGGGCTTTACAAACGAGTCGCGGCGGACGGCCAGGGCCGGGGCGCCCCGGTCGGTCGCCCACCCGAGCGGGTGGTCCACGCACACGACCGGCGCCGACGACGCGGCGAGCGCGGCGAGCACCGCCGTCGCGCCGTCGGGGATGAGACCGCCCGCGGCGGCATCCGCAGTGGCTGCCAGGGGCGGCGGCGGCGTGGCGGTGGCGGCGACAAACGCGGCGTCGTCGGGGTCGACGCCGTCGCCCCAGTCGAGCGGGTCGTTGCCGAGCACCGCGTCGACGAGGAGGTCAAAGTAAAACGCCGTGCCGCCGGGCACAAAGTCGATAATGTCCACGCCGCCCGCTTCGGCGGCCGCCTCGGTCGCCACCCGCCACGCCGGCCGCCCCTCCTCCTCCCCCACCCGCAGGAGCGTCGCCGAGTAGCCCGCCGCGGCGAGGCCGACCGCCACCTCCACCCCCACCGCGCCGGTCAGGCCCACCCCAAACGCCACCAGCACCGATGGCGGGCCGCCGCCGCCCTCCCCGTCCGCCTCCCCGCCGGCGAGCGTGTAGGTCGCGGCGATGGCGTCCACCACCGCCCCCGCGGCGGCGGTGGCGTAGGCGGCAGCCGAGCCCCCAAACGTGGTGTTGATGGCCGTCGTCACGAGCGCGCGCCCCTCTGCCGACGAAATGTACCGCCGTAGCCGGGGGGCGGGGGGAGAGGGGGGGGCAGACGACGGCTCCGCAGGTGGGTCGCTGTCGCCGCCGCCCGTGTTGCCGGCGGCCGCTGCCACAACGGGGGGGGGAGAGCGGGGGGTCCTCACCACAGGGGCGGGATTTGCCCGCCGCCGGCCCCACCGCCAGTAGCCCGGCACGCCGCGGCTTGGCCGCCCAGGCGCCGCGGACGGCGTCCACGCACAGGTCCGGGCGGTGGCGGCGGCGGCGCCAACCGGGCGAGCGGCGGTGGTGCCCACCGCGGGGTGGCATGGTAGAAAGGCGGCGGCCATGGCAAAGACCAGCAGTGGAGCGTGGAGAGCGAGAGCGGAGGAGGGAAGGGGAGGGAAGGAATGCAGTCGGAAGGGGGGAGGGCAACGGGAGAGGCTCGCGCCGCACGCCGACGGGGGGCAGCGCGCGCAGCGCGGCGACTGGGTTGAGGCTACCGTCGGACTGTCTCGGGACGCCAAGCTCCACGTCGGCTCCGGCCGCGCGGAACTCGTCGCCCACCGCGATCGCCAGTGCGTGGAGAGATCATGGAATTGGCGCGACCAGCGGGAGCCTCCCGATCCAAACTAGTTCGATCGACTGCATAGTGGGGCTGGAAATGCCGACTGTACTTTTCAAGAGGAGTACCGTACTTTCCCATTCTGTTTGATCCACCGACGGCCAGGCGCACTCTCGCGTCATGAGCTCCATTCGCCTCTCCCGCTCCATCTGCTGCACGGGAAAACCCTGCAGCTGGCGGGAGGGAGGTGCACGCCGTTGCGCACGCCCGCGCGGTGGTGGTGTTTTTATTTCCGCGCCACGGCGGCGGCGGCGCACCCTCCCCAGGCCATGCACTGGCCACGGCGGCGGGCACTGCGCTCGCCCTCCCCCCCCCCCCTCTTCCTCCTTCCCGGCCTCCCCGTGCAGGCTGTCGGCGCGCGGCAAGAGATATCGGGCGGTGGCCTGCCCCCGCTGCTCCCCGCGGAGAATGGGGGGGGGGTGCGCCTGGCGGGCGCCCGGGCGGGGACACACCTCTCCCATCCCCCCCCCCCACGCCGCCACCGGCGCCTGCCAATCAATCATTGGCATGATGCGGGCGCTCCCCCGCTTCCCCCCGTCTGCGCCACCCCACTGACGTTGCTGGGGGCGACCGCAACGACCGCCGGGCTGGACGTTGGCGCGGCGCGGCCGCCGGCTTGGCCAGACCCCGCGTTTTGTACGCAGCTGGGGCGGGCGGGGGGGGGGGGGGGGGAAGCGGACGGCGCCACGTCCCGGCGGGACGCGCTCGCCCGCGGCGGTGGTGGTATTGGCCAGCAGCGACGACAGCGACGACAGCGGCGGCGGCGGCGGCGCCGCTGCCGCCGTCGTTGCCACCGCCGCCGCGGTCGTCGCCGGGCGGGCCGCCGTCCGCCGCCACCGACGGCGCGCGCGGGGCGCCCAACGACGGCGCCGTCGCCCCCCCCCCCCCCCCCGCCATCCCCCCCTTCCTCCTCCCCTGCTTTTCTTGGACCGCGCCGCGCGGACGCACGCGCGCGCGTCCCCGGGGTTGTGGGGTGTGACGGGCGCGGCGACGGCGGCCGCGCGTCGTCGCCGGTCGGGAAGAGCGCAGGCGGGTGGCGTGACGGGGGATGGCGTCACCACTGGCGGCGCCGCCGGCCACGGCGGGCGAGACGGCAACGGCGACGGCGGCGGCGGCGGCGGCGGTGGCGGCAGCGGCACGCGACGCCGCCCTCGCTGCTGGTGACGAGGAAGGGGGCGGCGGCGGGCGTGGCCGCCGCCGTAGCGTTTCCCCGTCCCGGCCGGCTGTGGGGTGTGACGGTACCCCCGACGGCGGTGGTAGGAGTAGCAGCAGCAGCAGCAGCAGCAGCAGCAGTGTTCACTCGGTCACGCCCGGCGGCAGCAGCAGCGGCCGTGGAGGCGGTGGCGCCCCCGCCGGCAGTGGCGCCAGCACCAGCAGCATCAGGAGTGACGCGAGTACCTCCTGTGGCGGCAATGGCGGAGGCAGCGACACGGTCACGTCGGGCGGTAGCGGCGGCGGCGGCCTCCGCCACTGGGCGCCGTGGGTGTCCCCGTCTGTGTTGGCGGCGGGGAGCAGCGACGGGGGTGGTGGTGGCGGCGACGGCGGCGGCGGCAGCAGCAGCAATGACGGCGGCAGCGGCGGCGGCGGCGGCGGCGGTGGCGCCAACACTGGCACCCCGTCGGGCTTCTTGCGGGTGCTGCCGGTGGGCTGGTTCCGCGCGAGCTCGCCGTCGCCCGGGCCCGCGGCGCCCCCGGCGGCAGCCGCGACAGCGTCGCCGTCGACGGCCACGGTGGCGGCCTCCTCTGGCGACGTGGATGGTGCCGACGCCGCCGCCGACGCCGACGCCGACCTCCCGTGGCCCGTGGTGACCATGGACTTCGAGACGCTCGTCCAGGGCCTCGACACGGGCGCCTCTGGCCCCCCCGAGAGGGGGTGTCGCGACGACAGCGGCAGCAGCGGCGGTGGCGGCCGTGGCGGTGGTGGCGGCGGTGGTGCCGCGTCCCCGGCATCGTCGGGCTCTGTTGACAGCGTGGCGGCGTCCGCGTCCGGCTCCTCCCCCCTGGTCAGCGACCGCAGCGGGGACAGTGCGGACAGTGCGGACAGTGACGCTGGCGGCGGTAGCGGCGGCGGCGGCGGTGGCGGCGGCGGCGACGGCGGTGCAGACGGCGGGTGGGGGCTGGTGGGGGACGGTCGTGGCGGGGGGGGGAGGGGCGCGCCGGCCGTGCCGCCCCGCCGCCCGCGTGGCGCCGGCGGCGGCGGCACGCCCAAGCGCCGCCGCGCGCCGGGCGGCGCGGCCAGCTGGTCCCCGTCGAGCCTCGTCGAGTGGGGCCGTGGCGGCGGCGGCGGCGGCGGCGGGCGGGGGCGCGGCGGTGGCGGGCTGGGCGTGCTGGGAGCCGGGGGGTCGTGCCCGGCGGTCGCGCCCGCCTCCCCGGCGTCGCCGCTGCCGCCGTCGCCAGCTGGGGGGGCGGGGGGGGTGGCACCGACTCGCCGCCCGTCGAGCCTGGCCGGCGGCGTCCGCCGTAGCTGGTCCGCCTCGGGCTGGTGGTCGCCCGGGCCCGTGGGGGGGGCGGGCGCCCGTGGCAGCCGCGGTGCCGCCGCCAACCCCGTGTCGTGTGGCAACGGCATGAGTGGGGCTGGCGGCAGTGGTGGCGGTGGCGACGGTGGTGGTGGTGGTGGTGGTAGTGCTGGTGGTGGAGATGGCGGTGGGGATCGCCGAGGTCGCACCCCTGGCGCGTCCCCGTCGACCGGGGCGGTGCCGCCGACGCCGAGCGCGGCGTATGCAATGCTGTCGCCGCGTAGCGCCGCGGCGGGCGCGCGCCTGCGGCGGCTGCTTGCGGCGGCGGCGCCGTTGCCGTCCGCCGATGCCGCGGCTGCCGGCGTCGGCGGCCCAGGCAGCGACGGTGGCGCCGCTGGATGTGCCTTGACGGCGTCGGCCGCAGCCGTCGCCCCAGGGGGAGCTCCCGCCGCAACGCCGTCAGCGCTGGCGGCGTCAGCAGCAGCGGCGGCAGCAGCCGCGGCCGCGGCGGCGGCAGCGGCCGCTGCCGATGGCGGCGGCGGCGGCGGCGGCGGCGGCGGCGGCGGCAGCGCGGGTGTGCCCGCCGCCACCCCCGCGGCGCGGCTGGAAGAGGTGCGTGCGGCGGCGTGGACGGGGTGTGCGGTCGCGACGCGCGCGACCGCGTGGCAGGTGCTGCTGCGGTACGTGCCGCTCGAGGGGGGGCCCGCCGCCGCGGCCGCCGCGCGGGCGGCCAAGCGCGCCGAGTATTGGCGGACGGTGGCGGACGTGTATGGGCGTGATGGGGAGGAGGGGGGGGGGGGCGCCGCGGACGCCCCCGCCGTCGTGGGGGGGGGCGGGGCGGGTGTGGAGGCAGTGGGGGTGACGGAGGGGGGGGGGGGTGCCGGCCCAGCGGGTGGGGTGGATGGCGGTCGCTGCGGGGGGGGGGGGGTACCGCCGTCGACCTCAGTGCACGGCGTCGGTGCACCTGACGGCGGCTCCGCCGCCGCCGCCGCCGCCGCCGCCGGCGATGGCAATGACATCAATGGTGACGCGGGGGGCGCTCGGGGTGTCTTCCGTAACGCGGCGGCCGCGGCCAGCGACCCCCCCCCGCCACCCACAGCGGCCAGGCCAGCCGTGCCACCCGCGGCGGCAGCGTCGGTGGAGGCGGCCAGGGCGGGGGCGGGGCCACCCCCCCCCCCCCGCTGGGCGGCGCCGCCCACCGCGCGGCGCTGCGGCAGATCGACCTGGACCTCCCCCGCACGCTGCCCGGCGTGGCGCTGCTGCACACCCCCCCCGTGCGGGCGGCGCTGCGGCGGGTGTGCGCGGTGTTTGCCGCGACGCACCCGGCGGCGGGGTACGTGCAGGGGCTCGCGGATATCGCGGCGCCGCTGGTGTTTGTGTTTTTGGCGGGCTCGCTCGCGGGTGGGGGGGGGGGGGCGCCACCAGCGACGGGTACCGCCGCAGGCGCGTCACCGGGCGGCGGCGACAGGGACGGTGACAGTGGCGGCGGCGGCGGCGGCGGTGGCAGCGACGATGGCGGCGGGGGCGGCGACGGTGGCGGCGGCGGCGGGGATAGGGGTGGCGGCAGCGACCGTGCCGGCGGCAGCGCCAGTGCTGACGCGACGGTCGTCTCGGCGGACGCGGCGGCTGCGGCGCCCGCTGGGGAGGCGGATGGCGGGGCGCGGCGGAGCGGCGGCGGGGGCGGCCCGACCGACGCGGCTGCCGACGGTGCCGTCCTCAGCGCCGCCGCCGCCGCCGCCACCGCCGCCCCTGACAGCGGTGCCAGCGACGGCGATGGCGTGCGACCGCGTAGCCTTGTGGCGCCTGTCGAGGCGGCGGCGGTGGACCCGCCGTCCCCCCCCAATACGGATCTGGGCGACGAGGCCGCCGCGCTGCGGCTGCTGGCCGCCCCCCCCCTCCCCAGCAGCGACGGCGCGGACGCCCGCGACAGTGGCGGCGGCGCGGCGGCGGCGGCGGCGGCGGCGGGGGCGGCGGCGGCGGGGGCGGCGGCGGGGGCGGCGGCAGCGGCGGCGGCGGCGGTCCCCCCCCCCCTGCTCGCGGCCATCGAGGCGGACGTCTTTTGGTGCCACTCGACCATCCTCTCCTCCGTCCTCGACTGCTACACGGCGGGCCAGCCCGGCGTGCCGCCGCGCCTCGCCACCTACACCGCCCTCCTGTCCGCGGCGGACCCGCCGCTGGCGGCGCACCTCGCCGCGCTGGGCGTCACGCCCCTCCTCTACGCGTACCGCTGGATGGGGGTGCTGCTGCTGCGGGAGCTGCCCCTCCCGCTCGTCGTCCGCGTCTGGGACGCGGCGCTCGCGACGGACGACGGGTTTGGCGCGTTTTTTGTCGCCGTGTGCGCCGCGCTGGCGGTGGCGTTTAGTGAGCGCCTGCGGGGGGCGGGTTTGACGAGGCGGTGGGGCTGCTGCAGCACCTGCCGACGGGGGGGTGGGGGACGGAGGAGGTGGACGCGGTGCTTGCGCGGGCGCACCTGTGGCACGCGACGGGGCTTGGTGGGGTGGGGGGAGGGGGGGGGGGGGGCACCCGTGATGGAAGAGAGGTGCGCGTTTGGGGGGCGAGATGGACAGGGGGGGGGGTAAGGCGGGAACGCTGGCCGCCCGTACGTGCCGGCCACCGTCGACCCGGTCGCCCGCCGCCGCCAAACCGCCGGCAGTCCAAAAGTATGTGCAGAGAGACGGCCCGACCGCCTGCTTCTGGCCGCACGCGGCACCTTACTCGCCAGCCCCCTCCTCCCCACCCTCCCTTCCCTCGCCGCCCCCCTCTCCCCAAGCACAGACACGCGCACCCCCACGTCCCCCCCCCCGGGAAGCCCCCCCCCCCCCCCCCCCTGCACCCGCGCGTGCGCCACCCCCCCACTCCCCCCCCCCCCCCCCCTCACCACCCCCCCCCCCCCGCTTACCACCCCCGCCGCTTGCGTGCCGACCGCGTCGCGCGCGTCGGCGGCGGCGGCCGCGGCCGTGAGCCGCGGCGGCCGCCGCCACTCCCCACCGACGCGTCGCTGTCCGACGTGGTTGGCGACACGGAGGGCGAGCCCGACGAGCCGCCGCCGCTGTCGCCGCCGCTGCCGCCGCCGTCGCTGCTCGGCGCGCCGTCCGTGCCGCCGCTGCCACCGCCGCCGTCGCCGCCGTCGCCGCCATCGCCGCCACCGCCGCCGTCGCCGCCGCCGCTCCCGCCGCGGCTGTCACCGCCGCGGCTGCTGCTGTGGCGGCGGCGGCGGCGGGTGTCGCCAGGGCGGGCACCCGCCGCGGCCACGTCGGCGCCACTCGCAGCAGCGGCAACGGCGGCGGCGGCGGCGGTCACGGTGGCGACGGCGTCATCGGCGGGGGCCCCCGCCCGCGGCGGTGGCGCGGCCGCCGCCGCGGCCGCTGGTGGGACAGCCGCGGCGGCGGCGGCGGCCGCGTCCACAACGGGCGTGCCGTCGAGCTCCTCCTCCTCCAGCACGTCCGCGTCCTCCGCGGCGGCCGCCTTGGAGGCTGACGCCGCCGCGGCGGGCGGCCCAGCGGGGGGCAGCGCCGCCGCGGCGGCGGGCGCACCGGCCGACGTAGCGGCCGCGTCGGCCGCGGGCGGGCCGCCGCCGCCGCCGCCGCCCACCGCATCCGCAGCCGTCGACGGCGCCGCGGC
Organism: Pyropia haitanensis; assembly: GCA_008729055.1. NCBI lineage: Eukaryota > Rhodophyta > Bangiophyceae > Bangiales > Bangiaceae > Pyropia > Pyropia haitanensis. The sequence goes on from SDUX01000002.1 coordinate 3,383,553, forward strand.
GGCGGGCGCGGCGTCTGCGGTGGCGGCGGCGTCGTCGTCAACCACCGTCGGCCACGCGGCGGTGGCGTGCGACGGCGGCGACACGCGTGCCACCCGCACCAGCGGCGGGTCGTCGGCAGCCGCGGTGCCGCCGCCGCCGCCGTTGCCCGCCGACGCGGGTGCCGCCGCTGCCGCGGAGGGCAGCTTGATGAGCACCCGCCGCACCCGCCGCGGGCGGTCCCCCCCTCCACGTCGACGCCGTCATCCGCGCCCGCGTCGCCGCTGCCGTCGCCACTGCCACTCCCGCTCGCGTCGGCGGCGCCCGCGCTGTCAGCCGCGGCGTCCACCTCCATCGGGGACCCCCCCCTCCCCCCCGACCCGTCCACGTCCATCGCCGCTCCCCCGTCGGTGGTCGTGCCCGCCTCGGCGTCCCCGTCGTCGCCGCCCGACGCGGCGGCGGTGGCGGTGGTGGCGGCGGCGGTGGCGGCGGCGGCGGCGGCGGTCCCCTCCTCCTCCGTGCCGCTGCCGCGGCGGCGCTTGCGGGAGCCGCTCCCGCCCGTCGTCCAGCGCGCGCCCTTCTTCTTGCGCAGCCCGCGGCCGACCTTGCGCTTGCCCGTCGGCGCCCGCCCGTCGCGCCGCGACGCGAGCACGTCCAGGCTCGGCGCCGTCGCTTGCCGCCGGTTGCGCCGGCGGAGGCGGCTGTCGCTGCCGCCAGACGCGGCCGCCTCGTCGTCCGACGCGTCCGTCGTGGCCGCGGCGGCCGCGGCGGGGGGGGGGGGGGCGGCGGCGGCGGCGGCGGCGGCGGCGGCAGCGGCGGCGGCGGCGGCGGGGGGGTCCGCGTCGGACGGGTCGGCCGCCTCGACGGGCGAGCCCTCCTCGTCCGACGAACCCCCGTTGGCCGTGCCATTGTCGTCATCGCCGCCGTCGTCGTCGTCGGCGGCGGCGGCGGCGACGGCGGCGGCGGCATGCCGCGCGGCCACCGCGGCGGGCACGCCCACGTCCACAATGAGGCCCACCAGTGTCGCGCACGTGCGGGTGGCGGCGATGTGGTCCTCGGCGGCAGCCTCCTCTGGCGACAGCACCCGCAGGCTAGATGTCAGCGGCGGCAGACCCGCCGCGGACACAGCGGCGGCCGCCGACGCTTCACGGGCGCCCGCATCGTCATTGTCCTTTGCGGGTGCGCCCTCACCGCCCGCCAACGGGCGGAGCGGCGGCAGAAACGCGGCGGCGTGCGCCTCGACCAGCTGCGCCGTCAGCGCCGCGGCGACCGCCGGCGCCGCCCGGCCGGGCAGCCCCGCGTCCGCGGCGGTCACGGCCGCAAAGTAGGCGGGGCTATTGGCCGTGCCGGCGCCGAGGTCCCACTCGATGACCTCGTCGAGCACCGCCGGCGGCGCGCCGCTGGTGGCGGACCCGTCGCCACCGCAGTGCGGGTCGCCGCCGCCGCCGCCCCCGCTGGGGGGGTACCGCAGCCGCAGCGGCTGCCGGTTCTCCTCCCCGCCCCGCCGCGACGTGGCACCCGGCGCACCCGCCGACGCAGCGGCGTCCGCCGGGATCGCCGCCGCCGGCGGGGCCACCGGCGGCGGTGGCGGCGGCACCACCACCCCCGCCGCCAGCACCGCCGCGCGCACCTGGCCGGCAATCGCCGCGACCGCCGGCGCGGGCAGGCGGTGAGCGGCGCCGAGCGCGGCGGCGACGCCCTCGGGCGTGTCATCGGGCTCGCCGAGGCGCCACTGGAGGGCGAGAGCCACGGGCGTGCCGCCCGGGGTGAGCGGCGGCAGCCGCACGCTCAGCGGCAGCAGCCGCGGCTCGGGGGGGGGGAGCGCCACGCCCGCCCGGCCCGCCACGTACGCGTGGTAGGCCGCGTCGGCGGCGGCCGCCTCGGGCGTGAGCGGAGAGGTGTCCACCTCAATAGCCGGCGCGACGTCCTCAGCCGGAGACGGCTCGCCATTCACAGCCTCTGTCGGGCCGGCGGCGCCCGCGGCGTCGGCCGTGGCGTCCGCAGTGCCGTTCGGTGCGCCCGCGGCGCCGCCAGGAACACCGGTCGGCGCCTGTGACGCCTTCCCATTGGTGGCCCCGTCGACAGCCCTGTCATTTGTGACCTCCTTTGCGACGTCCTTGCCTCCGTTGGGTGCACCTCCGTCCTGCCGATCCACCCCGCCCTTGCCACCCCCCGCCGCCCCCCCCGCGCGGGGTCACTCAAAAAGTGGGCGCCCATCGACGCCGCCGCCCCCTCGAGCCCCGCGTCGACCCCCCCAACCCCCCCCGCCAGCAGCAGCCCCGTACTCAGCACCGCCTCGAGCGCTTCCCCAACGGCCGCCGTCGCGGCCCGCTCCCGCGCCTCCCGCCCCGCCTGCGCGGCGGCGGTGGCGACGAGCAGCGCCGCCTCGGCGGCGCCGTCGCCCGACTCCTCCTCCAGGTCACTCTCCGCGACGGCGTCCTCCATCGCGCGCGCCAGCGCCGCCGCGTCGGCGGGCAGCATCGGCGGCAGCGGCGCGCCGTCGAGGGCGGTTAGGCCGCCGGCGGAGCCGGCAAGGACGACGCCGCCGCCCGCGACGGCCGCCGCGCCCAGCCCGGCGGGACCGACGCCCGCGCCGCCGCCAACGCCCAGGCCCAGGCCCAGGGCGAAGGCGCTGCCGGCAGCGGCGAGGCCGGCCGCCGCCCCCCCACCCCCCCCCCCAGCCCCCCCCCACGTCGGGTCGTCATCGCCCCCCCCCCGCCCCCCCCCCAGGCGGCGGCGCCAGCACCCGCCGCGGCGCCTGCACCCGGCTGGGCGTGCGCGCCGCCTCTGCGCGCAGCCGGTCGGGCGATGCGACGAACCGCTGGACGAGCCGCTGCATCTTGGCCTCAAACGCCGACGGGTCGCCGCGGTACTTGCAGCGGAGCCACGTCGACACGGACGACGCGGACACGTCCATGAGCGCGGAGAGCCGCTTTTGGGACAGGTGCCCGCACGTGCGCACCATCCAGCGGACGCGGTAAAAGGTGGGGGTGGGCACCTGCGTGTGGCTGGGCGGCACGTCCGCCTCGACCACGTGGACGTAGCCGTCCTCGGCAAAGAGGGTGCGGAGGGGGGGGATGGCCGCCGCGTAGGCCGCGTCGAGGCCATCGTCCACGAGGCCGCCAGCGCCGGGCACCAGGATGGGCGCCGCGGCGGGCGCCACCGCGGGCACACCCGCACCCGCAGCGGCGGACGCGGCGGGAGCCGCAGGCGCCAGCGCCGGCGCCGACGCCGGCGCCGCGGGCGCCCCTACGCCCACCGCCGCCGCCGCTGCCGGTGCCGGCGCCACGGGCACGAGCGCCGGGCCGACGGCCCCGGCGGCGCCATTGGGCGCCGCCGCGATGGGCACCGGCGTCATCGACCGTGCCGGCGTCAGCGACCGTGCCGGCGCCGCCGCGATGGTGACCATGCCGGGCCGCGACCGGTCGGGCGCCGCCGACGCGGGCGGGCGGCCTCACGCGTGGGCGGGTGGGGGGAGGTGGGGGGGGGGGGGCAGGGGCAGCGCGGCGCCGCCCCGCCGGCCGAGACGCGCGGCCGAGGGCGGGGGGCGGCGGGAAGAGAGGAAGAGCGCGGGCGACAAGCGGTCGCAAATGGACAAGGGGAGGGGGGGGGGGGGTTCGATAGGCAATGGGAAAAAAAAAAAAAGGCGGGCGGGGTGGGTGCCAGGGGATTGGCGGGGGGAGGGGGGGTGGGACGGCGGCCACCGACGGGCCGCGGCAGACGGAGGCGCCGGCGAGCGAGTCGCGGCCAAGAGCGAGCGGCACCGCGACACCACCCCCCCCCCTCCTTCCCGCTCGCACAGACGCGGGTTCCCGCCGCACGTGCAGTATTGACACGTGGCACCAGAAGACTTGGACAATTCTTTGAGCAAAAGAGTTGTCAGTAAGCCCATCATGGACGAGTGATTGGTACCTTTGGTAAGTTCCGAACTCGGTCTGCGATTCTTTCATTTGTCCCCCACGTGCTCCGCGGGAGAGGCCGTCCTGCCGCTCCGCAGAGTCGGTGGATGCGCCTTCCCGCGCGAGAGCAACCGCGGCGGATCATCACCGCCCGTTTCCTCTCTTTCTCACTGGCACAGCCACGACAGCGGCGGCGGGCGGGTCGCCCCCGTAGCGGGCCGACCCGCTGCGGGCCATCGTGACCAGCCGGTGCCGCCGCCGCGCTGGCAGCCACCCAGCGTGCCCCCACACACGTGCTGCCGCGGCCGGGGACGCGGCGGCGCGGGGGGGTGTCGGCGCCTCCCCCCGCCGTGCCGTCCCTCCCCCGTTGCGTGCCCACCAGCGTGGGCGGCAATGGCGGCGCGGCGACGGCGGCACGGTGGTTGGGCGGGAGGGAGGGAGTCGGAGAGGAGGGGAGGGGGGGGGCGTAACCAGATGGTGGGCGCGACTGTGAGGAGCCTGTGGGGTCTTGTTGCGCCATGGACGAGTGGCAGCGGCGGGGATGTGCCTTGCCTACGCTGAGTTCTTATGTGGTGGTGGAGCGGACGCCGTGTCGGGTCTTTTGCACCTCCACCTCTGTGTCGGTACGCTTTCAGACGCGCTACCTGCTTGCTCTCGATCCCACCGCCCCCTTATCAGTCCACTCGCCGCACGGTCGGTGAGCTCTCATTTAGGGCTTGGCCGGAGCTCCGTACCCCCTGCGGCCGTTGTTGAGGCGTCGTGGGACCCCCCCCCCTCCCCGGCGTCCCTCACAATCCCGCCCCCCCCTTCTCCAGTCACCCCCCCCCCCCCCGTCACCATGGCGCTGTCCGTCGGCACCCTCAACGGCGGCCTCAACGCGCTGCTGCTGCTGGTGCACCTGGTGCTGGCGCTCCTCGCGGAGCGCACCTACTCCCTCGCCGCCCGCGCGCAGCTGCACCTGACGCGCTCCACCGCCGCGACCAACGTGTCGCAGCTGCACGTGTCGCACTGGGGGTCCGCCGCCGCGTCGTGGCTGTGGGTGCGCGTGGGCGGGCGCCGGCGGCGGAGGGAGGGGGAGGATGGGGGGGTCGCCGCCAAGGGCAGCGCCGACGACGGCGCCGCTGCCGGCATGGGCGGTGGGGGCGCCGGCCATGCCACGGGCGGCGGCGGTGGCTTTGGCAGCGGCGGCGGCGGCGGCGGCGGCGGCGGCGGCACGGCGGCGGTGGTCGCGGACGGCAGCTCCGACGGCGGCCACAGCTGGCGCGTCGGCCGCGGCGGCTCGTGGTCGTGGGCGTGGGTGGTGGCGCTCGCCGCGGGCCTGGTCGCGCTCTTCCCCGCGGAGCTGGTCCTCGAGACCGGCCTCGACACCCGCCGCGACTGTGCGCCCGCGGCGGTGCGCGTCTCCGACGGCGTGTGCGCGTCGCCGTCGCGGGACGTGCCCGACGCGGCCGCGTCCGTGACGGCGGTGCTCGCCGCGCACCTCGACTGGGTGGACCGCGTGTGGACGGTGGTGCCAGAGGGGGCGGCCAAGTCCATGGTCACCGCCGAGGTGCGCGTCGGTGGTGCCGCCGCGGCCGGGCGCATCGTTGCCGCCAACTGTGCGCTCGCGGCGACGCCGTGCACGGGCGTGGCGGGCGGGTGTGGGGAGGTGGTGGTGCAGAATACGGGGGGGTCCCGGGGGTTTGTAACCGTCGGCAGCAGCCTCCTGCGGCCGACGCCGGTGGCGTCGGCGCCGGCGCCGACGCCAACGGCGCCGCCGAGTCGGGTCGCCTCGGTCCATTCGGCGCGATTGCCACAGGCACTGCGGCGGGGGTCGCCGGTCGACGCGACGACGCGGTCTGCCGCCAGCACGGCCGCCGCGGCCGCCACAGGCCGCGATGACGCCGCTGCGCCCGCCGCGACCCCCAGCCCCGCACCCGCGGTCGGCGGCCGCCCATCCAGCGGCGCACCCGCCAGCGGTGGCGGGCGCCCCCCCACATTCACGTCCCTGGAGCACGGGGACCTGGTCTACACCAGGGCCTTTTTCTTTTGGCCCGACACCCCGAACGCGGCGTCCGTGGCGGCCGCCGCCGCCGCCCGTCCCGGCCGCACGCGCGTCGCGACGCGCGGCGTCGAGGCGGTGCTGTCGCAGGCGGACTTTGGCCGCATCCGCGCCGCCTCCCGGGCGCTGTCGGCGGCCCCCCTGGCGTTCCCCATCCGCGCCGCCTATGGCCGCCTCTACACCATCAGCTGTGACACGGACGGGCTCGACGGCGGCGACCTGGCCGCCGCCGCGTCCATCTACCGGGCGATGCAGATGAGCCAGCCGACGGGATGGGGCGCCAACGCGTCGGCGCAGGCGCTGCCGCCCGCCCTCACCGTTGACGAGCTCCTCCGCGGCGCGTTTGCGTGGAAGGCCGTCGACACGTACGCCCAGTGCGCGGCGGCGGTGGCCGTTTATACGGAATGCGGGGTGATGGACTGGCACCGGGCGGTGCCGCTCGTGGCGGTCGCCGCGACGCTGCTGGGGCTGTACGCCGCCGCGGTGCTGATAGCGTGGGACGTGCCGCGGGAGCTGCACGTGCCGACCAACGCGGCTGCGTGGCAGCGGCTGGCCATGGCGGCGGGCGGCGGCGGCGGCGGGGGGGGAGGTGGCGGCGGCGGCGGTGGCGACGGCGCCGGCGTTGGCATGGACGGCGACGGCGGCGGGGGGGGGCGCGGCGGCTGCGCCCGCTGCCTCGCCGGCTGCGACGTGGAGGTGGGCGCCCTGGCCGCCGCCGACGCCCCCGTCGCGGGCGACGGCGGCGGCAACGTCGACGGCGGCGGCAGGCGTGCCGGTGCGGCGGTGCCGCCTCCGCTTCGGGTGCCCGCCTCGCCGTGGGCACCCGCCTCGCCGCGGACGTCGGCCTCGCCATTGTCGCCCCGGTCGCGCGCGTCGCCAACGTCGCCGCGCGGCGGGCGGCTGCTGCTGCCGCTGCCGGGGAGCCCCGTCGCGCACCAGACGCCCCACGGTTTCGTCTATGTGGTGCTGGGGGACCCGTGAGCGTAGCGCTGGCGACGAGGGCGACGTCACGCCCGTGGGTCGGGCGGGCCTGGCCTAGGCCTGGGGAGCTAGGAGGCGCGCTGCTGAACGGGGATGTGCGGCTGCGCCGCGCCAGCCATGACTGTCGGGCGCGTCGTTTATCTTTGTCGTTACCGTAACAAGGTCAGCGGGAGGGGGAAGCGGAGGGCGGGGGACGGGCAGCTAGCGTCTGGTTGGTGGCGGGCGGCGCACCCACGTGGGGGTGGAAAGGGGAGGTGGGGGAGAGGGAACACGACCGCCACCGCGCCTACCAACGCTCGGGCGAGGTGCCGACAGGCACGGAGAGAGCTCAGCGCCCACCACCGCCACCGAGAGCGGCCGGGGGAAGTGGGGCGGGAGTAGCGGGGGAGCGCCTGCCCCGCCCGCCACGCCCGACGCTGCCAGCGCATCGCGACGGCGTTCGTATCACTGCGCGTGTGTTTCTCCTCCCGCCACGGGGGGCACGTGCCCACCGCGTCGCCTGCCGGCGATGCCCCTACCCCCACCCCCTCCTCCCCTCCACCCCCCTCCCCCCACAATCCCCCCCCACCCTGTCCCTCCCCTCCCTCCCTCCCGCGCAGGTCCCCCCCCCCCCCCCCGGCTCGTCACCGCCGCGCGCGCTTGGCCCCCCCGGCAGCCACCGCCGCGTCCCGCGGTGGCCCGCGGCGCCGCGCCGCCGGCGACGGCCGCGACGGCGACGCGCCACCGCTCCGCCGCTGCCGCGTCCGCGACGATGGCGAGCCAGCCGACGCTGCCGCTGCAGCCACCGGCGGGGTGGCCGTGGCGGCGGCGCCGCCGCCGCCCCGCCGCGACCCGGCCGACGGGCGGCCGGCCGCCGCGGCGCCGCCGCGGCGCCGCTTGGACGACGCCGCCACCCCCCCCGCCGTGCGGGCGCCCCCGGCGGCAGCGTCGTTGCCGGCGGCAGCGGCAAAGGGAGAGGCTACCCCTCCCGTCGCCCACCGTCTGGGCGGCGGCGGCGGCGGCGGCGGCGGCGGCGGCGCGTCCCCCCCGCCAAAGGGCTCCCACACGCACGCCTCCCCCCCTTCCCCTTTGGCGTCCCCCCCGCCGGGCGAGGCTGGCACCCGGGGGGGTGCCAGGGGGGGGAAGCCCCCGGCGGGCGCCGGCCACACCGCGACGAGCGACGCGGGCGACGCGGTGGCGGCTGCGGCCGCCGCGGCCGCCGCCGCCGGGGGGGTTGGAAGGGGGGATTGCAGCGACAGCGGCGGCGGCGGCAGAGGCGGCAGCGGCGGCGGCGGCAGCGGCTCTGCTGTGGGGGACGGCGGTGCCGGGGGTGGCGTCGCCATCGTTGGGGACACTGGCACCGCCGGCGGCGGTGCCACAGCCGGGGACAGGAGCGCCACCCGCGGCGGCGTCGCCACCCAGGACAGGCGCGCCGGGAACGGGTGCGCAGCCGGGGGTGCCGCCATTCCGGGCGGGGACAGGGGCGCCCAGGCGACGCCGCCATCCCCACCCGGGGGTACCCCCGGCGTGTCAGGGCTAGCGGCGAGCCCCCCCACCGCGGCCGCCTGCGTCGGGGGCGACGGGGGAGGGGAGGGCGCCGCCGCCGTTGCCGGGGGCGCCACTGTCGCCGCCGCCGCCGCCGCCGCCGCCAGCGGCAGCGGCGCCGCGCGGGCGACGAGCCCCGCGGCCTCCGCCATCATCGCGAGGCCGTCCAGGGCGGCGTCGGCCAGCGACGCGGCGGCGGCGCCAATGGTCGCTGCGGCGGCCACGCCGGTGGGCGGCACGGCCGCCGCGTCGGCGGGTGGCGCCGCAGCGGCCGCAACAACCGGCGGCGTGGCGGCCGCGGCTGTGTGCGGCGCGGCGGCCGCGGCGGTCGACGCGGCCACGAGGCGCGGCGACGCCAGCCCATCCCCGGCCGGCGGCGCGGCGGCCGCGTCGGCGGGTGGCGCGGCAGCCGCAGCGGCCCGCGGCGCGGCGGCCGGGGTCGTGGACGGCCACGCCGCCGCGTCGGCGGGCGGCGCGGCCGCCGCACGGGGCAACGGTGCCGCCGCGGCCACGAGGCGCGGCGACGCCGGCCCATCCCCGGTCGGCGGCACGGCGGCCGTGGCAGCGGGCGGCGCGGTGGCCGCGTCCGCGGGCGGCGCGGCGGCCGCGACCGCCGGCGGCGCGGCGGCCGCGTCTGCAGGCCGCGCGGCGGCCGTGGCGGGCGGCGGCGCGGCGGCCACGTCGGGGGTGGGCGACACGGCCGCCGCGTCGGTGGGAAGCGAGGCCGCCGCCGCGACCGGCGGCGTGGCGGCCGCGGGCGTGGACGGCCACGACGCCGCGTCGGCGGGCGGCGCGGCCGCCGCACGGGGCGGCGGCGGTGCCGCGGCCACGCGGCGCGGCGACGCCGGCCCGTCCCCGGTGGGCGGCGCGGCGGCCGTGGCAGCGGGCGGCGCGGCCGCCGCGGGCGGCGCGGCCGCCGCGGGCGGCAGCGGCTGCGGCGCAGCGGCTGCCGCCGGCGGGTCCGCGGGGCGCCCCCCCCCGCCACCCCGCGGCGGCCGGGGACGTCCCCCGCCCGCATCGCGTGCCGCCACCGCCACCGCCGCGGCGGCGGCCGCGGCGGCGACCGACACGCCCCGCCAGACGCCCGCCACGCCGGCGGCAGCGGCCGTCCCTCCCCCATCGTCGGGGGCGTCCCACTCGGCGCCCGCCGGCGCGCGCGGCAGCACCGCCCACCCCGACGCGCCGCCGCCATCCACGCCGCCGCCGCCGCCGCCGCCGCTGCCGCCGCCGCCGCCGCCGCCGCTGCCGCCGCCGCCGCCGCCGCCGCCGCCGCCGCCGCTGCCGCCGCCGTGGCGGCGGCGGGCGCCCCCGGGCGCGCCGCTATTCTCCTCCCCCGCCGCGGGCGCGGTCGGCCGCGGCCGCCGGCGCACCCCCCCAGCCCCACCGCTCCCACCGGCCGCCACACGGGCGGCCGCCAGCGCGTCGGCGCCCTTCCCCCCCCCCCCCCCCGCTCCCCCCCCCCTCCCCCCCCGCGGCAGCACGCACCGCCCCCACCAGCCGCGCCCGCCGCTCGCGGCGGCGCACCTCCCGCTGGCGCTCCCGCTCGGCCCGCGCGGCGGCGGCCGCCGCGGCGCGACCCGCCGCGGCGAGCGCCCGGTCCCGGCGGGAGCGGCGGAGCCACGCCACCGCCGCGTCCGCGGGCGGACCCCCCCCCCGGGGCGGCCCGCGGCGGCGGCGGCGGCGGCGGCGGCGGCGGCGGCGGTCGCCGCGGCCGCCGCGTCGGGCGCGCGCCACGCGCCGCGGACGGCCGCCTTGAACGCCGCGGCGGCCGCCCAGGCGGGGAGCCCAGCGGCGGCCGCGCCGTCGGCCGCGACGCGGCAGAGGCCGGGGGGGGGGGGGCGAGCCGCGCCAGGCGCAGCGCGCCCGCCGCGCGGCGGACGGCGACGGGGTCGAGGGCGGCGAGCGACGCGGCGGGCGGCAGCACCGCCACGGCCAGGCCGCCGTCGGCCGCGGGCGTCAGCAGCAGCAGCGTCGGCAGCGCCGCGGGGGGCGTGCCGTCGCGGGGCCCGCGCGGTCCGCCGCCGCCGCCGCCGCCGCCGCCGCCGGGGTCTGCCTCGAGGAGCGCGGGGGGCGGCGACGGCGACGACGCCGCCGTCCGACCCCGCCGCGCCGCCGCTGACCGCGTGCCGGGCGTGCCCGGCGTGTGCGGCGTGCCGGGCGTGGCGGCGCACGGCCACCACGGCCGGCCGCCGCCGCCGCCGCCGCCGCCGCCGCCGCCCGACAGCCGCCGCCCGCCCGGCGGGGGCGGCGTGGCCGCTGCGCCAGCCGCCGCCGCGGCGGCGGCGGCGGCCGCCATGCCCCGCGCGGAGCGGCGGCCCGCCACCCCCCCCCCACCGCCGCCACCCCCGCCGCCACCCCCCCCCCGCCCGCATCCGATACCGTCCGCGGCCGCCGTGACGGCGGCGACGGGAGCGACGACGACCGCGGCGGCGGCGGCGGCGGCGGCGTCGGCACCGGCACCGGCGGCGGCGGCGGCGGCGGCGGTGGCGGCCGGGCGGGCGCGGCGCCGTCGGCGGCGCCGTCCCCCCCCCAGCACACGGCGCGGGCGACCACGTGGCGAGCACCGCCACACCCGCCGCGGCAACGGCGGCGAGCAGCGCCCGCGTCGCGTCAGCGTCCCAGGCCGCCGCCGACGGGCGGACGCGCAGCGCGACGCCCGCCGGCGCCGCCCACAGGCGGCCGCCCGCCGCGGCGGGCAGGACGCGCAGCAGCCGCAGCGGGGGCGCCGCGGCCGCCGCGCCGCCGCCGCCGCCGCCGCCGCCGCCGCCCATCCCCCAAGCGGCTGGCGGCCGCGGCGGCAGGCCGACCGCCGCCCGCGCGGCGGTGACGGCGGCGGCGAGGCCGCCGGGCGACGCCGCCGCCGCCGCCGCCGCCGCCGCCGTCAGCACCGCCTCGAGGCCCCCAAACGTCGCCCCGCGGGGCGCCGCCGCCGCCGCCGCCGCCGCGTCGGCCCGCCGCCCGTCGGGCGTCTTGGCCGCCGCCGCCGCCGTCGCGACGGTGGTCCCCCCCCCCCCCGCGGCGGCGCCCCCCCCCCCCCCCCCCCCGCCCCGCGGTGGCGGCGCCCCGCCACAGCGGGCACCACCCGCCCGCCCCCCCCCCCCCAGCGCGGCCGCCGCGCCCGGCGCATCGGCCGGCCACGCGGCGGCCGTCGCGCCCGTCGCGAGCGCCCAGTCGTCGACCCCCCCCCCCGGCCCGGCGCAAAGAGGGCAACCTCGGCGGCGGGCGGGATGGCCGCCGCCGCCGCCGCCGCGGCGCGCCGCACCGCCCGCGGCGCGGCGGCGAGGCGCGTGCCCGCAACGGCGGCGGATAGGAAGAGGACGACGGTGGTGGCGGCGGCCAGGGGGGGGTGCCCGACGAGCGTCGCCAGCCGCCGCGGCGCGCATGGCCGCGGGGGGGGGGGGGGGGGGGGGACGCCGCGGAATGCAGCGCCCCAGCCGCCGCCGCGGCGGCCGCCGCGGCACCGACGGGCGCCGCCGTGGGGAGGTGCACGTGCCAGTGCGCGCGGCAGGCGGTGTAGGTGATGCGGGGGGTGGGGGGGGGGAGCGCGGCGGTGAAGGCCGCCGCGGCGGCCGCCTCGGCGGGGGTGCCGGCGATGAGGATCGCCACGCCGCCGGTGGCGGCCGTGGGGATGGCGGGGGGGGAGGGGGAGGGGGAGGGGGAGGGGGAGGGAGGAGGTGGGGGGAGGGGGGGGGGGCGGCGGCGGCGGCGGGGGCGGCGGGGGCGGCGGCCGCGGCGGCCACCGCCACGGTCGCCGCATCCACCAAGCCGGGGGAGCGGGGGGAGCGGGGCGCCGCCCGGTCGACGCCGCCGCCACCGCCGCCGCCACCGCCGCCACCGCCGCTGCCGCCGCCGCTGCCGTCGCCGTCGCCACCGCCGCCGCCGCCACCGCCGCCGTCGCCGCCGCTGCCGTCGCCGTCGCCGTCGCCGTCAACGGCAGCGTCCATGGCGGCAACGTCGGCGGCAGCGGCGGTGGCGCACCGCGGGGAGGCGGGCGGGGACGGCACGGCGGCGGCCGCGTCGGCCGGCGGCGGGGCAGCCGGCGAGCCAGGGGAGGCCAGCCCCGCGGCCACCATTGCCGCCCACGCCGCGTCGGCCGGCCGGGGCGCGGCGGCAGCGGCGGGGGGCGGCGGCGGGAGCGCGCCGCCGGCGGCGGCGGCAGGGAGAGGAGGGAGGCGCGGGGTGGCCATGGCCCGCCGCGGCGGCGGCCAGACAGATGCGCAGCAGGGGCTGGTGGAGGCCAGGGGGGGGGGGGGGGCAGGGGGGAGGGAAGGGGAGGTGAGGGGCGGCTCCCCACCACGTCCACGTCAAGCACGACGGCCACAATCCGGGACGGGGGGATGGATGGGGAAAGGGGGGGGGGGGATGGCAGCGACCGCGGCAGCGGCATCCGCGGCAGAGGCGGGCGGCGGCCGCCGGTGCGCACCCGCCGCGTTGGCCACGGCCGTGTGGCTGGCCGCGGCAGGGCGCGACGCCGCCGCCGCGGGGCGGCGCGCCCCGCCGCGACCGCGGCGGCAGCGGCCGGGGGGGGGGCGCGCCCGCGCGGCGGGACGGGGCGCGCGCGCCGCCGCCGGCGCTGGCCGGCGGCGGGCGCGCCGCGCGGCGCGAGGCCGCGCGGCCCGCGCGGCGGCCGCGGAAAGGGCGGGACCGGCCGCCGCGCGGGCGCGCGGCGGCACTGGGATGCATCGCCGCTGTGGTCGGCGACGCGTCGTGCGTGGGCCAATTGAACGTGCCACGTGTGTGTGATCGAGGCGGCGCTGCCTGGATCGGCAGGCGCCCAGCAAGCGGATCCAACACGACACAGCCACAATCCGCGACGGGGAACGGCGGGACGCGCGTGCGCCCCGCCGCGCCAGACGCTCCACAGCGCCCCAGAAGTTTACCCGACGGGGTAGCCAAATACATATTCCCGAAAGTCTATTCCTTGAGTGGAAAGCACACTTCTTCTGTGTAGACGTTTGTGATCTAGAATTTAAAGCTGAGCATGTGTCGTGAGTGGGTAGTCGTGACTATGCATGAAGAATACTGTTTGGCATGGACAATGCGGGTACATGCACGCAAGTACACTTCGGATCCTGTGTCTCAAACGTCTTTCATGGTTTTTTCGTGCAAGATGTGCTTTATTGCTATCTGCAGCATCGCCCTGCCCTCCCCGACCGCCAAGCACATCTGGTGCAACAAAAGAAAATGGAAGCAGACGAACACGGCAAGGTGACAACAGCAGCGAGACCAAGATGGAGCGAGCATACATCCAAGCGACGCGAGAGGGACGGACAAGGTCAGTCAGTGTCATCACAGCATCTCAGCACAGAGGATGCTCGCAGCATGAGCAAGTACGCACACCCCGCATCGCCGGCGGTGCGGCGACCGTTACACCGAGCGCCCACCCTCTCCCCCCCCGATGGCCGCCCGCCCCTCCCGCGGCATTCCCCCCTCGCTGTCCTACCCCTTCCGCTAGCGTCCGCGAGGAGACCTGGGCCCACGCACCTCTCGCGGCGTGGGCTGCAGACCAGTCGGGCACGCCGCCACAGCCGCTGCCGCCGCCACTGCCGCAGCCGCCACTGATGTCTCTGCGGCCGCCGCTGCAGGTGAAGACCACCACCGCCGCCTTGCGGGTGCACTTGCGCGGGACAATCAATCCCCTTTTGCGGGTCAATGACCCACAACCCAGAGGTCGGCCAGAGGGAGGCGGCAACGGTGGCACGTAGAAGGTGCCCGAGACAAGGGAATGGGGAAGGGCGGAAGTGAGAGCGGGGTACGCGCCGAGGTGGGTGAGAGGGTAGTGTGAAGAATGAGGTGCGGCAGGGTCAAGAGAGGGGGCAGAGGGGAAAGGGAGGGGGTGAGAAGGGTGGGATGGGGAGGGCGCGGGACAGGGAGGGGTGTGAAGAGAAGAAGAGACAGGGAAAGTGGGCCCGCAGGACCCATAAGACACGCAAGGCTCGAAGTAGACGTCAGTATCATGGCCGCGTCGCATGTCCGCAGGCGCCCCCACACGGGGAGCCGCTCTCCACAGAGACGCGGAGTGGGCTCGCGGCGGCGGTGCAAGCAGCGGCAACGGAAACAGAGGCGGAGACGATGGCGACAGTGGCGGCAGAGACAACGGCGGTGGTGAGCCGCGAGAGGATAGTACACCTCGCCCGTCCCTGCACCTTCCCTCCTGGCCCTTGCCCCATCCTCCCTCCTTCCCCTCTCCCACTCCCCCTCCGTCCCACCCCAGCTTACCGCCAAGAGTGGCCTCGCCAAGTGAACGGCCCACGTCATGCACCGCTGCCTTCGATCCCGCCGCACGCGTCCAGGCGGGACGGACACTGCAGCGCACAAAGCAGAGGGAGGGGTGAAGTAGAAGGGTGGGAGTGGTGGGACAGAGCCCGTGGCGAGCAGGCGAGGGAAAGGCAGTGGAGAGGCGCACGAGAGGGGGTGGGAGGCGGGGGGGCAGGATGGCAAGGGCGGGATGGGGGAGGATTCGGGGCGGTCGACTTGCACTGGGACGACCCAAGGTGGGGAGAGACGTGCAAGCGACCACTTGCACCGCTGCATTCTCGATTCTCACGAAATGAGGGGTGCCAATTATTGAGTGCGACTCAACGTGCTGACCACCAACCGGCGACTGCGTGTGGTACCGGTGATGAAGTGGAATCTATCGTGTGAAGAGGAAAAAGCGTCGTAACACAATCCTATGGTGGTATATTTGAGACAATCATGTATTCTTTTACCCCGCTAGTTTCGAAACGGGGTGCTGTGTCGCGGCCAGACACGGTCGCCGACGCGTCCGCGTCGTCGCCGCGGACGCCCGTGCCGGCGGCCGCTGCCGCCGCCATTGCGGCGGCGCCGCCTCCCGCCGCCCCGCCGTCGCGGCGGCGCGTGCGGCGGGCGGCGCGGGCGGCTGCCGGCCGCCGCGCCATGCCGCGACCCCCCCCCCCCCGACGACCACGAGCACCCCCCCCCCACCCCCCACTCCCCCCCCACCACCACCACCACCGCCGCCGCCGCCGCCGCCGCCGCCGCCGCCGCCGCCGCCGCCGCCGACGCCCACCGGCGGCGGCGGCGGCGGCGGCACGAGGCGCGCCTCCGCCTCGCCGCGGCCGCCGCGCAGCTGGCGGCGCACCTCGACGGCGGCGGCGGCACCGCCGGCGCCCCCCTCCCCCCCCACGGTGGCGGCGGCGGCAGCGGCGGCGGCGGCGGTGGCGG
Source organism: Pyropia haitanensis (assembly GCA_008729055.1). Classification (NCBI taxonomy): domain Eukaryota; phylum Rhodophyta; class Bangiophyceae; order Bangiales; family Bangiaceae; genus Pyropia; species Pyropia haitanensis. Next base: position 3,399,160 of record SDUX01000002.1, read on the forward strand.
CGGTGGCGGTGGTGGTGGTGGTGGTGGTGGTGGTGGTGGTGGTGGCGGTGGCGGCGGCGGCGGCGGCGGCGTGGCGGCGACGCTGGTCGCCCCCGCCGCGGGGCCGCCCGTCTCGGCCGCCGCGGCGGGCGGGGTGCTGGCGGTGGCGGCCGCGGCGGGGGTGGTGGTGTGGCGGCTCCACCGGCTGGGTGCCACCGCCGCGGGCGGTGTTGGTGGTGGTGGCGGTGGTGGTGGCGGCGGCGGCGGGGAGGGGGGGGGCGCCTCCGCCCGCGGGCGGTCGCGGCGCTCGCCGCCCCCGCGGGCGTGACGCTGACAGACGTGGACGTTGGCGGCGGCGGGGGCGTGCTCGCCGTGCGCGCGGTGTGGGGGGAGGGCGCCGCCGCCGCCGTCGCGGTGCTGCTCTACGACACGGCGTCGTGGGCGCTGCTCCTCCGGCTGCGCGTGGGCGGCGCGCCCGCTGGCACGGCGGCGGCGGCGGCGGCGGCGGCGGCGGCGGCGGCGGCGGTGCCGCCCGCCGTGGGCGTCCCCGCCCGCGCCGCCGCGGCGCGGCCGCCGCGGCCCGCCGACGCGGCGGCCGCCGCGGCCGACGCGGCCGTCGCGGCGGCCGTGCCGGGCGGCCGCCGCCGGCTGGCGCTCGTGCCCCGCGGCGCCGCGCGCCTCGGCCGGCGGTGGCGGCCGCCGCCGCCACCGCCGCCGCCACCACCACCACCACCACCACCACCACCGCCACCGCCGCCGCCACCGCCGCCGCCGCCCGCCACCGCCGCCGTCGGCAATGGCGCCGCGGCCGCGGCCGCGGCGGCGGGGGCGGCGGGGGCGCGCCCCCCCCCCCCCCCCCCCCTCCCGTCGCGGCCGGTACCCCCCCCCGCGGCGGATATCCTGTTTGTCGCCGCCGCCGGCGCCGCCACCGCGGCGGGCGGGCCTACCCTCACCGCCGTCCTGTGCGAGGCGGGCTACCGGCGGGTGCGGCGGCGGGTGGAGCTGCCGCTGGGGGGGGGTGAGGGGGGGGACGCCCCCGTCCACCTCCACGCCGTCGCGGGGGGGGGGGTGGGGGGGGGGGTGGCCCGCCGTCGCCCGCCGCCGCCGCTGCCGCTGCCGCCGCCGCCGCCGCCGCCGCCGCCGCCGCGGCCGCCGCGACGAGCGAGGCGCGGCGTCGGGTGGCAGCGCCGCCGCCGGCGCGGCGGCGGCGCCTCGGTGGCGGCTGGGGTGGGGTGTCCCCCCCGCCGGTGCCCCCCCCCCCCCCCCCCAGCCGCCGCCGCCGCCGCCGCCGCCGCCGCCGCCGCCGCCGCCGCCGCCGTCGCGGCCGCCCTCCCCCCCCGCGGACGTGCTGCTGTGGGTAGAGACGCCCGCCGCGGTGCGGGCGCTCCACCCGGCGGCGCTCGACTGGGCCGCCGCCGCCCGCCGGCCGGGGGCGCCGCCGGCGCCGGCCGCGGGCCTGCGCGTCGTTGCCCCTGTGGCGGCGGCGGCGGCGGCGGGGGTGGCAGCGGGCGGGCGGGGGGGGGGGGAACCCCGCCGCCGCCGCGGGCGTGGCGGGGGCGGGCGGCGCTGCTGGCGGTGGCGCCGTCTCCGATCGGGGAGGGGGGGGGGGACGCCGCGGCCGTCGTTTTGGCCGGCCGCGCCGGCTGGGAGGCGGTTGCTCCTGTGGTGTGGGGGGGGGGGGGGGGAGGGGGGGGGGACGCCGGCGCCACCGCCGCCACTGGCGGCACGGAGAGGGGAAAGGCCGCTGCGGGCGCCACCGCCGCCGCCGCCGCCGCTGCCGCCGCTGCCGCTGGGCGCGGCTCGATGACCGTGTCCACCCCCACCACCGCCACCCACAGCACGGCGCGGCGGCCGCCCCCCCCCCCGCTCCTCCGCTGTGTGGCATCGGGTGGCGGCGCGGGCCTCGCCGCGGTCTACGTTGGCGCCCGCGGGGAGCTGGCGCTGTTTGACCCCGCCAGCGCGGGCGGCGGCGGCGGCGGCGGCGGCGGCGGCGGCGGCGGCGGCGGTGGCGCCGCCGACGGCCTCCGCGGCGCCCTGGACGTGCGCGGCGTGCCGGCGGTGGTCGCCGCCACCGACGCGGCGACGCGGGTGCTGGCCGTCGCGACCGCGCGGCGGTCTGCCGGGGGTGGGGGGGGGTGGGACACGGTCGTGCACGTGTACGATACGGGGTGACGGCGGGGGGAGCGTCGGCGGCGCGGGGGGGGGGGGGGGGGCCGAGGCGGCGTTGGGCGGCGCCTGTGCGCCGCGTGCGCGCCGCGCCCGTGTGTCCCCGACGCAGCCGCCCCGCGCGGTGGCCGCGGCCGCCGTCGCGGGCGGCCGCGCCGCGGCGGCCTGCTGGCGGCGGCCCGCGGCTCGCCGCGTTGCGCGGCGCAGCGCGGCGGGCGGGCGTGGGCGCGCGGGCACGGGCGAGCCGCGCGGCCGCGCGACGCCCCAGCGCCCGCCCCGCGCGGCGGCACGGCCGCCGCGCGCTCTGGTGGCTGCCGCTGCTGCGGCGGTGGCGGCGCGGGCTGGCGGCGCAGCGGCGCGCGCCCGCCGGCTCCCGCTCCTCCCTGCCGTCCCCACGCGGCGCTGCCGCCGTGCGGAGCCGCCCGTGGGCGGCCAACGGCCGGCGCGTCGGTCCGCAGCGACCGCCCGCAGGGGGCACCGCCCACCGCCACGCGCGGGGCCACGCTGCGCTGCGGGCACGGGATCGCCGCGCACCGCACCGGGCGGCCCGCGTGGCGGCCGCCGCTGGACGAGCGCGTGGCGGACTGGCGGCCGCCGCGGTCGACGGCGGGCCCTCTTCCACTGGCCGCGGTCGGCCGCGGTGCGCACGGCGCACACCGCACACGCGTGCAGGGGCGCCATGGGGTGGTGGGGGTACACACAGACACACCCGCGGGGCACCGTCCCGCCTTCCCCGACGGCGGCCAGCCGCAGACCCCCGCGGGTGCGCCCGCCGCGCGCCAGGCACTGGTGGTGCCACCCACCGCGTCACTCCAACGCCGCCAAAGGACGGGGGCAGCTGGGAGAGGCAGGGGGACCACGCGGGAGGGGAGGAAGCGGGGCGGTCGGCGGCGGGAAGGCGGGGGGGGGGGGGGGTGGGGTGGCTCGTTCGCAGCGGCGCTTCCGAGGCTGCACCGCCACTGCCCGCGTGCCTGGGAAGTGGACGGTGGGGGGCGCTGATGCGCCGCCGCTGGCCCACCCTCGTTGGCAGGGTGCGCGCGTGGTGGCACTGTCCGCGGCCGTCGCGGCGGCGGCCGCGACGGCGGCGACGGTGCTGCTGCGGCGGCCGCCCACCGGCGTCAGCGTCGCCCTCTCCTCGGCCACGCAGGTCGTGCCCGCGGCGGCAGGCGGCGCAGCCGCCGCCGCCGCCGCCGCCGCCGCCGCGCGCGCCGACAGCGACGCGCGGCGGTGGCCGCCGACGGCGTCCCGCGCGGCGCGCCTGTTCATGGGCGCCCCCGAGGTGGCGCTCGCGCTGGCGCACCTCTTCCCGGCCAACGCAACGGGGCCGCGGGTGTGCCTGGGGTGGGGGTCGGGCGGCAGCACCACCGCGTTTGCCGCGTCGGCGGACCGGGCGTCCGCCATCGAGCACAACCGTACGCTACGGTGCTTCGCGTCCAACGTTCCGCTCCCGTGCCGGCTCTCTCACGTCGCCGCTTGGTGGTTGGTGTACGGGGCGTCACGGGGGCACGCGAGTGCGGCCCGTGTGTGGGAGCATCACGCCAGACGCAGCAGAGAACCTCTGCAATGTACTGTCCTCTTCCAACCCTCTGCTGTTCTGGTCTTGTGGTCCTTGATGCCCGCATCCCCCCTTCTCTTTTGTACACCGTCCCAGCCGCGTGGTGCGCATCGGTAGCCGGCAACCTCACCGCCGCGGGCCTGTCCCCCGACCCCGTCACGCTCGTGTGCATCCCGACCGTCTTCCCCCCCCCCCCCGCCCACGCCGCCGCCGACGCCGACGGCACACCCGACCATTTCGCCGCCTACGTTGCCATCGTGGCGGCCCTGCCCGACGCCACCTTCACCGACGTCCTCATCGACGGCCGCGCGCGCGTCGCGTGCGCGCTGGCGGTGCTGCCACACCGGACGCCACCCTCGGCGGTGCTCCTCCTGCACGACGCGGAGCGGCACGTGCACGCGCCCATGTACGACTGGTACGACACGCTCGCGGTGAGCGCGGCGGCGCGCGGCCCGCCGCCGCGGCTGGCGGTGCCGCGGCGCAAGGCGCGGGCGCGCCTGCCGCCGCCGCTGCCCGTGTCGGCCGCGACCGCGCGGGCGCGCCTAGGAGCGCGTGCGGCGGGGCGAGTGGGTGGCGGCCGCGCCCGCCGAGATTGCCGCGCGCGTGCGGACGGGCGGGGGGGGGGGGGGGGGCGGTCGCGGGCGGGCGCGCCGGTGCCGCCGCCGCCGCCGCCGACGGCGCGCCGCCGTCGCGGTCGACGGGGGGGGGGCGTTGCCGCGGCGGCGCCGGCGGCGGCCGCGGTGGCGGGCGCGTCGGGGTGGCGCGGCCGCGCTCGCGCCGCGGCCACGGTCGCTGGGAAGGGTGGCGCGCGCCCGTGTCCCGCGGGCGCGGATGTTCTCCCCAACCTCGGGAGGGTGGGAACCGAGAGACACCGCGGTGGTGATGGGGGGGAGCGGGGGGCGGGCAGGGCAGAGGCGCCGGGGGGGGGGTGGCTGGCGTGCGCGGACGCCGGCCGCGCGTGGCGGCAATGGCAAAGGAGCGCCGCCACCGCGTCGCTGCGGAGCCAAGAGCCGGAACGGCACCCGACTGGGGCGACAAAGTGGCCCCCGTGACGCTGCGCCGCAAGCACGCAGTCGTCGGTCTCCTCCTCGACCGCGCGGCGGACGGGAAAACGCTTGCTTGCGCACCGAGTCGGATCTGGACGGTGCGGCAGCTCTGCCCACGCTCTTCCCGCTCCCCCAACAACGTCATCCCCCCCCCCCCCCCGCCGGCGCCGCGGCGACCACCGCGACGGCGGCGCGCTCCCCGTCCCCCCCCCCGTTCTCCCACGCCCCACCCATGGCCTCCCCGGCGGTGGCGTTTGCGCCGTCGACGCCGCCCCTCCCCAGCTGGCGTCGCAGCCGTGCGCGTCGCGCCCCCCCCCCGCCGGCCACGCGCCTCACGCCTTGGCGGCGTCGGCGGCTGGTGGCGGCGGCGACGGCTGCTGGGCCACCGGGGGCGGCGCCCGACCCCCCCGCTTCCCCCGCCGGGGCCGAGGCGGCGGCGGCGGCGGCGGCGGCGGCGGCGGCGGCGGCGACAGCGGCGGTCGTCCCCCCCCCCCCCCCGGCGCACTTTATCAACCTCACCAACGGCGTCGAGGTGCTCCCCGCCCTCGTCCCCGCCATCACCCCCCTGTCGTCGGTACGGTACACGCGCCTGCAGTCGTCGACGTGCGAGGCCGGCGACTTTGCGCGCATCCTCACCGACGCCGACGCGGGGCTGCTGATGCACGCCGCCCTCGGCGGCGCCGTCTACGTCTATGACCTGGGCAGCCGCAACGCCGCCCGGGGGGTGCCCCGGTCGCTGTGGTACGGCCTCCCGTTTGTGGCGTTTGCGGCCAACTACTTTTGGTACGACGTCGGGCGGCGGCCGCCGCCGGCCGACGCATCAGCGGCAGCGGCCGCGACGGCGGCGGCCAACGGCAGCAGCAGCAGCAGCCGCAGCAGCAGCCCCACCCCCGCCGACGATGACGATGGCATGGCGGGCGTGCCGCCCGTGTGGGTGCGCGGCCTCAACGTGGCGCGGCCGTGGCGTGACGCGTGCGCGCGGCTGGACCGGCGGGTCAAGAAGCGGATGCGCTACTACCGCCCGTTTGCGCGCGCGATGGGCTCCCCGCGCCCGCGCCTGTACGGCGTATACGGGCGCGCGACGGGGATGGACGGCCAAAAGGGGGCGTACGCCTCGCTCACCGCCGCGTGCTACGCCGCCGCCGCCGCTGCCGACGCCGACGCCGACGCCGACGCCGCCGTCACCGCCAATGGCTCCGACGGCGACGGCGGGGGCGGGGGGAGGGCGGGGGGGATGACGCCGCCACCCGCCGCCGCCTCGCCAGCGGCGTCGACCTCAGTCGCCGCGGCGGCCGCGGCGGCGGCGGCCGCAGACGCGGCCGCGGCCGTGACGGCGGCTGGCGGCACCGCCGCTGATGTGGCGGCCGCGGCCGAGGCGGCGGCGATGGAGGCGCGCCTGCGGGCGGTCGGCCTGCTTGTCTACCGGCCGGCCGCGACGGGGGCGGAGCTGGTGGCGGCGGCCGCGGCGCTGCCGCCGCGGCCGCCGCCGCCGGGGTCGCCGCCGTCGCCTGGGGAGGGGGGGGGGTTGCCGGAGAGGGCGGAGGCCCGGTAGCGAGGAGAGAGGTTGTGGGCTGCGGGGGAGCGGGCGGGGGGGGAGGGCGGGGGGGGGAGGGCGCGGCGGTGGCGGCTGGTGCGTCTGCTCGCCGCGCGCGGCGGGTGCGAGCGGCGGCGCGCTCGTCCGTGGCGGTGGTGGGTGGCGCAGCTTCCCACACGGAGGTTGGGGCGGTGCCAAGCGCGGGGCGCGTGGGGGAGGGCCGAGGAGGAAGGGGAGGTGGGGGGACGGAAGAGGGTGGGACGGCACGCCGCGTTGCTGCAGGGCGAGGCAGCATCGGACGGTACATGTGGAGCAGGGGGGGGGGGGGGGGTGACGGAGGGTGTCGCGTCGCCGCGGGCCGTTGACGATGCCGCCGCGCGGGTCACGCCAGCCGGCGCGCGCACGTGCCGCCGCCGCTGCTGCTCGTCGTGGCGGACCGGCGTGCGGCGGTCCCGCGCGGCGGCGGCGGCGCCCGCCGGTCAAAGCGGTGCGCGCGGGGCACGCGGCGGCTGGGCGATGGGCGGGCGGAGGACGGCGGCGGTGGCGGCGTCGCTTCTGTGCCGGTGGCCCCTGTGCGGAGGGGGCCGACGGTGACGTCGGGGGGGGGGGGACGGAGCGGGGCGGGGGAGGGCAGGAGAGGGCAGGGTGAAGGCGGCTGTCCGCCTTGGCTGCCTCTGCCGGTACCCCCCTGCGCGACCGTACGGGCGGTGCGCGTCGGCGGCGGCGGCGGGCTGGGCAGCGCCGGCGGCCCCCCCCGACGCCCCGCTGCGCGCGGTCGCCGCCTGGCGCAGACGCGGGCGGTGGCCGCGGCGGGCGGGCGGCGGCGTCGGCGCGACGCGCCGGCAGCGTCGCGACGTCAACGCCGCCCGCTGCTGCGAAGCGCGTCCGGGGCGGGCAGGCGGCCTGTGACGCCGCCGCGCCGCGCGTCGACGGTGGCGTCGATGGCCGCGGCGGCCGCCCGCGGCGGTGGCGGTCGCGGTCGCGGCGCTTCACGGCGGGACCCGCAGACCGCCGCCCCGTCGCCGCCCGCCACCGCGTCCGCGATGCGGTCGGTGCGGCGGCGGCGGCGGCGGTGGCTGCACCGCGACAACCTCGGCGGGCACGCTCAGCTCTGACCGCGCCGGCGGGGCCGGGAAGAGGGGCGGCGGCGCCCCCACCGCCAGCACCCGGTCTCTGCGCACGTCCGCCAGCAGCACTGCCGCATCAGGGGGCACGTCAACGCCCAGCTTGAACCGCTGCACCCTCTGCTGCCAGGCAGCCACGTCGTCAGGGTCGGCTCCGCCCTGGTCGGCAGACACCCCCGCAGGGGGAACGCCCTCGGCGGCAGCGTCGGGCAACCCCGCGCGGGCGCCCGCCTCCCCCTCCGCGCCGCCGCCGCCACCGCAGGCGCGGGCAGCCGGCACGGGGACCCCTGAAGTCGCCGGCGTCGCCGCCGTCCGCCGCCGTCGGGATGCCCATCCCCCCCTGCCCTAGTGGCAGCGCGAACGCCCCCGCCCGCGCCGACGCCACCGCGTTGTATGCCACCGCGTGGAACCGCGGCGTCCGCAACACGTGCATGGCACCGCAGCGAGAGCCCCGCCCAGCGGCGCATGCCGCCTTGCCACCGCCACCCGCACCGCCATCACCTCTACAACCTCCACGGACAAAAAGACCATCGCCAGGGCGTTGAACGACACCCGCACGGACGTGAAAAGAACATCCTGCGCGTGGGGGCCGCGGAAGCAACAGAGCGCGGCGGCAAGGTCCAGCCGCACCTCCGCCGGCGCCAGCAGCTACTGCCCGTGAGGGGCCGTCACCCCCGTGTCGGTGATGACCAGACAAATGCCCGTCACCCCAAGCCCCAGCCGGTAGGAGGACACATATAGGAGCTGCGGCAGGGACAGGGAGGAAAGGACGACGGTCGGGCTGGTGCGGTGGTAGGGGCGCCCTGCGAGGGGGAGCCAGCCGGGCCGCGGGGAGGGGGTGATAGCTGGGCCGTAGGGCGCGGCCCCGACCCGCAGCGTCCCGTGCAGCAGCGGCGGCGGTGGCGGCGGCGGCACCGCGGCCGCCGCTCCCCCCCCCCACCTCGCTGCGCGCTGCTGGAAATATCCACCAGGCTCAAGTCATTGGCAATGGCCGGGCTGACCCTCCACAGCCGCCGCCAGCCGCCCCCCCCCCAGTCGCCCCCCCCAGCTAAAGCGAGTTCAGGTCCGTCGCCAGTCCTCGACTCTCACACCCCCGCCGCCGCCAGCTCCACGGGTGCAACAGGTACCACCGCCCCACCTCTGGTACTCAAGGCGGACACCCAAACCGCACCAGCGTATCCTTGGATAGACCAGCCTGGTCCAGGAACTGGCTCACTCCAAGAAAGTGTGACACCAAGTCCGGGAGCCACCCGCTTAAGTTAGAGCCGCCCAGCAGAACAGACTGTTTGCTGGCGCGCCCTGAATCGAACTCCACCCGACTGGGACTCGTGCTCCTGACGCCAAAGTTGTTGGGGTAGCGGTTGCCGTAGACAAAGATGATGTTGTCGAGCCACTTGTCCCGCATCTCAGCATCTTCCAGGACAGTGCTCTCCATCAGCTTCCAGGCCTTGTTGACGTCCGCCAGTGAGGGAGCTCCACTCCTACCCGCTCCACAGTCCTTGACTTGGTAGACCACCGCAATCACGTCACCCACCTTGAACCGCCCAAACGCCTGACTGACGAGGAAGAACTCCACCACGTCGCCAGCAGGTTGCAATGCCCGCGCTGCGCCGGAGTTTAAGCGGAAGACCACCTTGACAGCCTCTTTCAGGTGCTTGGTAGCGAGGTCCAGGGCCGTGGCCAAGGACGCCACCTCCACTCCCGACTCGCGAGCAATCGAGGCGTCCACCCGCACGTGGTTGAGGATGTCACCGCCTCCAACTCGCGGGGTTGCACGCGGGAGGGCCCATATATCCTTGAGGGGAACGGAGGAGTACTTGGCTGCGCGCTCCGCCCGGGCGTACGACCCCCCCCCACGCCGCCACCCCCACCACCGCCGCCACCGCCGCCGCCACCCCCACTGCCGTTTGCTCTTCTCGCCGATGCGGGACCCGCTCCGCCTGCTCGCCGTCGGTAGAGGGGCGGAGCACCCCGCTGCCGCGCCCCGCCGCGGCCGCGACTGGGCAGCCGGGCCGGTGGGGACCGCCGCCGCGGCAACGGCGGCGGCGGTCGAGGGGGGGGGAGGGGGGGGGACCGCGCCGCCGCGCGCCCGCCGGCCGTCGCCACCGGCGGGTCGGCCAAGACGGCGTTTTTTTGTGTTTTTTTTTTTTTTTCGCCGCCGCGCCGACGCTCGTCCCCGCACACGCAGCACGGGTCGGCCGGCCGGCCGACGGACTGCTGCCCGCACCGCGCGCCCGCGCCCGCGGACGCGTGTCGGCCGGTGGGGACGGGTGCAGACGCCCCGCGCGGCGGGTGCCGCCGCCGCCGGTCTGACCGGGGGGGGGGCGGATGCCGCCACCGGCCCGTGCGCGGGTGGCGGCCGCGGCGCGGGGACCGGCCCGGGGGGGAGCGGCGGCGGCGGCGGCGGCGGCGGCGGCGCGCGGCGGGCCGCCGCCCCGCCCGTCGCGGCGGCCGTGGCCCACCGGCGGCTGCGGCCACACCCCCCCCCCCACCGCCGCCGGCTGGCGTCACGCCCGCGGACCACCCCACGGTCGCGGCGCACGCCGGCGCCGCCCCATCCCGGGCACCACCGCCCCGTGCGTGCGGCCGGCGACGCGGCGGCGACGACGGCGCCCGCCCCGCCCCGCGCGCCCGCCGCGCGCGGCGGCGGCGCCCACGCCGCCCGCGCCACCAGTGCCGCCGCGGCCGGCGGGGCGGCGGCGGCGGCGGCGGCGGCAGCGACCGCCCCCCCCCCCCCGGCCGCCTCTTCCACCCGCCACCCACCGCGGCGGGCCACGCCCGCCGTCGAAAGAAGCAAAAAAAAAAAAAAAAAAAAAAAAAAAAAAAAAGCAAAGGCGGCCGCCGGCGTTCCCCCCCGCCCCCCCCCCCCCCACCCGCCCCAGCCCCGCGGCCGCGGGCGCCGTGCGCCCACGGACGCGTCACCGACCGGCCGCCCCCCCCCCCCACCCCCCCCCCCCCCCTGTTGGGTCCGCGTGCGGCCCGCCGCGGCCACTCCCCGCCGCGGCTTCCCCCCCCCGGCCGCTACGTGTGGCGGCGGCCGCGGCGGGCAGGCCGCATGGCCGGCGGTGGGCGCGGCGACCGCGCGGCGGGTAGCCGCTAGCTAGGCGCTGGCCGCCGCCGCCGCCGCCGCCGCCACCACGGCGGTGGCGGCCCGCCACACCCCACCCGCCGCGACGCGAGCCGCCGCCGCCGCCGCCGGCTGGCCGTCACGGCCTCGCCGCGGGGCCGCCCCGACGGTGCCGCCGCCGCCACCGCCGCCGCCGCCGCCGCCGCCGCCGCGTGCCGCCGCCGCCGCCGCCGCCGCCGCCGCGGCGGCGGCGCCACCGCGGCGGCGGCGGCGGCGGCGCATTGCTGGCGGCGCGGCCGGGCGGCCGACACGCGGCGCGGCGCGGGGGGGAGGGGAGGGGGAACGACCCCCCGCGGCGGGGCGCCCCACGGGCGCCTGCCGAGCCGCGGCCGGCGGCGGCGTGTCGCCGCGCGCGCGGCCGAGTCGCGGCGCTCCACCCCCCCGCGCCCGTGCCCCAAACAGCGGCCGCCCGTCGGCGGCGGTGGCGCCCACACGCCCGCATCGTCGGGCCGCGGGGCATGGGGCGCACCCCCCCCCCCCCCCCCCCCCCCCTCGCTGCCCAGTGTTCCCACCGCCGACCCCGCGCGGGCGGTCGCGGCGCACGCGGCGGCGGCGGCGACTGCATGGCGGCCGCCCGCCGCGGCGGCGGCCGCTCGCGGCGGCGCGTCGCGGCCGCCCGCCGCGTCGACGCGGCGGCGGCAGCCGCCATGGCCGCCCGCCCGGCGTGCCGCGCCGCCGCGGCGGCGGCCGCGCCGCCGCGCGCCCGCCGCGGCGGGCGCCCGCCGCGGTGACCGCCGCCGCCACAGACGCCTGTCTGCTCTGGCCGGCGGCCGTCCACACCTCCCCCCCCTCCAAACCCAACCCCGCGACGGGACGGGTTGGCCGCCGGCCGGCCGGCGGGTCGCGCCGGGGCCGCCCCGTCGCCGCGCCGCGCCATCCCCACACCCGCCCCCCACCCGACCGACCACCGGCACGGCGACGCCGACACCCCCCGTCGGCGGCCGCCGCGGGCGAGCCCACCCCCCCACCCCCCCCCCCCCCTCACCCCCCCCCGCCGCCGCCGCGCCCGCCCGCCCGCCCGCCCGCCCGCCCGCCCGCCACGCGTCCCGTGCGGTCGGCCTGGCGGCACGGCGGCGGCGGCCACCGCCACCGCGGGCGCGAGGGGGGGGGGGGGAGGGCGGAGGGGCGCCCGCCGCACCGCCAACCCCCACGCGCGCGCACCCACCGACGCACGGGACCGCCCGTACACGGCGGGGGCGGGCGCAGCGGGGGGTGGGAAGAGCGGGGTGGCAGCAGGGTGGCCAGCGCCCTCCCCCCCCCCCCCCCCCCCCCCCCCTCCCCCCCCCGCAACGGCTCACCGCCCAGTGCCGCCACCCCCCCCCCGCCCACCCCCCCCCCCCAGTGACACCCCCCCACCGCGGCGGCCGCGACGCACCGCGCGGCGCGGCACGGCGCGGCTGGCGCCGCTCGACGCTCGCCTGGGGCGCCGGGGGGGGGTGGGGACGGGGGAAAGAGGCGGCGCCGGCTACCGGCTGGCCTGTGGCAGGGGGGGGGGGGGGGGAGCCGCAGACGCGGAGCGCCCGCGGCGGGGGGGGGGTGGGGGGGGGGGGGGGCGCCGGGGGTGCCACTGGCGTCGGCCGTGCCGCCCGCCGCGGGTGGCACGCGCGGCCGCCGCCGGCCAGTGGCGGGGGCGTGGCGAGCGGTGGGGGGTAGGGGCGGCGGAGGGGGGGAGAGGACCGCGGCGGCCGCCACCGCCACCGCCGCCACCGCCGCCGCCGCCGCCGCCACCGCCACCGCCGCCGCCGCCGCCGCCACCCCTGCCGCCACCGCCACCGCCACGGTCGTCACCGGCGGTCCCCTCCCCCCCCCCCCCCCCGCTGTTGCCGTGTGCACTCGTGCCGCCACTGGTCGGCACCTGCGGCAGCGGCGGCTGGCGTTGCCCGCCGCCAGCAACGAGGGCGGCGGGGGGGGGGGGGGGGGGTGGGGGGTGGTGCAGGGGGGGGGGGGGGGCGTCCCCGTCCCCCGCCCCCGCCCCCGCGCGCGCGCGCGGCGCGGGCGTGGCGGCGGCGGCGGCGGCGGGGGGGGGGGGGGGGGGGGGGGGGGAGCGCCTCGTCCGGCGGCGGCGGCGCGCAGCTCGCGCGCGGCCGGCCCGCCGCTGCCGGCGGCGGCCGCGGCGTGGTGCCGCTGCCGCGCCGCGCCGCGCCGCGGCCGCCACCCACCGTGCCGGGGTGGCGGGCCGCGTCGGCCGTTGCGGGCGGGCGTCCCCCGCCACCGCGCCCTATCCACCGCGCCCTACCCACCGCGGCCGCGCCCCCCCCCCCCCCGCTCCCGTCTACGTTTTTTTTTTTTTTTTGGCATCTCTTCTGCGCGGCCGCCACGCGGAACCCGCCACGCCGCGGCGCCCCACCCCTGCCACCACCGCCCACACTCCACTCTACACGTACGCCTTTCCCCCCCCGCCCCCCACCTCCCACGGGCGCGGCCGCCCAGCGCGCGCGTTTCCCCCCTCCCCCGCGGTCACGGTGGTGTGCCCGCCGCTGGTGTGTGGCCGTGTCCCTCTTTTTTTTTTTTTTTTTTTTTTCTTTCTTTTTTTGTTGTTTTTGCCCAAAAGGGGCGCGCGCTCGCGGGGAAGAGGGGGGAGCGGTGGGCGGTCGGGGGGGTGGGTGGGGGGGGGGTGGGGGGGGGGAAAAGGGCACCGCCGACCCCGCGCCGCCGCCGCGGCCGCCCCCGCCGCCGGGCACGATGGAGTCGGCGCTCGCCGCGACGCGGGGCTTCCACGTTGACTGGCGCGTCGCGGCCAAGCACACGGTCTACGCGCCCGACGGGAGCGCGCACGCGTTCCACCGGCTGTACACGCCGGCCGGCGCGCCGCCGCCGCCGCTGGCGCCGTCGCCGCCGCCGCTGCCGCTGCCGCCGCCGCCGCCGCCGCCGCCGCCGCCGCCGCCGCCGCCACCCGCCGTCGTTGCCGCGCACGGCGGGGTCTCCGCCGCCGCCGCCGCCGCCGCCACCGCCGCGGCGGTCGCCTCTGCCGACGCTGCCGCGGCGGCGGCGGCGGCGGCGGCGGCGGCGGCGGCGGCGGCGGCGACGCCGCAGCCGCTGGTGCTGGTCTTCCTCCCCACCCTCGACGCGGCCTCCCCCTGCGGGGACATCCCGCCGCTGGCGCTGTCCACCCTCCCGCCGCCCCACCCGCGGATGCTCTTCATCGCCGACGCGACGCCCGCCGCGGCGCGCGCCTACCTCGCCCGCTACGCGGCGGGCTCCCGCTTCCCGGGCGCCCTCTACGTGGACCCGGGGGGGGCCGTCTACGGCGCGTTTGGCCTCGGCCGCCTCCGCGAGGGGGGGGGGGGATGTGGGGGCGCCTGGGGGGGGTCGCCCGCGTCGGCGCCAGCAACGCGGGCGCGCTCCTCGCGCTGCGCGTGTGGGGGGATGGGGGGGGGGGGGGCGCCGACGAGCCCGCCGCCCCGCCGCCGCCGCCACCGCCGGGGGGGGGGGGGGGGGGGGGTGCATGCCCCGCCGCCGGTGGCCGCGACGCCGCCGCCCCGGCCGACCCGCCCGGCAGCAGCGGCGGCGTCGCGTCGGCGGCGGTGGCGGCGGCGGTGGCGGGCGCGGTCGGCGCGGCGGCGCACCGGCGGAGTGGCCGCCTCGGCGGGCGCGGCGGCGACCGCCGGGCGGGGGGCGGCAGCGTCGACGCGGGGGGGGGGGGGGGGGGGGGGGGTCGACTACCGCCGCCGCGTGTCGTCGGGCAGCAGCAGTGGGGGGGGGGCCGCCGGCGGCCTGCTGCCAGTCGCGGACGGTGGCGCGTTTGTGTCGCACTCGGCGAGTACGGGGAGTATTCACCCGGCGGGCGGCGGTGGGGGTGGGGGTGGGGGTGGGGGTGGGGGTGGTGGTGGGGGCGGCGGCGGCCGCCACGGCCGTGGCCTCGGTGGCAGTGGCGGCGGCGGCGGCGGCCTCCGCCGCCGCGACGCGGCGGGCCGCCGCACCGCCAGCACCGACGGCGTGGCCGGCACGCCGTGCGCGGCGGCCGCGGCGGGCGGCTGGCGGCAGTCGGCCACGCTCGTCCTCTACCCACCCGCCGCGGCGGTGGCGGGCGGCAGCAGCGGCGCGACGACCTCCTACTTTGGGCCGCTCGTCGTCCACGCGGTCGTCCACGCGAGCGCCTACACCGCCGCGTCGGTGGCGGCCGTCGCGGCGTGTCTGGGGGGTGCCGCGGGGGGGGGGGGGGGGGCGCCGCCGCCACCGCCACCGCCGCGGCCGCCGCCGCGGGGGGGGTGCCGGGCATTTCGCGGGGGGGGGGGGGGTGGGGGGGGTGGGCGCCGTGGGGGGGGGGGGGGGGGGGGGGGGGGGGGGTTGAGCCGCCCCGACCGCGCCGACGTGGACATCCGCAAGCTCCTCGCGGGGCACTATGGGCGGCGGCGCAAGGCGGCGCGCCGTCGGGCGGCGGCGCAAGGTGGGGGGGGGGTGGGGGGGGGGGGGGGGGGGGGTCGCCGCCATGGACGCGGTTGGGGGGGGGGGGGGGGGTCGGCGTTGGCGCCGCCCGCCGCCGACGCCCGCGGCGGCGTCGCTGGCGGCGGCGGCGGCGGCGGCGGCGGCGGCGGCGGCGGCGGCGGCGGCGGCGGCGTGTATGGCCCCGCGGGCGCGCCCGTCGGCGGCGACCGCGGCGACCGCGGCGACCGCGCGGCGGTGGGTGTGGCGGCGGCGGCCGCCGCGGGCGCCGCGTCGCGGCCACGGCACCGGGCGGGGGTGGCGGCGGCGGCGGCGGCGGCGGCGGACGCGGCGGGCGGCGGGCGGCGGCACTCGCCGCCGCGGCGGCCGCTGCTGGCCAGCCCGGCGCGGTCGCCGCCCCCCCCCCGTGGGGGCCCCGCCGCCGGCGGCGGCGGCGGCGGCGGCGGCGGCGGCGGCGGCTTCCCCCCCGCCGCCGCCGCCGCCGCCACCGCCGCACCAGCGCTGCCGCCGTCGGCGCCGACGCCCGCCGCCGCCGCCATTGCCGCGGCGGTCGCGGCGGCCGCGGCGGCCGGCACGGAGCGGCGGCCGCTGCGCGCGGCGGCCGCGCCGCCGCCACGGTCGCCACCACCACCACCACCACCACCACCACCACCACCACCACCACCGCCGCCACCGCCGCCGGTACCACCGGCGGTGGCGGCGGCGGCGGCGGCGGCGGCGGCGGCGGCGGCGGCGACGCGGCGGAGCCACCACGCGGGCCGGCCGGCGTGGCCGTCGCCGCCGGCGGTGGCGGCGGCGCGGCGGGCGCCGCCGCGGCGGCTGCCATCGTCGGATAGCCGGTACGCGAGCTTGCGGGCGCGCGTCATGGACGGGTGGGGGGCGTGAGGGGGCACAGCGGGGGGGGGGGAGGGGGGGGAGTGGGGGGGTGGGGGTGGAGCCGACGCCGTGCGACGGCGAGGGGGCGTTGGGGGGGGGGGGGGGGGGGTGGATGGCCGCCGGTGCGGCGGGGCGGCGACGTGCGTTTGGGAGGGGGGGGCGCCACCACGGGCGGAGGGGGGTGAGGGGGGACGAGTGGGGGGGGGGGGGGGGGCGGGTCCCCGCGTGGGCGTGCGTCGGCCCCAGCCCGGCGGCGGCGGCCGTCGCGGCGGCTGTGCCTGCGTGCGGTGCCCGCAGGGGCGCCGCGGTTGGCCGCGTCGGCGGCTGGCGGCGGCGGCGTGCCGCGCCGTCGCCGCCCCGCGCGCGCCCTGCCCGTGCCGCCGCCGCCGCGCGGGTGCCGCCGCGCGTCCCGCGGCGGCGCCGCCGCCGCGTGCCGCCCCTTGCCCGGCGGGCGCCGCCCCGCCAGGCCACCACCGCGGCCGGGAGGCGGCCGCCGCCGCCGCGCGCGCGCGCCGCCGCGTGCCGCCGCGCGCCGCCGCGCGTGCGGCCGCGCGCTCCGCCGCGTGCCGGCGGCGGCTGCCGCCCGCTACTCCGCGGGGCGCCGCCGGCCGCCGTTGGCGGCGGCGGCTCACCGCGGCCGCCGCCAACCGCCGCCGTCGTCGCCAGCGTGCCGCCGCCGCCGCTGCGATCGTGTCGACCGCACGCGGTGCGGCCACGGCGGCCCGCCACCGCCGCTGCCGCGCGGTGCAGTGTCTGTGGGACGTGTTCCTCTGGTGTGGGTGGCCGCCGCTGCTGGGGACCAGCTGCGGGGGGGACGGAGGAGGGGAGGGCGCACCGCGGGTGGTCCTTCCCGTCCCGCCCCCGCCTGGTCCGCATTCGCGGCTGTTGGTCAATGGTCGTCTGCGCACCCCCGCGGGGGGGCTGCGGTGGGCACGGTGTTTGCGCGCGTCGCGGCCGACCCCTGCTCCCCCCGCCCCCCGACCTCTGCGCCGTGCGTGCGCCGTGCGGGGCAGAGGGCGGCGGCGGCCACACCCTGTGGTCGTGTTGTTATCCTTTAGTCTTGGATTCCTCCCGGGTCGCAGCCGGCGGCGCTCCATTGCTGCGTGACCTGTCACCGCTGTACGTCCGCAAGGCAATTGGGAGGGTGGCCTGGGGGAGAGGGCGTCGGCCCGCCGTCGTGTCGGACCGGCCAGTGTCGCTGCTGGTAGGCGCGCCGACCGCCGGTGCGGCGGCCGCGCGCGTGACATCACGTGGTTCACTGGGGCGCTATCCTGTACACGGCTTTGTGCCACGCGTGCCGCGTTGTTCCTCCCAGCCTCAGACGCGCGGCGTCCGCGGATCGACGGCGGGCGGCACGGGCGGTGCTCCCGTCTGGTCGACGCTCCCGCCCGGCTCGCGTCCGACCGCGCGCGGCACCACGTGGTCCACTGGGGTTGCGACCCGCGGGGCGCCGCGGTGTACCCGCCTCTGTGCCAGCCGCGCCCGCCCGTTTACCTCGTCGCTCCGCCCTCCAGAGACGCGCGGCGGCCACTATGGGCACACACGGCGTGGACGCGCTGACGGCGCCAACCCCTCTTTGGAAAGCAGACGCAGCAGGGAGACACGCCCGCCTGGACCACGCCCGCTAGCGCTCCAGCTGGCGGCACACGCAGCGCGCGCGCGGGCGGCACCGCTGCGCCAGCTGGTACACCACCGCGCCGCAACCCTTTCGTGCAAGGACGGCAAGGACGCACGCGCCGCCCGTGCGTCTGGTCGTTGATCCATGTGCAGATCACTCCAGTGGGAGCCGCGCTCAACGGCCGTGCTGGCTGCGTCCGTTGCGCCAACGTGGGCGTAATTGGCCATCCTGCCACTGTCAGGACTAGGTGGCGTGCGATCTAGCCCACGTGCCGCGCGTGACACGGTTGGCCCCCCGCCCCCCCCCCCCCCCCCCCCCCGCCCGCGCGGCGACGGCAGCGTCCAACCCTCGGGTCGACACAGCCGCGGCGAGCCGGGGGGTGGGAGGAGGTAGATGCCACCCCACTGTGCGCGCCTGCAGCGGCGGACAGCGGTTCTTCTTTTTCGTGGACGCCAGGAAAGAGGGCCGGCCCCTGCTGTGCCGCCGTCGCCCCTGACGGTGTCACGGTGGGGTAGATGGCGACCTCGCCCACCGGCGCAGCAGCCGGTGGGTGGGGTCTATAAGACCTTCCCCGGTCGGCCTTGCACGTTCCCCGCAGCCCGGCCTCAACACAACCCCACCTCGACACCCCGGCACTTCTAGTGCATCCTCACCGCTTGCTGGTTCTTCCGCGCAGAACCGCTTCTCACCGCCTGCGCCCGCTTCCTTCCCATCCATACGCGCCCCCTGGCCCCCAACTCGTATCCCCATGGGCATCCCCCGAACCATCGCCGCCGCGGCGGCGATGCTGGCCGCCGCCGCCACCACCGTCGCGGCCGCCAAGACCGACGCCAAGTGGTCCTACGTCAACGGCCCGACCGGCCCCGCCCACTGGGGCGAGCTGAGCCCCGCTAGTGAGTACGCGGGCTGCGCGGTGGGCGTGCCGCACCAGAGCCCGATCAACGTGCCGGCCAAGGCGCTGCGCTCCACGTCGGGGCGGTCGTCGCTGGGCGACGTGACCACTCTCCACCATACCCGCCTAACGCTGGAGCCGTCCACCCACAGTGTGCACTTTGAGTGCCCCGAGGCAAAGGCGGCGGGGGGTCACAAGCCCCACCTCTGTGGGGTTACTCACTGGGATGGCCGCGAGTTTCATCTAAGCAATGTTCACGTACGTTGGCAGCACAAGGTGGGCGGCGTTGTGTACCTCTGCTGTGGAACTTTCTTGACGTCGCCTTGGTGATATGTGGTATCTGTGCCTCGTTTTACGCAAGGCCGTGGCTTGGGTGGCTGTGCGCTGCATCTCGGCCGCTCGGCCTGACAGTGACTAACGGACCTGGAGGACGAAGACCGCGGCCTCATCGTCTTATTGTTTGCTTTGGACGTTTCACTCTATAACGTGCCGCGCGCTGGGGCACGGCCACAGTTCCACGAGACGTCTGAACATACGTGGGGTGATCGTGCCGTCCGCCCCCTTGCTGAGATGCATCTGGAGCACGCTGCCGTCGACGGTGGGGCAGGACTGGTCGTGGCAGTTCCCCTGCACGACCGCTCGCTGCCTGTGATGGGCAAGGACTACCACCAGAGCGATAGCGACAGCGATAGTGACAGCGACAGTGACAGCGACAGTGACGACGACGACAACAAATACCACAACGGAGAGGCGTCGCGATTGGCGCTGGCAGACGCTGTCGCGGAGCTGGTGCGGACGGGCAACCGCAAGGGCGGCGCCGCGGGTCACCACAAGGACCGCGGCCACAACCACGTCCTCGAGCACTTCGTCGCCGCCTCCGAGGCGGGCCACGGCGCGGCTGTACAGATGAACCACAAGGCCTGGAAGGCGCTCGTGGACGCGCACGCCGGGTACTGCGCCTACACGGGCAGCACGACGACGCCAGGGTGCGTCGCCGGCATCACGTGGCTCGTGTCGACGACGCCGACCCACATTTCCGCGTCGCAGGCGGCGCGGCTGCTGTCGGCCAACTCGCCGGGCTCCCCCACCACCGCTCGGCCGGTACAGCCGCTGCAAAAGCGGCGGGTGATGTGCTCGCTGGGGCGCCGCCCGGGGGGGGCGGGGCACCTGCACTGACGGGCAGTGGCAGTCGCGGACAGCTGGAGCAGAGGCGTCTGCCGCCTACGTCGCCGCGCAGAGTACGAGCTGTATTTACTTGTTAACTGAGAGACACGTGTGTGATTGAGTATGGGTGACCTTAGGTAGAAAAATAGACTAATGCAGCATAGGCTGTTTCAGTTCCTAATGCGATTCGCGGACTGGACGCGGGAAGGGCGCACCGGCTTCACGACATCGCATGCCCGTGTAGGGCTCGACTCTGGAACGGCCGTCTGGCCCTGGGTCAACCCCGCCTAAGAGGTCGGAGGGGCAGAGTGCGGGGTGTTTTTACACATGACGGACCTGGCTAGTCTTTGATGCCCGTCTCGCGGAAGATGTCCCGCCAGAGGCGGTTCATAGCCGCTGCTAGATGATCCTCAGTTTTTTCCTTGGACAGAGCACACGCACAGAGAGGACGCCACCGATTCGGAAAGTTGGAACGCAGCCGCGGCGCCCTTTCGGAGGTGGCCAGCATCTCGGCATGTCAGGCAATGCATGCTTGCCGGCGCTATCCAGTCAGTCAAGGTGCTTTGGTCTAGGTGACGCGCAGCGGACCATCATGCCGGGTAGGGGGCACGGCGCCCCATCTTGCTCCCGCCATAGTACGTGCACACACGCCGTTGTGGGGGGGTTTGCTGGGCCGCCCACGGTGAGCAACGGCGCAGCGACCAGCGCACAGGTGGCTACAGCTGGGCGGCTGGTGTAGGAGCGGCAGGTCGGGAACAGCTCACAGAACAGCTCTCTCCTCTGGCCAAGGCGCGGGTACCCGCGTCGTCGTCGTCTATCCACATGCCCCATTCGCTCACTCGACTTCCTGGACACGGCACCATGTCATCGGGAACAAGGACCACCATGCACGCTCCGCGGATCCGTATCCCGCTCGAGCAAGATGCGCGTCGGAGACTGACGATTGGTCGTGTGGTGCCACAGAGATATTCCTGAACCGCAAGGGGCTTAACCCACAAAGTACAGTCCTCATCAGACACACAAAAAAAACGCAAGAGGACCAGGGCCACACCCCTCCATCCACTCAGGATCGGGCGGCAGCCAGTGGACTATGGCCAGCTTAGCCCAAAAGACCCTGCTAGGTCCACTGGTCGTCCTCCGGAAAGAGCCTCTTCGAGGTGGATGTATCATCATGAGATGATATCGAGCGAGCGAAGATGCACTCGTCGTCGATCACACCTTGCACGCAACGCACTCAAGACCTCCACCACATGGCCTTGGTGGCATTCCCAGGCGCCACCCGTGGCGAGCACGCTCCGCGGCGGGCCAGCAATGTGCCGCCGTCTGCTTCAACAGGGGCCTGGACCGGAAGGCCAGACGCATCGTCGAAAATGCTCGTCTGCGAACCTCGACCATTGGATGGCTGGGGTGCCGCCTCAAGGCACTTTGATTTGGTGGGTGCGGATCGTCGCGACGCCCTGAGCCACTTTTCGCTGGACAATTTGACCGGCAGCGGTGCCTGCAGGAGTACCGGGAGATCTCGACTAGACCCCACCTCTCGGCCCTGCGTGTGCGCCACACCCCGCACCAATTACATGCCACGCAAAGCTCATTCGCTGACTGTGTGAATGGTCAAACTTCCCGTCGGCGCCTTCCTCACATGACACCCTGTCCATCACCGTACTTTCGGCGTTGTCGGTTGATTTCGACGGGGGGCAGGTCCTCACAGGGCCAAGGCGTACAGTGCTAGGCGGTCCCCGCCTCCCCGCCGCCCCGTTTATTTTGTGCGCGTGGCCTGCCAGCAGGCCCCCCTGTTGCCACTGTGGCGGGCCGGGCCGGGGTGGGGAGGTGCGCTCCGTCCCCCGCGTCGGCTCCCGCGCGGGGCGGTGGGGGCTCGAAAGGCACCGCCAGGCGGCCACACGGGAAGACGGACCCCCCCTACACCAGGTTCAGCCAGCACGGGCACGTCGGTTGGCCAGGCGACGAGAGAGAGCCCCCCCAGTCCGCTGCGGCCGCCACCCACAAAAACAGCCGTCCAGCCGGCCTCTGCCATGCATGGTTTTGCCAGTCGCCCGCACCCACCGGCCCATGACATCAGACTGGGCGAACACAGGGGGGGGGCTTGCACCCAGCGCGCAATTGGACGGCCGCGCTCCTGGTAGGGGGGGGGGGGGGCCGACCAGATTGTACCCACGCCCGTCCGGCTGTAGTGCTGGCCGCCGCTGTAGGCCGGCTACCCCACCAGCCCACCACGCCCCCTCCCGCAGCGGCGAGCCTGTCGCCCATTGCCGAGCGTTCCGGAGAGGGGGGGGTGCGCGGGGGGGGGAGCACCGACCGGGCTGGTGGCCGTCCTGCCAACCGCGGCGGCCGTCGCGACCGTGGCACACCCACGGACCGACGTTGCGCGGCGCAGCGCCCTTTTGCCGCGCCTTTGCCGCCCGCCACCCGGTTGCCTCGGTTGCCTCGGCTGCCTTGGTCGCGTCGCCGCCTGCCTGCCCCCCCCCCCCCCCATCTCTTCCCCCCTCACGCGCTCCCGCCGCCCCCGCCTCTACCACCCGACCGCCGTTGGCGTCGTGGCGGAAGCGCCGCCGCCGGTCGTTGCGCGTCGTCAGCCGGTGAGTGGCCGGCCCGCGCGCCGCGGTGACTTGCTCCCGTCGGTGGCTGTGGTCCGTCGCCCTGCGCCGGGGGGGGGGGGGTAGCGGTGCCTCACCGTCGGTGGTCATCGTACGGGCTACTCGGCGCCGCCGTCCGCGGGCCTTGGTGGTTGGGAGGTGGGCTGGGAGCGGGGCGTGCGGGGCGCGGGCCGCGGCGACAGCGGCGTGTCCGTTGTGGCCAGCAGCCGAACCACCACGCACCGCGGGCCGGGCGCGTCGACCGGTAGGCGGCGAGGGTGTGTGCTGCTGCCGTGGTGTGTGGTGCGACGGCCGCCGTGTGGGTGTTGACGGCGTGCTCTTTACCGCAACGCCCGACGTGGCCGACGGTGCACCCAGCGGATTGGGTGCTGCCGGTGGCCGCGTCCACTCGCTGGCTCCCGCAGCGTCACTGGCCTCCGTTGGCGACGGCCACCCTTCATGGACGGCAGCGCACCCCTTCCCCCGAGCCTCGTTTATGAGGCGGAGGAGGTAGCTGCCCTTGCGCTACCCTCTGTTGCTCCGCCGCTGCCGTCTGTGCCGTCGCTGCTCTATTCTTTGGAGGCGCAAGCGGCGGCGGTCGAGACGCTCACGCCGCCGCCACCGTCTGCGTACGAGCCGGCGCCGCCTCAGCCCGTGTCACCGCCATCGCCGCCGCGCAAGGGGCCGCTGCGGAGCCACACCCCCATTGCGCTATGCGAGGCGAGCTTCACCACCACCGAGAGCGACCGGCGGCTCTCGGCGCGGCGTGAGTCGGCAGCGTCGACCGATATGGAGGGGCGGGGTGCAGACGGTGGCCGGCCTCGGCGGCCGAGCCATGCTGGCTCGGCCACCTCGTCAGGATCGACAGAGGGAAACACCCAGCCGGACCAGGCTGTGCCATCCGTGGCGGCGCCATCGGTGGCGGCGCCAGCAGCGCCGTTGGTAACGGCAGACGCCGGGGCGGCGGTGGCTGGTGCCGGGGTGGCCGCGGAGGTGGTCAGCAAGGGACGGCCGTGTCATGTTGAGTCCTTCGCGTCTGAAATGCTGTTGGAGACAGCGGGCAGGGAACTGCCAGCCCTCGATCATCCCACCCCTGGGGCCATGGCTGAGCGGCCGCCACGGCTATCTGCGGCTCATGGGGGCGCCGCCGCATCTCGGCGATTGCCCAAAGGCCGCGTCTTTGTCTCTCGCGCCGGTGCGCGAGGCCCCCTGCTACTAAGCGAGACGCCCCACGCAGCGACGGACGTGACGTTGCCCATGGTGGCCTCTCGCCACGTGAGCTCTCATCTCCTTCGTCGTGTGACGAGCTCTCGTCACGGCCGCCGCCTGATGCCGTCCGTCTCATCGTCGCTGCGCGCGTCTGGGGCGCCGCCTTCGCAGGCGATGGGAGCCACCCTTTCGGTGGACACCCGCGATGGTGTGCCTCGGCCCGACCCAGCTGGCGTGGACGCGCTGGCAAAGGTGTATGAAGGCGCGATCCTTCAGCTGGCTGCGGCCGCCGCGGCCGACGCGCCGCAGTCGCTGCCGTCTCGGTCCCGGTGGCCTGTGTTTTGGGGCGCCCGCGGCCGCCGAAGCCCCAATAGGGACCGCTCGCCGCCGGGAATGCCAGGCGCATGTGGCGGCGCGCTTGACCGCTTGCCTCGTTCAGCAGCGCATCCGCAGCGGAACGATGACCGGCCGACGGCGGCTGTTGGTTCCTCGCCAAGGGGATCCCCTCCTTTCGATCCCATGGCGGTAGGTCCACGGGCAGGCGAGGCGGAGGAGCCGGTGGACTTTGCGATGGATGACTTCATCAGCTTCCTCGCTGCGGCCAACACCTCCCGCACGCCCTGGCTGCTCCGCTGGACGTCGCGAAGCCGGCGGGAGAAGCGCGCACGTGCTTCGACCGCTGCGGCGGCGGCGCAACAACCGCAGTTCAAGACCATCTCCGCTACCCGTGCGGCGGCGGCAGCGGCGGCTGCGGCATCGGCCGCCAATGGTGGGGACTGCCCCGGCGTTCTGGGTGCTGGTGTCGAGTCGACTTCTGCCGTCAAGCGGGGTCTCCGCGTCCTCGGTAGGCCATTTACGCGGCGTCCATGAGCGCTCGCGTCAACCCACGAGACCGTGTGGCCGGCCCCGGGGGGCTGGTTGGCGACTGACGAGTCTTGAACGCGGCCCGCTGCGGATCTTGGCTGCTTGACCGTGCTGGCTTCTGCTGGCAGCACTTGTGGCACGCCGACGGATGTCTTTGACTGTATGGCTCGCTCCATGGGCGTTTGTGACGACGCCTATCGTAGACGCGCTTGCTTTCTGGCACTCAAGTTTGCCTGTCACGCGCAACCGCACGACGTGCGCGTGCGCTCTCTTTCAACTGAGCCTCTCCCCTTGGTCAGTCTATCCTTTTCCTTTCTCCCTTTGCTCATCATACTGTAACTCCCGCCGCAGGTTGAGGATAAGGTTAGTGTGTAGCCTTGGACGTGTACAGTTTGTTGTGCCTCGCACTGGAATGCATGTACGCTTGCCCTCCGTGTACGATTACCCTCTCACCTAGCTCTGGTGCCTTGGTGCTCCTTGTTCGCTTTCTTTGCTCATCCACGCCCTTTTCGTCACGACGTGGATGAGTAAAGAACGTCAGCTCGGGCTCCAGGACCACTCCTGCATGAAATGTTGGATGGGCTTGCCTCGTCACCTGGCGGAACTCTGATGCCTTGAAACATCTCCCTCCGGTCCTTGCCCTGTACGAAGGGGGGTTACCCCGCCACCTCCGAGATACACACGTCCGCAGCTGGGGCAGTTCCCCTCCTCCTCGCGCATAATGCTTCACTAGTGCGTGAGAAGAGACACAAGACACGTGTGCTGTTACTTATATGTGCAACTCCCACTCTTTCGTTTGGCTGGGATCCGCCCCTCAACCATCGCACGCGGGTGATCCGACGGCCACCCCCCACCCCGCACTCTCCGCGCCCGTCTTTGGCCGGCCATCCCCCGCCTTCGTCCACCGTCGGGGATGTGCCTGCCGTGCTGCACCGTCGCTGATCGGCCGCCACCATGAGTGTTACTCGCGTCGCGGCTTTCGCCGCGTTTGCTGCGCCCGTCTGGTGCGCGCCGGTAGTGGTGGTAGGAATCCCTAGCGGCGGCGGCGCGCGCAACGGCTGCGGCCAGCATCGCCCGTGCGCCCGCCTTGCCTCGTCCATAGCCTCCGTTCCCGGTGTCACTGGCAGGCGAGACCCGCTCGCGCGGCGGCTGTCGGGGGTGCTTCCACGGCCGCGGCGGGCGTCGCCGCCACGGCGGCCGCCCCGTGGCGCCCGCGGCTCGTCGGCGTCAGCGTTCCCGCCGGCGTCGTCGTCGTCGTCGTCGCCGTCGCCGTCCATCCCCCCGGCCGGGGGTCTGCCCACCGTCTGGCCGCCCGCCATTGTACTGGTCATTGGGGGTCCCGGCAGCGGCAAGGGCACCCTCTCCGCCGCGCTCGCCACCCGCGCGGGCGCGGTGCACCTGTCGGCGGGGGAGCTGTTGCGTGCCGAGGCGGCGCGGCCGACCGCCGCCGGCGCCGCCATTGACGCCCTCCTCCGGCGGGGGGATATCGTGCCGTCCGAGGTGACCGTGCGCCTCCTGCACGAGGCGATGTGCCGAGCCGCAGGAGGGGGGGGTGGCGGCGGCGGCGGCGGCGGTGGCGGCGGCGACGACAACGGCGGCGGTGCCAGGGAGCGCGCAGACGGCGGTGGTGGCGGCGCCAGCGGCGGCGCGGCGTGGCGGTCTACCCGTTTCGTTGTTGACGGCTTCCCCCGCAACGGTTCCAACCGGGAGGCGTGGACGGCCGCCGGTGGCCGCCCCGCGGCGGTACTGGAGCTGGTAGTTCCCCCCGCGGTGCTGCGGTCGCGGCTGCTGGGCCGCGGCGAGGGCCGCGCCGACGACACGGCGAGTGTGGTTGAGCGGCGGCTGGCCGTGGCGGCCGCCGAAGGGGGGAGCGTCGCCAACTGGTACGAGGCAGAGGGGCTGTTGACCCGTCTGGACGGGGGCCAGAGGGTGGAGCAGGTGCTGGACGCCGCGCTGGCGGCACTGGAGGGGGTGGGTGGGTGGTCAGGGGAATGAGGAGAGGCGAGCGGATAGAAGCGGAGGGTGGGGAGTAGCGGAGAGCAGAGGGCTGGACCACGATGGACCGACTCAAATAAACGACAGACAACAGTGCACAAAAAAAGACACCAGAGAACCCCAGAAAAAAATGGCTGGGACGCAGACTTCACCTCAACGCAGCGGTACCGCCGTCTCTATCGTCACCACACTGCTGAGGGCCAGTTTCACCCATGCGGCTGTCCCAGCCCACCCCAACAATCTATCAACGAGCGACAACCGGCCCGCTGGCGCTCCTCAACCGGGACCAGCGGCCATGACGAGCGAGCGTCGCAGCGGCATGCATGGACAGGGGACAGCAGCGAGTGGTACCCGTCAGCTTGCCACCCTTTGCCCTCCGAGTCAGCGCGCTTCGTACTGGACAACGTTCTTGGTGCGGAGCTTGTAGAGGATGCGGCCGCCACACTTATTGCACTTGATGGGCTCCCCGGGGCGGAGGGTAACCAGCTCCTGGCAGGCTGCACGTGGGCGTGGCGGAAGGGAGGTTGGCAGATGACAAGTGACGACCGGAGGGGTGGGGGGGGGGGGCAGGGCAACCATGTGAACGAACGGTAGCAACAGTAGCACCAAAAACGGTGAGAAAACTGACCAGAGTTCTGGAACAAGAGCTGGCAACAAGACTCAGGTGCACAGAGTGGCGGCACGGCGTGCCGCGGAGATGGGAGACGTCCAGGTGCGGTGTGCAACGTACTGCCACTCCCGCATCGGTACTCAGTCATGATGACGAGTGGGCTGGTTCCGAAAGAAGAAGCTGGGCGTGTAGCAGCCGCCAGCCAGAAAAGGAGGAGGGTGAAGGGCGGAAAAAAGGATGACAAGGCGGCCAAGCGTGCGCACAGCGCCGTCGATGGCCTGCCGGACCGACGGCGACGCGGTCATGCTGGCATTCGTTGGAGCTGGTTTCCAAAAACGGCTGGTGTGGCCGGAAACGTGGCAGCGTGAATTACGGGTAAATTTACCTGGTCACCGCTGATGACCCCGCCCGGAAGCAGGTGTGTTGGCACGGCCAAGACACTCGGCACCTGGAAGACACTGCACCTTCGGGTGGGGAACCCCTCAGTCACGTGCGGCATGGACGTGTTTTGCCTTTGCAAGATGGCAGTTCGATGGTCCTCAGAGTGGACGTTTGCGCCGTGCTCGTATGTGCTTGTGTGGCGTTCGGAGAGTGCATGCGGGGACGTGGTGCTCGACCATGAGAACGGTCGTCACCTCAGGTATGAAAGAGACGGAGAGTCATGAGGTTGATGGGGTCGACTGTCTTCTGGCGGGTAACTAAGACAAAACGCATGTGCATGACAGCACACTACGCCCTCTACACGACAGATATCAGGCAGTCGAGCCAGACGCGCACAAGCCGCTATCCCATGCCCAAGCTCGCGTTTGTGAAGATGCCAGAAGCTTCAGCACGGCAGAGCGGGCGGCTGCCGCCGGCGCCTGCGACGATGGCGGCCCCGCCGGACGGTCCGCGTCGGCCGCCACCGGCGGCGTCGGCGCGCCTCGCAACATCCCCGCTCCACTCCTCACGTCCACCAGCTCCACCTGTCAGACAGTATGCCTCCCAGTCGACAGACGACAAGTGCACACGTCTTCAGGCCCTCGCAGCGCAAACCCAGTCACCAGAGACGCCGGCCTTGGACGATACCTGTGTCGACCACGTTAACCGGGTCAGTGCAAGGCACAGTTCGAGAGCAAAAGCGACGATACGAGCGCGGGCAACGGCAGCACGTCAGAAACCAGACCCGCCGGTTGTTACACGAAGCAAGTCGCACACCGTCGTCGGTTATCGCTGCCGTGGCTTCAGATATTTTCAAATAAGCATACTAGTTCGTTCATAATGCGCACTGTGATACACGCACTCAAAGAAGAGGTGTCATGATATGGTGTGTCATCCTTGCCACGGCAGGCAAAAAGAGTGGGACCTCGCGACGGTCTCTCTCACCGGCGCGCGCACAGAGCACGCATCGCCTTGTAGCGTAAACCGCCTTCGACACCCGCATGAGAACAAATACGATCAACATACCAGATGAGTACGACACCCAATTGTGGAAGGTGGGCCGGCGGGAAAGCGAACAAAGGCCAGACAGGGTCCAGGCGGGCTCCCCGTCGACATCATCCGTGGCACACATCTGAAGAGGCAATCAACCGGAGCCAGGGACAAGAGCGGCGCAGGAACATCTCGAATACACACAGTCGGGAAAGTCAGTGACCAACCAAGCATGGTGCGTTGGTGACCAATCGAATAGAGCGTCAAGCACAATCAGCAACACGGTGCGTGCGCGACGAGGTTCAGGCTGACCAGGTGAGTGGCCGTTTGACCAGATGTCTTCAACGGAGAGCAATGCCCTCTCAGAAGCAGAACTGGATTAAATGGGGTGCTTTCATCAGTACCCCGACGGCAGTAGGCCCGCACGCAGCCGTGGCCACACGGCAAGCGTTGCGCATCAATCAACGTACCATTGACCATAACGAAGGTGCACATCGACGACGGATCACAAGCACTAGTACTCCATCAAAGACGAGCGCCTGAATGAGAACAAACAGGATCTGACGACGTTGACGGCGGCGGTGGGCGCCCGTCGCCCGCCTGTCGTCGAGCCTATGGCATCGAAGATGATGAGCCCCAAGTACTGGACGTCGGGATCCGGACGTGAAGGTGACAAATCAATTTCGACCCGTCGTCGATTTCATGCACACTGCAGAGTTGTTGACACTTCATTGCATTTGTCTTGAATTTGATGCAGATATTTTTGATTGCTATCCAATTGCCTCGCCCCCAACGGGACCACACCAGCCACACAGTTCTTGCGCGCTGCAGACCGCAAGCCTCGGCTTTGTGGTGAGTGGGTTCATTGCGCTCCAGTTCGTGGTGGAAACGAGCGGATTGCGATGCGCCATCTCCGGGCAGGCGACCAATCACCCGCCAGAAGGCCAACGTCAAGGGCGGGGCGCGCCAGGTGGGAACGAGATATTCCGCTGTCGTGCGCACACAAGCCCATCAGACGCCACCTTCCTTTCCCTCCCATTCCCTACGTGGGGAAAATAGCTGTCTGTTTCTCGCTCGCGTCGGGGGTGCGCCAATGTGGAACCCGCACGTAGGGTGTGTTCGTCTTGCCCGCTTTCCGTGACCCGCGTGCCCCACAACACGTCTGCCTGCGTCGGCCCGAGGTTTTCCCGCCTACGGGTGCGTTGACCGTCTCTCCGTGCACCACGTCGACCGCCCCTTTTTTGACACCTACGTCTACTCTCTGTGGTCTGCCACCCACCACCACCACCCCCTCTTGTGCCACGAACCATGTCGCCACCTGTGCCCTCCTCGGCCCGTGTCTCGCCCAACCATCTTCCCCCGTGCTTCGCCGCCGCCCCCCCCATCGGCGCGCGTCGGCCACTCGGCTGTCCCGCCGTGGCCGCCGTGAGCCGAACTCCCCCCGCAGCCGCGCCGGCCGGCTCGTTTGTGGCTCACCCGCGGTTGGGTGGTGTCCGCGCCATGACTGCTGGCGTCTCTGGCCCCCTGGCCGTGCAGCAGCAGCGGCCACTGTCGCCAGCGCGGCGTGGGGGGGCGGCGCCGGCTTTGGCCGATGAGCGGCCACCAGCGACGGTACCCACCGCCGCGCAATCCCCTGCGGTTGGAGATTCGGACGGAAGGCGCCGGCGGAGCGCCGGCGGAAATGGCAGCACCAGCGCCGCGGACGCGTCGTGGAAGCGGGAGCAGCCAGTGGTCGCGGCGCGGGCTTCCGCTGCCGCGTCGTCTGGTGCCGCAGGCCGACGGCCCGACGTGGAGATTAGCAAGGCGGCGTGGAACAAGAGGGGCATCCGGTCGAGCATTCTCATCCGTGCGTCGCTGCCTACGGTGTGGTCGGCGCTGACAGACTACTCACGGCTGTCGACGTTTATCCCCAACTTGGCCTTCTCCAAGCAGCGCTTCCACCCGTCTGGCGGCATCCGGCTGGAGCAATGGGGCGTGCAGCGGATTGTGGGCTTTCAGTTCAAGGCTGCCGTTGTGCTCGACATGACAGAGGTGGGTGCCAATGACCCCAAGGAGCGGGCGATTGACTTTGAGCTGGCGTCGTCGCGGGACTTTGCAGCATTTTTCGGGTCGTGGCGGCTGAGCTCGGTGGAGGGGGGGGGCACGTGGCTCGAGTACGATGTCAACATCCAACCCAAGGGCCTTGTCCCAGTCAAGGCGGTAGAATGGCGAATCAAGGAAGATGTGCCCAGCAACTTGCTGGCTGTTCGGTCCTACTGCGAGCTTCTCGACCGGCGGAGCGCTGCGGCTGAGATGCGGCTGTCGGCTGAGAACCAGTCGTCCCGGAATCAGGGGATGAACGCTTGAAGGGGGCTTCGCGTAGGGAGGGCGGTTCGTCTGCAGCCCCCTGACAAATCGGTTGGTTGCCCTTTGTTTATTCTTTTTTTTGTACCAGACGCCTACACCATGTCTTATTCGGGGGTTGCTCTTCCATGTCAACACTGTGGCCTACTGGTGGTTGCTTTCTTGCTGGGGGAGGTCGGTGCTCAGGGTTGCGAAACGCGGTACCGACACCGCCACCGCCACCGCCCATGGCTACCGCCTGACCTTGCAAGCTTCTGTTGCCACGATAGCCTCCATGTCTGCCGCGCGCGGCAAGTGCTTGGTCGGCTTGCCGGCGATAGTGGGCGC
The DNA here is from genome assembly GCA_008729055.1 of Pyropia haitanensis. NCBI lineage: Eukaryota > Rhodophyta > Bangiophyceae > Bangiales > Bangiaceae > Pyropia > Pyropia haitanensis. The sequence goes on from SDUX01000002.1 coordinate 3,429,973, forward strand.
AGTCGTCCCGCAGTTGGTGTGAAGTCCACGTATCTCGCGGATGGTCGCCTCTGATGTTACCACCACTGCAGCTGCCGCCGCCGCCGCCGCCGCCGCCGCCGCCGTCTCCGCCGCCGCGGGCGGCTAGGAGTGGGGTGTGGTGTCAGGGCGGGGGTGTCTATCGTCCGAGCTCCTCGTTGCGGCCGGCGCAGCCACCCGCCAGCGCACCTTTTGCCGCCCGCCGCCAGCTCGCCTCGCCAACATCCACCGAACTCTGGTCATTACCCCCTCCTCCACCGTCCATTGTCATGCGATCTTGGGATTGTCCCTTTTCGCAAGCCGTCCTGCCGCCCCACCGCTGTTGCCAGTGGCGCGTTTCCCCCCTTTGCGCCTCCTTGTGTGCTCTCCTTGACTATGTCCCCCCTGCTGTTCCCCAATTCAGTCCGACTCCTTCCCCCGTCCACCTCCGCACGTGCTCCCCCCCCTCCGTACCCCCAACTGCCGCGCTAGCCACTGCTCTTGAGTCCACCATGGCGCTGGCAGAATGGCTGACCCATTGCGCAACCACCCCAGGTGCCGGCGCCTGCTGAGTGGCCGGCCGGCGGTGCCTGTACAGCAGGGACAAGCCCGCTTGGCGTTCGGCGTGCCATCGCCTGGCGACTGCCGTGGCGCCAGCTTCGCCAGCCACTGCGGCTAGGAGAGGAGGCGGTAGCGTGGCGGGCGCGTGACCGCGCGGGCGGTGTGCGCTCTTGGCAGGCGAGCGGTTTGGCGGCGGCGAGCGAGGAGCAGAGCCGGTGCAGGTGAGCGTGCAGTAGAGGGCATGGTCGAAACAGAGAAGGAGCGATCGTCTGCAACCATCCTCGTGCAGAGGCCCCCCACCTGGACGTTCACTGGCATGTGTCACTGACCGGTCCGATGGGGGAAATTTTTAGTTGGTACAAGACCAGCTCCACCCCTCCATCCACTGACACCGTGTCCAGAATACTTGTCACCTGGATCGCGTGGACGTCGGGTTGGCCAGTCCCAATCGATGACCAGACATTGCCTTCGCCCCCTCTGCGGACGGCGTCTGTCAAGGGAGCGACGGCCGCCTTCCCGGAGCAGCACCTCAAGTTCCCCTTCCTCTCATGCACACGTAAGGTAGTGGACCTTGCTCGCCAACACCAGAGGTCAGCGTGCAGTCATCGTTTGTGGCCGCGTCTACTGGGCACCCACCGCCGCTGCCCCTCCGCCCCCCCTCCTCCCTTCCCCCCTGCCCTACTTCCCCTGCGCCCTTGCCGCTGGTCATGACGTCGCCGGCAGCACCCAATGGATCCCCCCCGTCGGTGGGCCCACCCCTGCGCATGGTGCCCATCACGGAGGTCCCGTCCGGCGCGGCGTTTGTGCCCCGCGCCACCCGCGCGGCACCGCCGGTGCTCGTCAACAACGCCCCCTTCTCCGTCATCCACCACGTTGCGGTGCTGGCGGCCGACGGCGTCACCCCCCTGTACGACCTGCCCGCGGTAGCCGAGCCCCGCGGCGCCGTCGGCCTGCCCGTTGACCGGCGTGGCCGCGTCGGCCTCCTCCGCACCTACCGCCCCGTGCCGGCCACGTCGCCGGCGGCGTTTGAGTTTCCGTTGCCCGCGGCGGGCGGCCATGGGCTCGAGTCGATCGAGGCGCCGCGGGGGTTCCCCGAGGTGGACGAGGATGGCGCCGCCGCGGCGATGCGCGAGGTGGCGGAGGAGGTGGGCCTGCCGGCTGCGGCGGTGGGGGGCGTCCGCCCGCTCGGCTGGGTCAACGTCAACACGTCCGTGTACCTGTCGGACGTGCCCGTCTTTGCCGTGCGCGTGGGGCTGGTGGCCCAGCACGATGCCGTCGGCGGCGGGAGGGACGGCGACGACCCGCCGGGCGGCCCGCCGCTGCCGGCAGACCCCAACGAGGCCATCGCGGGGGTGGAGTGGTACGAGCCGTCAGCGCTGGCGGCGTTGGTCTCGTCGGGCGAGCTGCGGTGCGGGCTGACGCTCGCGGCACTCGCGTACGCGCTCGCCTGGGGCCCCAGCCGGCTGGCCGCGTTTGGCACCGCCGGCGGCGGCGGCGTCCACCCCCTGGATGGGCTGCTGCTGCCCGGTGGGAGCACCGGGCCGCCCACCGCGCCGCGGGGCTGGCTGGAGCGCCTCCTCGTCGAGGCATGGGAGCGGGGGGTGGCGGTGTCGCCGTCGCTGGCCGCGACCGCCGTCGTCGCGTGGCCCCGCGGCGGCGGGTCGGCCGGCGACGGCGCCGCGGCGGCGGCGGCGGCGGCTGCGGCGCTCGCGGCCATCATGGCCGCCACTGGTGACGCCCACCCCGACGGTGGGTGGGTGCTGCGGGTGCCCCTCGTGTATGACCACCACGCGGTCGGGCGGGTGCGGCTGGGTGGTGGCGTCGCGGCGCCACCGCTCGACCCCGTCGAGCCGACCGTCGCGGGGCGGCCACCAGCCGCCGACGCCACGGCCTCTGCCGCCGCGGCCGCCACGACCACCGGTGCCGACGGCGCTGATGGCGCGCCGGCCGTCGTGGGGGAGCTGCTGTGCACGCGCGGACGGGGGGGGGGGGGGGCGCGCCGCCGTTGCCGCGTGCTGCCGGTGACGGCGGCCGTACGGGGTGCGGCTGGACGGCTGTGCCGGGGGGGGACGGCCTGCCCGCGCGGCTGTCACGGCGGCTGCCGTCTGGCGTCTTGTCCGTGACGACCGACTGACAGAGGGCACGCCCGCCCGACGCGGGGCGGCAGACCATCCGCGCCGCCTGCCGCCGTGGCGGCGTGCCCCCGCCTGCCTCGAAGAGGTGGGCGGCACCCGGCACCGTGGCCGTGTCGCCACGCCCTCTTGCCGCGCGGTCGCGGCGGACCAGCCGGCCGCCGCGGCCGGCGGCGCCGACGGGAACCGCCGCCTTCGCGCTGCCCGTGCCGAGCGCTGCTTTTTTGGCCGCGGCGACGGTGGGCGGTGGCCGAGGGCGTCGCCGCCGGGTGCGCTTGGCCAGGATCGCCGCTGCCGTGGCGCGGCGGCCGCACGCGGCGACGCCCGGCGGGAGGGGACAAGGCGGTGCCTGCGGCTGCCCAGCAGACGAGCTGCGTGGACCTGGGGGAGGGGGGGAGTCCCGCCGCAAGGACGCGGAGACCCAGCCCCGTCGGGCCGCCGCTGCCCCGCGCAGTGCGGCTTGACGGGCGCTGCGCGGCTGCCGCCGCGCGCCGCGACGAGGGTCGCCGTTTGGGGAGGCGGGGGCCGGGCCGCCGCCGTGGTGGCCGCCCGCGTCACCCTCCCGGCGAGTGGGGCGGGGCCTCAACCGCACCGCGCGCGAACCGGGTGCACCTCCAGGACGCGTGGTGGCAACTGGGCGGTGGCGGCGCGGGCGGTGGATCGGGCGTGCCGTGTCCACCACTCACCACCCGCACGGCGCCGTTGCCCGCCCCGGCAGTGCCCATCGTCCATCGCCGAGGCAACGGCGACGGGGGTGGCGGGCCGTCAGGTGGCGGGCGCCTCCAGCTGGCGCCTCCATGGGTGACGGTACCGTACCGTCGGCGAACCCGCGGCCGAGGCGGGCGGTGAGCGCCCACCTTCCTCTTCTCTTCTGACGCGACGCGCCAAACTTGAAAACGTGTCACCAAAGTGATACTTTTGGGTGAACGATTCTGGGTGGGAGTACCGGACATGGTGTAAGTCAATATCAGGCGTCACTTGCCTGAAACGGCAGTCTCGACTCGGCTGCGTTGCCAAGAAGGGTGGGCTCCCTCCCGCGGGCATCCCCGTCACTCGGTCACGCTGGACCACGCCAGGCCACTTGGCTGAGCGCGGCGGCGCTCCACGGTGTGACTAGCACGTGGGCGCTGCGGCGGTGCTTGGCCACCACAACCTCGACCGCCTTGCCCCTGTCATTCCCCTTCCCCCCTACCCCCCTCTGCTCATCACCGTCGTGGAACCTCCCCCAGCGGAGGTGGCACCTGCATTCTTTCTTCCCTGCTCGGCGCGTCAATTATTTCGGTGGCGGTCGTAGCGGCCGGGGACTGGCGTGTCCCTGCTGCCCCCCTCCTCCTCCCCCGTGCTCCCGCCCTGGCCCTCCCTACACGCGCTCCCCCGCCGCGCTCCTTTCCCCCGCTTCCCGCCCCCCCTCGTCGGGCTTGCTTTTGGTCTGCTGGCTGGTTGATTTTTGGGCCCCTCCCTGAGTGCAGCCGGCGGGGCGGTCCGCCGCGGCCGTCCCGCCACGCGGGGGGCAGGGGGGGGGGGCGCCTTGCGGGTGGCGGTGTTGCTGCTGCGACGCAGCAAGTGGCGGTTGGGGGGGCGGCGGACGGCAGTGGCGGAGCGCGCCGCGACCAGCCGCGCTGGACTCGGGCGGCGGCGGCGGTTGTAGCCGCCGGCCGCGTCGTTGGCAGGCTGGCCGGCTGCTGGGACCGCCGCTGCGCTTTCCCCCTTCCCTTCTCCCCCCCTCGGACGTCGCCCCCCCCTCCCCGTGCACTCCCCGCCCGCGTTGGCACCCAGCTCATGTGGTGCGTGCGGCGGCTGCGGGGCCGAGCGTCTCTGCGTTGGGGGGGTTCCGCCTGCACGACCGCCGCCGCTGCTGCCGCTGCCTGCCGTCGGTGGTGCTGGCGCCGGCCGGCACGTCCTCGGCGCCGCCTGTCCGTGCGCGGGCGGCGGAAAATTGCGTCCGCCGCGGCCGGCGGCACGGCCGCCCGTGGCTGCCGGCCGGCGGGGCGTCCCGGCCGCGCGTAGCGGTGGGTAGGCGGCCCGTGCACCGGGGGAGCGGGGTGTGGCTCTCCGCTCTTGCGTTTTCTCTTTTGCCCGCGGCGCTCTCCCACGAGGTGCGCCCCCTTCCCCTCGGCTTGCTCCCGCTACACGTCGCCCGCGCACCTCCCGGGACACGCCTCTTCAATCGCTCTCCTGGCCGCAGGCCCCTCCCTTCCGCCCTCCCCTCCGTTGTCCCGAGTTTTGCTGCCGCTGCGTGTCGTCCCTGGTTAGCGTGGGCTGCGGTGGCCGTGGCGGTTGAGAAACGAGCTGCGGCCGGCCGAGAGGACCGGGCGCGCTTTGGCGCTACCCGCGCTGCTGGCAGGCGCGGCGGTCACCCCATCTCACCTCGACTCATTGCTGCGCACGCGCGGCGGCGGGCGGCACGACTGGGTACCCGCACGTCGCGTCGATTTCGGCGCCGTGTCCGTTGGGTGGGGGGGGGGCGATCCGGTGTTGGTAGGGTGCGTGCGGCCGTCTGGTGGCGGCACGGCTGTGACTTTGGGGGGCGGCCGCCGCTTTGGTCAGTCGCACCCCCGCGGGCAGCGCCAGGTGGCCCGCGACTGACGGGCGGGCGGGCGCGGTGTGGGGCTCGCCGGCAGCGCTTGGCCGTCGTGGCGGCGGCGTGTGGCTCCTGTGGTGATTGTGGTGGGTTGGTGGTGGGGGGACGCGACCGGCCGTGTCCGCGGTGGCGGTCTTGCGCGCCTGGAGCGCCCCGGCCGGTCGCTGCTGCTGCTGCCCTGTGGCGACCCGTCTGGACGCCAGCTTATCGTTGGGACAACGCGGTGGACGTGACACAACGTGGCTGGGCGTCTGAGGTACGCTGCTGCCGCCTGGGCCGAGTGCCCACCGCCCGCCGTGCCTGCTGTTCGCAGCTGTCGCCGCCGCTCTGTAGGCTCTTTTCGGCTCTGCTCGGCGCGTCGACAGCGGCCCCCCCCCGTGGCAGCGGGGCTCCGCCCCGGCAATGGTGCGCGTCGGCCCGTACGAGCTGGGCGCAACGCTCGGGCGGGGCAACTATGGGCTGGTTAAGTTGGCGGTCCACCGGGAGACGGGGGAGCAGTCGGCCATCAAGATTGTGAAGAAGGAGATGCTGGAGGACGATGGGGACTCGAACGTGGACATCAAGCGGGAGATTGGCATTATGAAGGCGCTTGACCACCCCAACATCGTGTCGCTTAAGGACGTGCTGTACAGTCCCAAGCGGGTGTTCATGGTGATGGAGCTGGTGCGCGGCGGCGAGCTGTTTGAGAGCATTGTGAAGAATGGCAAGCAGGACGAGGACGTGGCACGCAAGTACTTTCAGCAGCTCATCGACGCGGTACACTACTGCCACCACCGAGGGGTTTACCACAGGTACGTTGCAAGGTGTGGTGAGGGTTGCGGGTTTGGGGAGATAGCTCGAAGAGGATGTTTGGTTTGTTCGGCGTGACCAGCGGCTCGCAGGTGGGCGGGCTGGGTGTTTTGGTGGCGCTCCAGTTGAGGTCAGCACAGCTGTGACGTTTCACTGACCTCTGTCGATCACGGTACCTGCCGCTCTGATGGTTGGACTGTACTCTCTTTTCCTTTCGGCCGTGGTGCTCTGTTTCGCCGTGTCTCTGCTCTGGTTCGCGCTCGGCACCCACGCAGAGACCTCAAGCCCGAGAACCTGCTGCTCGGCACCAACGGGGAGCTCAAGATCACTGACTTTGGCTTCTCTGCCATGAAGGACTACGGGGCGCACCTGCTACACACCAATTGCGGATCACCCCACTACTGCGCCCCGGAGGTGTGGAATGGAAGTCAGGAGGGCTACGACGGCCGGAAAAACGACGCGTGGTCTTGTGGCGTCATTCTCTATGTGATGGTGACGGGTAAGCAGCCCTTTTACGACGATGATGACGACGTATTACTCGACAAGGTCAACGAGGGCACCGTGGACTACCCGTCCTACCTGACAACAGGATCGGTAGGCGTCAAGGACCTGATCACGCACTTGTTGGAGAAGAACCCGAAGAAGCGGTTCTCCCTCTCAAAGGTCAAGAAGCACCCATGGTTTACCGTGGGTTATGACTCTGAGTCGGACTCGCTGCTCAAACAACCATAGGCTGGGTGTGGTTGCCGATGTTCTTTCTTTTTTTGGTGACAGGTCGTTGCCGTCGCTTTTGTGCCAATCGATCGCCAGAGGAGGGGGAGGATGGGGAGGAAGATACTGCCGTTTGGTCTGCCTGGCCAGCCAGTTCCATCCACAAGATTCCGCTCACCAGTGGGTGTCCTCACCGCAGCGTCTGCCCACCGTACGTCAGGTGATTGGAACTGCCTCCCCGTGCTGTCACCGAGTCCACGCTTGAGCGTTGTTATGCGCCGCGCCAGCAGGTACGGTGAGCTCACCCTCCATCTCGTTTCCACCTTGGGTGCGTCTCGCCCGGCAGGCTCAAGCGGACCGCCTGTCTCTTGCTCCTCTGGGTGCTGTTGGTCGTCATCGTCACCACACGTGTTCCCCCAATGCGTCTCTTCGTGTCAGGGCCCGCGTACGGGCCGCCGCTCGGTCACGCAACTTAAAGGTGGGGGGAGGGCGGCGGTGGTGGAAGTGAAAGCCAAAATAGTCCCACCTGCTATCAAGAGAGGGGTACCCTTCCCACTCTTTCTCCCTGCAGCTCCACCTCCCCTTAGAGCTTTGGGTCCGGCGGCGGCACCTTGCAGCCCGCCTCGGACGCCAAACATGACGCCACACACGCGACGCTGTTGTAAATGGCTCCGTCCTCCCCATTCTTCTCCACGTAAAACTTGTTGCCGTACCGCGAGGCGAGGAGGCTCCAATACCGCGGCGGGGTCTTGCGCTGGATCACCTCGGCCGCGCCAACGTTCCACTTGAGCAGGTTGCCGCTGCCGCCAAAGTAGTCCGCCACGAGTACAATCGTGTTGTCATCGACGCCCCAATAGTCCACAATCGCGGACCCGGGGGTGGACGGGTAGCGCTGCGTGAGGATCCGCACCTTGATGCCCGTCCTGGCCTCGAGCGACGCGATCATGCGGCGGAGGCGGGCTTCCTCGCCTTCGGGCAGCCACTTTTCGAGGTCAATGATGGTCGTCATCGGTTGCGGCAGCAGCTGGGGGTTGTTGACGCCCTCGGGGCGGCCGGCGTGCGCGGGGGGGGGGGGGAGGGGGGAGGCCAGCCCTGCCGCCAGCGCGGCGCCAGCGGTGGTCGCCACCACCGACCGTAGCAGCGCCCGCCGGGTGGGCAGGCACGCCGCGGCCACCACGGTGGGGGCGCCCGCAGAGGAGGGGGCGGCGTCGTCGCCGCTCAGTGGGGGAGGGACAGAGGGAGGGGGGGCGCCAGACGGGCGTCCGCCCGTCGTCATGCCCCATCGAGGCAGCGCCGCGGCGCGGCAGCGCCTTGTCCACCCGGCCGCTGTGGGAAGAACGAAGGCTGCCATCGTCGGGGGAGGGGGGGAGGGAGCTTCAACGGGCGGGGATAGCGTGTCGGCGTGCGGATGTACGCGAGGCACAAGGGGTCAACCAGCCGGGATGGTGCGTCTGGTGGGAAGGGAGTTTGGCCGACGGCAACCGTGTCACTGTGAGCGTCAGGAATGGATCCGTATCCGTAGATGCCGGTATCTCCGAGGACATCTCAAGAGGGGAGATATCCAATGATGCTTGGTAAGTGTCAACTTGCGACGAGTCCCTGACTACGTTAACAATAAATGTGGCACACACTTGCCGCACGAAAGGAAAGCCCCTAGCCTTCGCTACGGTCGGTGTGTGCGCGCCCGCCGCAGCAGCTGCCGCGCATGATCGACCGTCGCCTCCAGGACCACGTCCACGAACGAATCGCCGACCGTGCCATTCTCACCGGGTAGGGCGGGCTCCTCACCAGTGGGGCGTGGTGCCGCCACTGCCGGCAGGTTCGCGGCGACCACCGGCGCGTCACGGGCACCAGCGTCCGCAGTGGTCGACGCCACCGCTGCCACCGCGGCCGCCGTCGGCGCTGCCAATGGAGTCGCTGCCGCTGCGCGCCAGTCCCGTGCGCGCACATCCCGGTCCGATTCGCCGGCGGCGGCAGCGGTGACACGGCCACCGTGGACCATCAGTGCCGATACAGGAGGCTCGGCCGCGTGCGCTGCTGCAGGAAGCTCGTTACCATTGGCCATGACAGTGGCAGCGGCGCGAACGCGGGCCAGCTCAACAACGCCCTCAAAGGAGGTGGCGGCGCGGTTGCGCTGCGCCACAGGCACAGGCGCTACGAGCGGCTGCGTCGCAGCCGCAGCCGGCACTGGCAGGGGTGGCATGGAAGAATTGGTCGATGGCGTCGGCAACGGCGGCCTGGGAGCGGTCTCTGGGACGGGCAGCGGCGGTATGGACGGCGGTATGGTAACATCGCTTGGCGATGAGTCATTGGTAGCGTCGGTAGCCTTGCTGCCCGCAGCCTTGCCGCCCGCCCCAGCCGACGCGGTTGCCCGTCCGCGGCGCTGACGGAAGCGCGTCATCAAGCCACGGCGACGGGGGCCAGGCGTAGAGACCACCCCCTCCCCCGGAGCAAACGCAGGCGACAGTGCCCGCTCGCGAAACGCGGACGAGGACGAGCCGCCGCCAATGTCAAACGAGTCTCCCGGCGCCGCGATCCGTTGCACGCCGTCCTTACCATCCGCGTGGGGTGCACCGCTGCCGTCGTCCACCGACGGCGGGCGGTGCGCGCCGCGTGGCCCCCGGACGTGCTGCCCAACCGACGCGGCAGACTCAAAGGCGTTGTCGTTGAGGCGACCCGCCTTGTCCAGCAGCTTGATGCCCCGCCGCCCGCGCCCTGGCGGCCGCGGATGGACGCGGAGATAGGCGAGCGCCCGCCGAAACGGTAGGAAGTGCTTGTTCAGGACGTGAAAGACCGCGGCGAGCACGAACACGACGCCCATGAAGATAAAGATGCTGGACAAGCTGCCGACACCCAACCGGTTATCATCTTCGCTTGTGGCCGACGGGCAAGCAGAGCGGCCAAACCAGCGGGTGTCGAGCTGCTGGAGGTAGCCGTCCTCTTGTAGGCGCAGAATGGCGTTAGAAATGCCGTCCACCAGCACCAGGTCCGGGTCGGACCGCTGCATGATGCCGTAGCCCTGGTCGTAAAACGGCTCCCCGACCACACGCACACTGCAGTCAGTCTGCGCCGCGTACTCCAGCACAGGGGCGTCGTTGACCACCACCTGTACTTCCCCATTCTGGAGCTTGTCGTAGCACTCTGCCGACGAAATGCACGTCGCGTACGCCTTGGGCGGTCGTGGGCAATTTGGGAAGCACCCCAGGATCTCCTCCTCAATGTACGACTGCACCGAGCCGCCCGTCTCAATGCCCACCCGTGAGAGCGGCACCTTGTTGTTCCGCAGGTCCGCCAGGGATGACACCACCAGTTCCGTTTTGCTGAAGGTGAGGATCGAGAACAACTCGGCCGCATACGAAGAGACAATGATGAGCGCAAAGAAGACGTAGCCAAACGTGATGACCCGCCCCTCGACGGTCACGGGCGCGTACTCTCGGTCCTGCACCAGCGTCAAGCCAGCATGGTATATGGCATTTACAAATGCAGACGGTAGGGAGGCGGCGCCGCGAAAGTCTGCGTCCTCAGAATCGTCGCCCTCGAACCAGTGGAGAAGCACCGCAAACACAACCACGGACGCCGCAACGAGTAGCCACAAGGCAGAAGAAAAGGGCCGCGCCAAGGAGGAGAGCTCCACTTTGACAGAGTCGGCCAGCACCAAGAAGCGGAGGCCAAGGTAGTAGTAGGGCTGCGAGAATGAAACCCGCCGCACCCGTTCGGCAGTGATGGTAGTCCACGAGAGCGCCAGGTCCACTGTCCCATTGACAACCGCGTCGACCATCGAGTTCGACGGTGACGTCTCGGGAATGCTTGAGAGCTCATAGTCCACCAGCAGCGTCTCAGCCACCCGGTTCCACAGCTCCAGAGAGAGCCCCGAGAAAGACTCGGTGCCGTCGGGAAACGTCTTGTGGATAACGAACGGCGGCGCATGCTGCGTCAACACCTTCAGCTTGCGGCTCCGAATGACAGAGCGGTCGGAAGGGTACAGCCGCCGCAGACCGGGAAAGACCTGCCGAACGGGCGCCGCACCAGCCAGCCCGCCGACGCGCATACGGGACCAGACGCCCGCGCGGTTACCGAGCGCCAGGTCCGTCGCGGCCGCGACACCGCCTGAGCTGCCAGAGGACGCCACCTCCACGGCGGGCAGGTCGTAGCGCAGAAGGTCAACCCACCGGACGCCGGCGTCGGCAGCCGCGGCACTGACAGCCGCCCTCGACGCACCTGGTGCCACCGTTGCGCCAGGCGCCGCCGAGGATGCCGCCGCCGGTGTCGTCGCCGCCACGCGCGGTGCCAACTGCAAGTTCTGCACCACGTACGACGCCCCCCGGGCGGCGTACGGGACACTAAAATTGAAGTCCCCCGACAGGCCAGAAAACGCCACCCCACTCAACGCCCGATGGAACGCCTCCCCCCCAGACCAGGCGGCCCCCCAGTGACACGCTTCGGTCGCAAAGCGTGCCGAGTCTCCATCGACGGGGAATCCGCCGCCCGCCGCCACGGCCGCGGCGGCGCGCGCCAGCGCGCTCGCCGCGTCGTACGCATAGAGTGCGTAGGGCGCGAACGTGGCAATCGTCTCTGCCCGCACCGCGTCGGGCGGGGTGCCCGCGCGGCCCGCCGCGGCCAGGCGACCAAGGACAGACCGTGCGGGCGCTGCGTCGAGCCGACCAGCTGGCACCGTCGGCTCGACGGTGAGCATACCCACGGCCTTGCGGGCGAGGGCGGCGTCCACCCCTGAGTCGGGCCCCAGCAGCGACTGGCCGGACGCTGTCACAATCCACTGGTAGCCCACACCGAGCATGCCCAGTGAATCCGCCTCGGCCAGCAGCGTCGCGGCCGCACCGGGCACCAGGAAATTGCTCCACACCACGATGATGCGCACGTCGGCGGCGCGGAGGTCCCGCAACTGCAAGTGGGCATCCCCACTGACGGGGATCGGCAGCTTGCGAACGATACGCAGCGGGATGGCGCTGCCTTCCAGGTCCCCCGTCGGGGACGTGGCAACGGCAGAGGCCAGCCGCCGAAAGATGGCGTACATGCCCGACTGGCCAAACTGGTCTTCCGAGAAGAGCACCCCGATACGTTCCTCCTTGTAAACAGACCATGGCCGGCGCGCGCGGGCGGCGTCGCGCTTGCGCTTCATCCGGATGACCAAGTCCAGCACCGCCTTGACCCGAAGATCGTCCCGCGGGACGGTGTGGAAGAGGTAGCTCGTCGGCTTCCCAGACGAGGACGTGGCGTTAACAGGCCACAGCTCCGAGTCGTCCACTGCGTTGAGCGCCAGCGCCGTCGCGGTCGACGACACGATCGGCAAGTTCCACTGATAGGCAGTGACAGTCGCAAGCCACAGCATGTCCGACTCGAGCGGGCCGACCATCGAGTACGCATCGGCGGGGGCGGCGCCGCTGAGCGTACGGCACATGATGTGGGTGCCGACGAGCAGGTTGGCCTGCGTGTCGATGGGGACGGGCTGGAGCGTCAGGGCCGACGGCGGGAGCACGCCGCCGGGCGCGGCCGCGTCGGCCAGGCCCAACAGCGTCGCGTCCAGCAGCATCCGTGCGAGCGCAAGCGCACCAGGCGCGACGGGCACAATCTGGCGGCTCGACGCCGTGGCCGCCAACGAAGCGCCATCATCATCTCCACCACCGCCGCCGCTGTCGCCGCCGTCGCCACCACTGCCGCCGCGGCTGCCGACGATGCTGCCGACGCTGCTGCCGACGCTGGCAGCGTTGCTGTCGGCGCGACCAACGCGGCCGACGCGGCCGTCGTCGTTGACGCTGCCCCTGTCCACGGCGGCGCCCGCATCGGCCGCCCCGTCAACTAATGTCAGGACGGAAGCGGGGTCGTCGGCGGCAGGAGGCCAAGCGTCGACCGGCAGCGGCGATGGGGGTATGTACTCACCCGACGGGTAGAGCAAGAATAGCCGCAACGTCTGTACCGCGGCGGCCGGCGTAACCGCCGCCGCGACTGCCACCCCGATAACCGCCGACGCTACCGCCGCAACGGCGGCCGTCACCATCCGCCGGCGTGGCCGCCACAGCCGCCGCCGCCGTCGCCAGCCCTCCATCCCACCGACCGTCACTGCCATGGCTCCGAGGCACACGCTCGGCAAGCGACGGTCCCAAGCGCGCGTGCACGCAATATGACACAGCGAGGGGGGGGGAGGGGGGGGGGAAGGGCAACAGACAGAGCACCGCAGCGCTCACCCCACCACCCGCCGCCGTCCCCCCGAGCGTCCTACCCGCCTCGTCCTCTTGACGAACCCGCAAGTCGATACCGGCGCGCCTAGTCGGCGAGCCCGCCACCACCAGCCGCCGACCGCATGACCCTGCGCGACGCCGCCGCTGCCGTCGGTGGCGGCCTCGGCGGTTCCGGCCCCGAGTCTCGATCCCCGTCCCACACTGCTCCCCTCACTGGTAACGCCGGGTTGCCCACGACGAGCCCCCGCGTCTCGATAATCGATTGACGAGAGGGGAGAAGCGGCCTGCCGCTGTCCACCACCCCGCCAGCTCGCCTCGTCGTCGGGTACTCAGATGTGGGCGCCGTGTGGCGGACGCGGCGGGCAGCGCGGTCCGGCACGGGGCACGCGAGTCGCGCAACGGAGGATGCATGCGGCACTCGTGGTCGTCGAAAACGAGAGCTTGCCTGTGGGGCGTCCAAGATTACGTAGATCGAGTATTGATCCCCCAATTTTGACGTCGACAGGGAACGGGAACAGTACTGGTCAAAGGTCTCTAGACTAAAACGATTGCCGAGTGGGACTCCCTTCCGACTGGAGGTGCTCGGGACCCGGAGTCGCCCTGCTATGACTTGCCGGACGGTGTCGTGCGTACCTGCGCCGTGCCGTGCGCCGCGCCGCGCAGTGCCGCGTCGCGTCGCGCTGCCCGCGCTCGGGCCAAGCTCCCAGCCCAGCTGGCAGCGACGGCCGGTGTGGCCAGGTAGGTTACCGCCGCCACTGCCGCCGCCGCCGCCACTAAAGAGTCAGGAGGTTGACCGCGCGCCGCCACGGCAGTGCGTGTCTGCTCGCACTGCGCACCTGCCGGGGGACGGGAGAGTGCAGGGGTGCGGAGGTGTGGCGACCCTCTCCTGGCCACCGGCTGTGGCCGCGCTCGCATCAATACTTGTGCCTGCAGGTGAGCAGTGGCAGCTGCCAGCCACAGTGTGGGCCGGCCCCCAGCCGACACCGTCGAGAGGGGCGCGCCGGCCTCGACGAGCCGTTTGTCCGCGGCCGCCCCACTTCACATCGCGTGGTTCTGGCGTGCAAGCCCTGGAAGAAGGGAGCCTCTCTGAAGCTTCTCATCGCAAACAAATACACCTGTGTACACATCTACAGAAGGAGAGTTCCGACAACAATGCACCCACTATCGTCCATCACCCATCATCATCCGATCTCTTGCTCGCTACCACACAACACCAGGGCGCACCAGGACTATCCACGCCTCCCTGGCCCCTGTCACCACCGCTGCAACTGGCACCAACACGCAACCACCATCTCGTCGAGTCTCACCCGACGAGGCAACCACCAGTGCCAGTTTGGACTGCCCTCGCCATCACTGCCGTCACTGCTGCCACCGCTGGCAGCCCGCGGCGCCACCGGCAAGGCACAAGGAGGTCACCATCCCAGCAGATGCGCCGCCGCCAGCTGCCGTCGTGCCTCCTAGCCGCCGCCAGCCGTCGCAGCGCGCCGCCTGGGCCAGTCGGTCCCGTTTCGGTTAATCAGGCCGGCGAGCGTCGACGCCCCCCCCCCCCAGTCGAACTCAAGACCGCTTGCGCAGCGGACCTCGCCGGACGGCCTCCCCCCCCAAGCCCAAGGGCTTCCCTTCAGCCTTTCCGCCCGCGAGCACCCCGGGCACCCCCCCCTCGGGCACCGCGGCCTTGCCCTTCTTCTTGAGCCTTTGCAGGAAGACAAACGACGGGGGCTGCCCCTCCTCCACTGGCAACGCCGTCGCCTCGCCGTTGATGACCTTGCCGCCCACCACCATCGGCGGGCCCGCGGGCTCAGGCCCGTCTACGTCGCCCTCCCCATCCGCGGACAAGGACAGGTCAAAGTCGCTGTCGTCCGAGGGGGGAGGGGGAGATGCCGCCATGGTACTCAGCGTAGGGGGGGAAGGGGGAAGGGGTCCAGACACAGAGGGAAGTAGACAGGAGATGGGGGAGGGAGGGTGAGGGACAGACACAGAGGCAAGCTACGGAAGAGTGGGGGCGGGTGGGGACGGCAGGGGGGTGGCAAGGCGGTGAGGTCGGAAGGCAAGACGACGGGGTGTTGAAAAGCAAGGAAGACCCTGGGACAGATTCAAAGCGCAGGCCAAGTCTGGCTGTCACCGCGCCGCACTGGAGCAACAGAAAGCAGGGTACATGGCGTACCAAAGATGGGAGCTCGCACGCGACGGCCTCCGCAGTCGCGTTCCCCGTCGGCCGGGAGGGAGAAAGAACGGTAACGGAGCTCACCCCCAATGCCTGCGCGGGGGAAGGGTGACCCCGGCAGGCGTTCCCCGCTCATCCAGCCGAGAAGCCGCCATCGCGGACGCCGTGGAGACAGCGGACGCCGACACGACACATCAGCGGACGCCCACATCCCCGACAGAGCTGCAGGGCTCATGACGACCGCCGAGGACCCAGGACGCGTACAGTACCGTACGTACACCTACCCCCGCTTACGCCGTGCCTGCGCAGGGATCCTGAAACCGGTTGATCATGCGGGGTGCAGTTGGTCCTCCCACTGGCCTGTGAAGTATCTGCGGGCAGTTTCTACCGAGTGCGGAAGCATTATTGCTGTCTTCTCAATTTTGTCCGATCTGGTCGAAGTCAAGAGCTGGGTCCAGAGCTGGTCAACTGCGTCTCAGCCATCCATGCAGCCGGATAAAACGGATCGACCAATAGGAAGTTGACCGGACCCAGTCTTGACTTTGATCACATCGGACAAAATTGGGAGGACTGCAATACGCGCTCCTGCTGCCAAGCTGGCGGTGGGGCCACACAGCGAACGCGCGTTTCTCATCAACACCTGGATTGAGTAAACCAGGAGACTGGGAACGTGCTTTGACTAATGTCAGTGGGGCAGCGTTTGGCTCTGCCCAATACGCCTTTGAGGGTGTTGTGCCGCACTATTGCAGTCCTCCCAATTTTGTCCGATGTGATCAAAGTCAAGACTGGGTCCGGTCAACTTCCTATTGGTCGATCCGTTTTATCCGGCTGCATGGATGGCTGAGACGCAGTTGACCAGCTCTGGACCCGGCTCTTGACTTCGACCAGATCGGACAAAATTGACAAGACAGCAATAACAGCCTTTGGCTCTGCCCAATACACCTTTGAGTATGTTGTGCCGCGCTAAGTGTGCGGATCGGACGCTCACATTGTATTCGGGGACCGCGTACTCCGCGCTGCGACCTCATCACGAAACATCAAACGGTTTTATCACGCCCATCCGCCTTGATGCGCACTTGAGGTTGATCCTGGGACAGAGGGCCCGGCGATGGCGGTCTCGGTCGCTCGCCCGCCAATGGATGAGGGGCGCGAAAGGGGCCGGAAAAAATCTGAGCCATCTGCAGCGGACCCGTCGGGTGGAGAGCCTGTGGCCGAGAGCTGCCTCGCCGGCACCAGATGCGGATCCGTTTCGGTCGCGTGGGCAGGTGTGGCTAGCCCCGCCGAGCTGCGTGCACACGGCGACGCTTCACCGACGGGACGGTGCAGAGTGACTGCGTCGTGGAACCTTTCGGTGTCAGGTGCGAACCTGCAGTTGGGCCCTGCACGGCGTCATCCCCTCGAGCCCGTAACCCGCCTGCTCGCCCGGTCACCGCGTCGTGCCTCGCACTTGGCGCTGTGTCCAGCACAGTAGCTGTCGTTGCTCTCTGGTGTGCTGTGTCCGTCGTCGCTCCCTGTCAGTGCATCCTGCCCCTGCTGTGACTGCGTGTCTTCCTCCTCCCCCGCCCCATCCCCCCGCCCTTGTTCTGGTCGCCATGTTGGCCTTTGGCCTGGGTGTTGGTTGGGTGCCCGCCCGGTCTGCCGCCCACGGCCGCGTGGTGACGAACCCCCATCCCCGCGGCGTACGTGCTGTACGGGCGGCGCTGTCGTCGCCCCCCCCCTCCTCGTCACCTTCCGTCGATGGCGCCGCCGCCGCGGCGTCTCCGTTTGGGTCGCCTGGCCCTGTCTCCAGCGGCGGCGTATCGGGGGCCGAGCTGAACTCCTCGGCGGCCCTGGACAAGTCGGTCCCGCTGTCCAAGTACGTCTTTCCCATGCGGGATGAGAACACCACCGTCTTTTTTGACCACAACGCGTCGCCCAAGACGACCGTGATGGTGGTGTTTACGCGCGACCGCCACGGCCTGGTGTTGGACCTCATCAGCGTCCTCAAGGCGCTCGACATCCGGTGCCACCGATACCTGACGACGCAGGACGACTCGATGGCGCTGATTATGGCGCGCTTGGAGGGGGAGCTGGTCTCGATCAAGGGCCTCGGCCTCAAGACGACCAACACCCTCGCCTTCCACATCTCGGACGAGCTGACCGGCCTCAAGGTGCAGGACGAAGCCAAGCTTGAGCAGATCCGCACGTGCATCCGGCTGGAGCTGCGGTCCCCTTACCCGCGCCCCACTGTGGGCACTCTCCAGTTTCATCGGGTGGTGGCGGAGCGCGTCCGTGCAAACCGGTACTCCATCATCACCGTCCAGACGACCGACCGGCCGCGATTGCTATCCCGGACCAGCGGTTTTATGCATCTGGTGGGGGTGGACGTGGCGTCGGCTACCATCCGCACCCTTGGTGATAGGGTGGAGAACAGCTTCTACGTGGTGGACTCGGACACCAAGGGCCCCTTGTCGGATGAGACCCTGGACAAGGCCATCGAAGCCATCCTCCACGCCCTCCGCCTGTGCTGTCCTGACGATGAGTGCGACGTGGAGAGCCTCTGGTACCAGCGTCGCGAAGGCCACTGCATGGTCGTTGCGGAGGCGGTCTTCATCGACACGGTGGACAATGTGGAGCTGCAGGCGTTCAGCAAGTTTGAGACGCCCAACTTTCGAGGCCGCCTGCCCAACGCCCAGTACAAGGAGGTGACGGTGGAGGAGGCGATTGCCGACGAGGAGATGCTGGAGCATGAGTGATGTCTGCTGGCGGATGCGGGGGTGGCGCGCAGCTGGCGGTTGGACACGGCGGGGCAGGTGGCGCTGTCAAACGGACGAGGCGGCCGCTGATCGCTTTGTCAAGAAGGCGAGGGGAGGTTGGTGCCGGTGGTGCCGGGGGTGGCAGGCCGTCGCGCCCATGCTTCGCGGTAGTGCTACCTGGACACGCATTGCGATACTGGTGAGCTGCGTTACTCGATGGGCCCCACCTGCAGTGCATGCTCGGTACCTGGAGTGCATGCTCAATGTGCTCGGTGTGCGTACGGCCGGGCGAGGTAACGAGGGGTCATTCTCTACGTGTGTGCGGTGCGCTGTGGGCGACTGGCCTCTCTGTCTATACCAGTTTTTTTATTCTTTCTCTGTTGTCCCTGTGTCCAAAACAGGTCCCGGCGGTGGCGTACGCTCAGCAGCATCCTGTGCTGTCCCGTGGCCCGTTCTGATCACGGACAGCCGCGATGGAGACAGGGCGCCCCCGCCGACTGGCCTTGTCGACGAGCGGGACCACCCCCTGCCACGATAGCGGCAAGACCGCCAAAGTCGTCTGCCGTGCGTGTTGTGGACATGCGCCGCAGCCAACCCCTCTCTGTCCCGCGGGGACCCTGTCGTACGCACCCCCACCGCGGTTAGCCTGCACTGTCCACAGGCATTACCACGACCGCCAGCCGCGACCGCTAACCGCCCGCCCGCCCGCCCAGGTGCCGCAAACAGCGGCGCCAACGCGGCGTGCTGGCCGCCGCACCACCCCACCGTCGCCGCCGCGGGGGCGCGCCCACAGCGAACGCGCGCGGCGTCCCACCGCGGCGGCAGTGGCGTCTTCCCGTGGTGGTAGTGTACCGGCGGTTGGTGTGGTGTAAGCCCATTCGCTGACAAACGCCCCAGCGGGGGGGCCACGTCCTCCTGCCAGCCTCCCGCCACCCCGCCCATTGCAGCGACACCTTTGAAATCGGTCTACAACGCGCTCCGATGGATGGTGGGGGGGCCCTCCCACGACGCGTTGGTGTACAGTTTGACCCGTATCCGGCCAGGATACAGTAGAACAACCCGCGGTCCTTCCCCATCCCGCGTATTCTGGGCGCCGCCGCCGAACGAGCGCGCCGCCGTGCGGTGGGAAGAGGGGGGGGGGCGGCGGCGGTGGGGAGGGCGGCAGGGACGAACCCCTGGCCCCGGGCGCAGCGGGGCGAGGAGGAAAAGGGGGGGGGGGCCTGGCCGTGGCCGTCGGGGCCTTGTCTGCAACCGCCCGCCGCCCTCCCCGACGGCCCCCCGCCCGCGGCACGGCGCGCGTCGCCGGCCGCGCGTCGCACCCGCCGCCGCCACTGGCAGCGCCCCCGCGCTTCCGCCCCCGACCCCGCCCCCAACAATCGTCGACGCGTGGCGCGACTCTCACCTGCAGCGCTGGCCAGCGCTACAGGGCCCCGCCGTCGCCCCCCCGCCCCCCTCCCCCCCGCCGCCCTCCCGCCCTCACCCCACCACCTCCCGTGCGCGTGCCGCGCGCGACGTTGCCCCGGCCGACGTCGCGGACCCGCGCGGCCGCACCGTCGCCGCGACCGCATCGCGCCGCGTCGCGCCGCTCCTGTGCTCCTTCGCCCTCCCCCCTCCCCCCGCCCCCCTCCCCCCCCCCCCCCCCCGCCGCCGAGCCGCACCGCGCCGCACCGCGCCGCAACGCCCGGCGTGCGCGTGTACGCCACCGCGGTTGTTACCGGCCGGGAGGGGTGGGGCGGGCGCGCGCGGCCCACGGGGCGGTGACGGGGGGGGGGGAGAGTGTGTGCCGCGGTTCCGTCGGGTGTGGGCTCCCACAGTGTGGACCAGCCGCGGCGTGTTGTGTGTCACACATCCCCGTCGGTGCGTGTAAGTGGGTGTTGGGTTTGGGCGAAGTTGGGGGGGGGGGGCGGGGTGGGGAGGAAGTGGTGTTGAGGGAGGGACGGGGCGCTGCGTCCAGCGGCTCGAGCGGGTGGCAGGGAGGCCGGGGGGGGGGGGGGGGGGGGGGGGGGGGTGGCTGGGCGGAAGGTGGACCGAGCGACCGTCTCTGGGGGAGCGTAGTCGGCTCGCCATCGGTGGCGCTGCTGGTACCGGCGGTGCACAGGCGGGCAGCAGCAGCTGTCTCTGGCGGACCAGGGTGGGTGCGGCGGGTGCGACGCGGACGCCGCAGCCGTTGCTCCACCGCGCGGGCCTGTTGAACGTTCTTTTTTCTGCCGTTACCACCGGCCAGGAGGCCGGCTATCTGGCAGGGAGGAGGAAGGGGGGGAGGGGGTGGGGCGGCTGGCGGAGGACCTGTGAGGGAACTTGGCGCTTTCGACCGGGCGGGGCCTGACCAACCCGTGCGTCGGCAGTTGGCCACTCGGGGCGTTGCCGATCTGTGGGGGGTTGCGTTTCCCCCCGACCGTCGTTGGGGGCCGACCAACTCGTGCGTCGGCAGTTGGTCGCGCGGGGCGGTGTGCAGCGGCGGGGAGGGCGTTGCACCCCACCCGCCCCCTGAGTCGTGACCCCGACCTGTTGGTCACGCCGCCCGGCCACGCTGGATCATCGCCACCCCCGTCACGGTGTCGGCGGGGAGCTGTTGTTTGCTTGTTCGTTTTTTTTTCGGAGGAGCGGGGGGTCGGGGCTACGCCGTGAGCTGCACGTCGCCGCTTGGGCGGATTGGGGCTCTCCCCGGCCGGGGGACGTGCGGGTCGCGTGTGGTGCACGCCGCCCACGGACCGTGCGCGGTGAGGTGTGGGAGCTGCCGCACCTGCGGGAAACCCCGACGCGGCCTCCCCTGCCCTCCCGCGGTAGGCCACCTCGCGGGGTGGGTCGGCGTGTTTGACCTGCTGTGTTGCCGCTGATCGCGCGGCCCGTCGTGCGTGCTGACACTGGTGGATCCGTGCGCGGCGGAGTGCGTCCCCTGCGGTGGACGCGGCAGGCCGTGGGTTGTTCTTGACTCCGACTGCTGTCGGCACGGTTTCTCCGTCGGATCCATTGGATCCACCTGGCGGCGGGACGGGCCGGCAGTGACGTCCCTGGCCTGTCGACGGTGTTCAGCTGTCTTGCATTGCCGGGGCGCACCGCTTCCCCCGTCCTCTCTCGCCTGTTGCTGCCCGCGCTGTGGGACAGCCGGAGGCCTTCACCCTAGGAGGCAGCTATGGACCAGCAGCCGGGGCAGGATGGGGACGGGTCCGGGATGGACGTTTATGGGGGTCAGGGCGCCGAAGGCGGTTCCTACAATCCGGCCGATGGGGGCGGTGATGGTGGGGAGGGGGAGGGCGCTGTGGGCGACGGGAGCGGCGTGGAGTTTGTGGTGCTCAACGACGATGTGTTGACGTCGGTGGCCAACGCGACGCTGGTGCTGCTCGATGGCAGCGATATGGAGCGCCTCGCGGTGCTGTACCAGTTTCCGCAGTTCCTCGAGCATTGCCCGTCGGACACGCTCGGCATCATGGTGCCAGAGATTTGCCGCGACGCCCTCCAGTGGAAGGAGGATGTGCAGATGGCTGCCGCGGAGGCCCTGTATTTTGTGGTCAACATGCGAGTCCCCGACGCGGTGGCCAAGCGGGTGGTAGTGGCCGCCCTCCGCATCCTGCAGCTGTCCGAATCGGGCGACGTCTTTGACGCGTGGGGCGAGATCCTGTCCATGATGTTGCCACAGGTGCGGCGGGACGATGTGGTCACCCTCGTCGTGCCCGCGACGGCGGATCGCGCCGCAAGTGGAGCGGTGGAGTCGCGGCGGCTGGCCGCCCGGATCATTGGCGCGCTGCACGACGCGTTGACGGCAGACGAGCTGGCCCGCCAGTTCCTGTCCACCGCCATCTCATTGTCACAGGACACGGACGCGAGCGTTCGCGCGATGATTGCCCAATCGCTCGCGTCGGTAGCATCCAAGCTGCCTCTGTCCGTGTCGGAGACGCAGCTGTGGCCGCGGTTGGACACCATGGTGGCGTCGGACCCCAACGCGCGCGTGCGGGCGGCGGCGCTGTGCGCGCTGGCGCGGTCGGCCGAGGCACACAAGCAGTCGGCCAGCTCGTCCACGTCGTATGGGATGATCATCACTCCCCTCTTCCTCCGGGAATGCACTCACGCATCCGCGGTAGCGGCCACCGACCTCCGCACCGTCTCGGACGATGTGTACCTGCGGCTCGAGTGCTTTGCAGAGGTGTATGGGGTGTTTTTGGCGGCGGTGGATTCGCTGCTCCCCGACGAGGAATCGTGGACGGTCGCCCTCAACGCCCTCCGGCGGATGGTCATGTGCAATGGCCCTACGGTGAGGCACTGGTGTGCTTTCAACATGCCGGCCGTGGCCCTTGCGGCTGCTGCGGCACGGCCTGAGCGGCTACGGGGCATTGTACAACTGCTGGCGACGGACACGGATGTGGAGACGCGGGCGACGCTGGCGGCCGGTGTGCACGAGACGGCGCGGCTGCTCGCGCCGGGGCCGCTGCGAGATGAGCTGCTGGACGCCATCGCAGAGCTGATGACGGACCAGAACCCGCAGGTGCGCACCAACGCGTTGCGACACTTTGCGACGCTGCTGAAGCTGTTGGCTGACACGGAGCCGACGGCGACGGACGCTGCGACCGCGGGGGGGGTTGCGGCTCCGGGGGCGGCCCCGCAGGTGCCGGGCCAGGCGGGTGCGAGCGCGTCGGCCAATGGCAAGGAGCGGAAAGGAAAGACAAAGGGGATAGTCAACACGGCTGTGGCGCGGCAGCTGGCCCCTATCTTCGAGTCCCTGGAGCTGATGTCCCAGGACTCGTGGCGCACCCAAGAGCTCCTTGCGGTGCAGCTCAAGCTGGGTGCACACCTGGTGCCCCAAGATACTCTGTGCGAGCACGTGGCTCCGTTGCTGTTTCAAATGGCGCGCGAGTCCACGTATCTGGTCCGAAAAGCGTGTATGGAGGCCCTGGTGGCTGTGATGCGAGCGATCCCAGACACGAGGCGGCGGGAACACATCGTCAAGCACTTTCGGATTGAGTGGGCTCGCGGCAAGGTGTACTGGACACGGTTGGCCTACATTGACGGGGCCGCCGCCGCGCTGACCGTCTTTTCGCGGTCTGCGTTTGTGTCCATGTTTGCGGGTGAGTTGCTGCGGATGACCCGTGACGCGGTGCCCAACGTGCGGCTTAGGCTGGTGCGGCTGCTGGTCGACGTTGGCCCGTTGGTGCGGAGTGAACCCAAGCTGGCTGCCGCGCTTGATGGTGCCCTGGCGGCGCTGTCTGTTGACTCGGACGCGGAGGTCGCGGCCGAGTCGCGGGAGGCATCCCGCCGCATTGCCGCTTTTCGCGGGTGGACTAAGCGCCAGAATGCGGTGGACCGGTCGAGAGCGGCGGCTGAGGCTGCCTTCTTCATCCAAAAACCGCCTCGACGAAAGAAGACGCCGTCTGGCGGCGCCGCCGCTAGTGCCGCCGCTGCCGGAACGTCTGCGGGTGGGGCGGCCGGCGCGCCGGGTGCCGTGGGCCGGCCGGCGGCGACAGGCGCCGCGAGTGGGAGAGCAGCTGGACAAGGAAGCAAGAGCCCCAACGGGGTGGCCCCCGGTACTGCAGCCGCTGCGGGGGCGGCTGCCACCGCCGGTACTACGCCCAGTGCGGCCCCTGGGAGCACACCTGGGGCACCGGGCTCCACGGCGGCGACGGGTGCGTTTGTGACGATGGCATCTGAGGCCCCGGCGGGTGGGGCCAAGGGTCCGTCACCCCCTGGTGCGCAGCCAGGGGAGACGGCATCCCCACAGTGGGCGCCCGAGGCTGCAGCAGGCGCGACGGGTGTGCCACCGCCGCAGCCACACTCGCCTGGACTCGGGTCGTCGCCGGCGGCGGCCGCGGCCACACCGAACGGGGTGCCGCCCGGCGTGGCGGTGACCCCAGGCCCGACTGGGGCGCCTGCCAAGGCGCCCGTGGTGGGATCTTCTGCGCCCGCGGCCACGGACGGGCTACCAAGGGTTGGCGAAGTGGCGGCCACCACCAACGGGTCCGTGGCGGGGGCGGACTCAAGAACCGAGGCCCGCCCCCGACGGGGAGGGCTGTGTGGCTGCTTTGGGAGGTGAGAGGATGGCTTGTTTATTCTGTGGTTCTCTGGCGTGGCTTTTGTCGTCCTTTTTGTTCTGTCGCACACTTCCCTTGTTCCTTCGCTCTCACTCAGTCCATCTCATGTCATCGTGCGGTCCGCGCGAGTGTCGAACAGCGCCTCGTGACTCAGGTTTAAGAGGCGACAAATACGACCAATATTGCGTCAAAATTACTGCAGCGCCCGGTCAGGTTTAGCGGGCCGTCACAGGACATCCACATTGGTCGAAAAAGATCAGTTTTCAAAAAAATGTGTGCTGTTAGTGTGGTGGTGCCACGTGTTGTGGACTGCTTGGCCCTGGCACACCCCCCCAGGCCAGCTCCACCACTGGCAGCTGCCTCACGGCGAAGGCGATGGCGCAGATGCACTCCCCGAAGACGAGGGGGGCACGCCTTGAGGGCTCGCGTGGCTCTCGGCCAGTGGGCCCCCGTTGGTAGAATGCGTAAGCGAGCGAGCTGCGTCAGGGCCGCTGCTGCTAGCCGCTGCCGAGGACCTGCCGTCCAGCCGCGACGCGGCACTGCCAACTCCATGGGGCGCCGACACGGGCGCCACCACGGCCGCCGGCCCAGGCTCTACCGCATGCTGCCGGCGTCCTCCTCCATCCTCTGCAGCCGCCAAACGGGGATGCTCGTCTGCCGCGGCGGCCCGCAGCGGCCCGCCACTCGTGGCGGGCTCGCTGCTCGCCTCCCCTGCGACACCGTTGAGGTCGTCGTCTGGTGACGATGCTGCTGCTGCGTCCGCGGCCTCTCCCGTTGCGGCCTCCCGCCCCAGCTGCAAGTCCTCCAGCCTCCGCTGCAGCGCAGCCGCACTGCTTGGCACATCCCCGTCCTCGAGCTGCGCCAGCTGTGCCCGCCGCGCCTCGGAAGAGGGGACCGGTCCTGGTGGGGGGCCCCCGGTGGCCCCCATCGGCGGGTGGCCCGCCGGGGGCGCCCAGGCCAATCCCGCGAGGCCGACGGGCATCGCTCCCCCTCCAACGCCAAGACCGATCGGCATCGCAGCGGGGTAGGCTCCAGGCGGCGGTGCCCGCCAGTCCCCGACCCCTGGCGGTGGCGGGGGGGCAAAAGGCAGCTGGGCCGGTGGCTGCCAGTACGGGGCCCCACCAACGATGGTGCCATAGGCCCCGTAGCCCCCCTGCATGTACATGGGCGGCATCGGCGGGAAGCCGCCCGGCGGCAGTGCCGGTGGGTAGGGTGGCGGCGGGTGCTGCGCGCGGGGCGCCGCGCTGGGCAGGCCCGGCTGCAACGGGGGTGCAAACGGAGCGGGCCCAGGCGGCCGCATCGGGGTAGGGTGCAGCGGGTACGGAGGCACCCCTGGGGGCGCCGCGCCGACGCCATTGCCGCCATACATCCCCGTGACGGCCCCCCCCGCTCCCGGATGCCCATACGGCACCCCCGGTCCCCCCCTCGACGCCGTCTGCAAGCCTCGCAGGTGATCAGGGGCGGGGGCGGCCAGCCTGGCCGGCCGGTGGCCCCCGTACCCGCCCCCGGATGAGACCGGCGGCGGCGGAGGCAGCGACGGCGGCAGCGGCGGCGGCGGCGGCGGCGGCGGCTCGGGGGACAGTGGGAACTGCAGCGGCGTTGGCGACGCAGCCGAGGTGCCCGCCGCCGGCGTGGCCGTTGGGGCAGTCGAAGGGGGGGAAGGGGTAGACGTTGGAGGCGAGTCGGAGCTCTCCCCCGCGCCGGGGGCCCTCGACATGGGCGCCTGTGGCACGCCTGGGGGCGGCGGTGGCGGGGGAATCAGCATCGACTGCGGCACCAGCGGCTGCAGCGGCTGCACCTCTTGGATCTCATGGCACACGACACAGCGGACGAGGGAGGCGGGACCGGGAGCGTAGTTGAGCGTCATCTTGCAGCCGCTATCACACGAGCGCATTGGCGTGGGGTGTCGACGCGGCGCCAGAGGGAGCAAGGAGTGGGGAAGTAACCGAGACAGTCAGCATGGATGTACGCATCACCAGAGACACAGCGACACAGCGACGTCCAGAGCGTTAGCTTGGTGCCACAAGGGCGTACCAACAGGGATATCAGCTGGCAAACAGCCGCAGACCGCATTAATTCGTACTGGGCCCTTGCCTTCACACCAGCATGCACGTATCGGAGCACCTTTCGTTGTCGAGAGGGACGCCCTTGCATACCCGACCGGTCCACGGTTCCCGCACGGGTGCATTGGTGTTGGATGCCCGATCACGGACCACACAGCCCACCGAGGGTCCTCAGGATCCCCCCACCGGCCCCATCCAGCCCATGGCACAGGGAAGAAATCATGACGTACCGGCACTGGAAGGACTCAGGGCGAGGCAGGAGAGTGACAGACCCACAAAAGGAGCAGCTGACCAGCTGGATCCCCATCTGGTACAGAAGAATCATACGGCAGCCACCGCAGACACCCTGGCCGCCCGTCTCCTGCCCGCTGTCTGTAGGCACAGAGGGGGGGGTCCCGGGTACCACGGTTCCGCACACGCCACCAGTCAAAACAGCCCGACACGCAAAGCGCGAGCACAGAGTTCCCCAGGAGCTCCCAGCGAGTGGAACCAACGGTGAGCAAGCTGCACGGCACCCCGTCGTCGGCTCCTCCGACCGCGGGGCGGACTCAGGGCGCGTGGCTCGGGGCGCGTATACCCCCCCCCCCCCCCGCTCCCGAAAAGAGAAAGCCCACAAGGAAGAAACGCGAGACAGGGACGCCACCGACGCCGTTCCCCCCCGGGACGCGCCTCCCCCGCCGACGTACCTGTTCGGCGGATGATCAGGACGTCCCCGCAGGTGGGGCAACGCACCATCGCGGCCCCCCGCGGGAACGTCACCGTCTGGCCGCATGTCGAACAGGCAATGTGCCCTTCTGCGCGGGGGCAGCCACCACCCCAACAGCGCGCGGGACCGCCCCGTCCCGCCCCCCCCCCCCACACACGGTGCGGGACAAGCAGGCTCCATCCAAAACGACGCGGCGCGGTTAGCAACTTGGGCCCCCAGCTCAGTCACCACCAACAAGTAGGCTCACCGGCACACCAGGCGTCACGCAGCTCCCCTACTGGGGGCGCGCACACCTCAGCAGCCCGCCGGCCACCAACCCCACCCCCCGCTCAGGCGCCACGGCACGACAGCCGACGCGCGCGGCGGGGGTGAGCGGAGGGGGCGCCACCCCCACCCCCACCACCATCACGTGGCGCCGCGAAAGCGCCCCTCCCCCCACCCCCGCCCCCCCCAAGGTCCATCCACAAACGTACGGAGCGTCTCGGTGCCAAGCAGAAACGGCGGCGGTGGCGGCCCGCCATAGTCGCCCGCGGGGATCATTGGCCACCCGGCGGGCGCGTGCCGCCCGCGCCCACGGCGGCGGCGGCGGTCAGGTCAGCGGCAGCCGCCGCCCACACACGCGGCGAACCGCGGGGGGGGGATGGACGCAGCAGCCAGCCCCTGCCGCCGCCCCGTCGCTCCCCCGACCGCCCACCCCCGCCCCCCCGGCCGATGACCTAGCAAGAAAAAAAGAAAAAAAGATCAGACAGAAAAGAAACGAAGAAAATTGCGTCCCGCGGCAGGTCGGACCGTCCCCCCGCGGGGCGGGCACGAGGCCGCCCTGACGTTGCCGACGCCCAACAACCGGTGCCGGCAGAGCAGCAGAAGATGCCGCCGCAGGGCCACTGGCCGCAGGGGTGGCGGCCGGGGGGCGACGCAACGCGGCCAGCGGTGCGGGTCTCCTCCGCCGGCCGGGGTCAGCCCAAGCGGGGGCTGGAGCAGGCAACGGCGCCGCCGAGTCGCGGCTGCCGGGCCCCCGCAGTCGTCGACGACGCTGGCGGTCGGTGTCAGTGCGCCCACGAGGAACACCGCCCGCCACACCCCTCAAGGGCGGTCCGAGGGCGCGCGCGCGCGCGCGCTCGACGGTCAGCCCAGCAGCAGCAGCCACCGCACCGCGGTGGACTCGACGCACGCCACGGGCGCGAGGCGGCCACACAGCGGCCGCCCCCGTGGATGGCGGCACCTCCCCTCGGCCCGTCCACCCCCGCTGCTCGGCGCGGGCAAACCCAGCAATGGCGGCGGCAATGGCGGGCGGCAACAGCGGCGGCGGCGGCGGCGGCGGCGGCGGTAGCGGCCGCAGGGGCGAGCGCGGCACCGACCGCCAGCAGCAGCGGGCCGAGGCGACCGCCCGACCGGTACAGACGGCCAGCGGGTGTGGCAGCCGCTGCCGAGCGCCCCTCACTCGCGGGGATCCGCACGGCCGCCGCAGCGGCCGACCGCGCACGCCGCCCGACGCTGCCGATTCAGGGGCCAGCCCCGGCGGCAGCAGCCGCGGCGGCTGGGGGGGTGGCGCCGTGCGGCGGCAGCAGCGGCGGCGGCGTCAGTGGCGGCGGTGGCAGGCACGGCGGCGGCAGGCACGGCGGCGGCGGCGGCGGCGGCGGTGGCGGCGGCGGTGGCGGTGGCGGCGGTGGCGGCAGCGGCGGCGGCGGCGGGACCCCCCCCCCCCCGTCCCCCACCCAGCGGAGCGGTGGCACTCGGGGAACCCCGCCAGTGCATACAGGCCGGGTCGGCCGGGGCGAGGGCCGCGAGCAAGAGGGGAGCGGAGCGAGAGCGAGGGAGCTCAATGGACGCCGCGACCGACGGCGCGCCACCCGGGCATCAACCGGCTGGGGGAGGCGGGGGAAGGACGACGAGCCCCGCCCCGCGGCGGCCCAGAGGCGGACCCACAGCCAGCGGGGCACGGCAGGCACTCACGTCACCCGCCCGTACCCCCCCCTCCCGCTCGCGCCCACCCCCCCCCCCCGCCCGCCCCCTCCGCCTCCCACCCACCAGCGTCTGGCCACACACGCCAGGGAGCGACAGCGGCAGCGTCAATGGCGGTGGCGGCAGCGGGGAAGGACGCAACCGTGACGGCCGGCGCGGCGCGGCGGTGGCGATGGCACCGCCGACGGGGAGAGGCGACGGCGTCGGCGCGCGCGGGCCGCGCCGCGCCGGGCCGGCACCGCCGGCGGCGCGTCCCCCCACTCACCGGCCGGCCGCGCGGCGACAGCGCGACCGCAAAGGTGCAAAAAGGCCACGCGGGGGGGGGGGGGGGTGGGGGGGGGGGGGAGGGGGGGGGGGCGTCCCGGCCGTCTGTGGCCTCGGCAGCGGCGGCAGCGGCGGCAGCGGCGGTGGGGAGGGGGGCGGCGGAGGTGGGTGGGGGGGGGCGGGGGGGGTGTGGGCAGAGGGCGGGAGGGCGCGCGGCCGCCGCCGGGGACGGCAGCCACCGCCGCGGCGCGCCGCGGCAGCGTGCAGCGTCTGGGCGAGCGCGGGCGGCGGGGGGGTTGCGGGCGCGGCCCGCAGCGAGAGGGGGGGGGGGGCCGCCTCGCAGGCGCGCGGGCGCGCGGCTGGGCGCGGCGGCCGGCGGCGGCCGGCCGAGCCGCGCCGGCGGGCGGCGCGTGCTGTGAGGTGGGGGGGAACGGATGGCGCAGGGGGGGGGGGGGGGGGGGGGGGGGGGGGCGGTCGGCGGGCGGCGGCGGCGTCGGCGGCGGCCGCGGCGGCCGCTCGCCACAGCTCGCGTCTGCGCGGCCGCCGGGCCTGCCGCGGCGGCCGGGGCGACGGCCGCGCCGCCGCCGCCCACCGCCCCCCCCCCACGGAGCCGCGGCGGTGGGCCGGCCGCCGCCGCCGCCCCGCGCGCGCCCGCAGGGCGGGGCAGGCTCCCCACCGCCGCTGCCGCCGCCGCCGCCGCCGCCGCCGCCGCCGCCGCCGCCGCCGCCGCCGCCGCCGCTGGCGCCGCCTCTTGGGCGACCCGACCCCCCCCCCCCCCCCCCCCACCCCGCCCGCCCTGCGCCGCCCCCCTCCAGCGCGGAGGCATGCCCTGCCCACGCGCGCCGGTCAGTTGGCCGCGGCGCCCGCCGCGGGTCGCACCGCCGCGCCTACCCCCGCCCGCTCCCCCCTCCGCAGCCCCCGCTGGGACCCCGCCCGCGACGCGCCGCGCGCCCTCCCCCCCCCCCCCCCCCGCCGACCCGCCGAGCCCCCGCTGGCGCCGCTGGCGGCGGAGGGCACCGCCGCCCAATCGCGCGCCGCGGGCGCGGTCCCGCTCCTTGCCCAATCGCGCCGCCGACGACGGCCGACGCTGCGCCGGTCGTGCCAGCCTCCCGGTCCTGCCTCCGCCCCCCCCCCCTGGTCGCCCCCTCTCGTGTGCATTGGTTTGGCACTCGGCCAGTCGTCGACGGCGGCAGCGGCGGCGGCGGCGGCGGCCACAGTCGCGTTTTTTTGCCTGTCCTGCGCGTGGGTGGATAGCTTGAGCCTACGGGGAAGAACCCACCACCCTCGCTGGTGGTGGCGGCGGTGGCGGTGCTTGAGCTGGTGGCACTCGGGACGGCCGTTTGCCTAGGCATACGGCGGGGGCGGTGCTCCAACAGCAGGCGACCCGGCCAGCTGCCTCGCTTCCTTCCGGGCGGGGGGGCGGGCGGGCGGGTGGTTGGGGGGGGGGGGGGGGGGGGGGGGGGGTGCACGCGGCTCGCCCTGGTGATGCGGCTGCCGGCCCGGTGTGACGGCCAGGAGCGCGCCCCCCTTGGCGGTTGCCGGTTGGAGGTGAGGGGCGGAGCGACCGCCACCGAGATTTTTAGGTGCGGAAATCTTCAGATCACCCGTGCCCCTCGCCACACGCCGCGCTGGCGGCGCCCAAGCCCGCCCAAGCCCGCAATCAGATATGCATCAGTCAAGCATCGCCGCTGCTCTTGGGTGGCGGGCCGGATCCAAGCTGCCCCACCGATGCGGGTAAGGTCGCCTGTCCTGGAGACGAGACGTCAAACAACAGTCGTTAAACGCCCGTTGCTAAGCTACTGTTATTCAGCATGGTCGTTCAATCGTTGAGGTCCACACAAGGAGAACTCGATGGAGTAATTACAACCAACGGCAATCTGATCATCATGATCACTACAGGAGCCACAACTGCACAATGCCCTCCAAGCGGATGATCTCAGCTCACCCCGCGAGCGCTGACCGTCGAGCAAAGGTTCAGCACACGGGATGTTCCATTGCACTGGCCATGGCATCAGAGCGCCTACAAGCAGTAAGGTGCATCCGCGCTATGCTTCACAAAGAACAAGAAGCCACGTGCTGGACGGTGGCGTTTGAGCGCGTAACTACGGAAAAGCGTTCTGTGCGACGTGCGACGATGCCCAAAGGCAATACCTGCGCACCATACAACCAGGTGTCGGACGGTTTGATTTAGCTGCTGGACGATGTAGGTCGGATCCGGCAGCTCCCCATTCCTACACCTGCCGGATCTCACCGCACTTGACCGCCCGCTGTGGTCGTTTGGATGGATCATGTACTGCGGGTGCCGCAAGGCACACTGCACTCTTTAACGTATCCGCCGTTTATTAGATGTAGGAGAGGAGGTTGCGCGGTACCTCGCTGTTTGAGGATGGGCTGAGGGGGGGATGTTGGTCACCAGGTGGCGGCCTGCGGTGGCAGGGAAGCTGTTCTCTGGAGACGGCGCATGATGGCCGAGAGCACGGGCCCAACTGTCTTGCAAGTCAGCCTTGTCCCCCAGAGAAAGTACCAGTTGAAAAATGCATGCAGCGCGGAAATAGTCAAATTACTTGTGGAACATCTTTCCAGTCGTTCAGCGAAGGCTGAATCTGCGACAAAAAGTCTTCATGATCGTGAAGTGCCATCCTTGCGGCGGAGTGCTGCGCCAGCCGCTACGCCTGTTGGTGGTGATTGGGGTCAGTCAGGCGTGGGACTGACGGTCCGCTTCTTTGTGGCCAAGCGGGACACCGTCCTGCTCTCCAGTGTCCTCCTAAACCGATACAGCTGTTTGACTCATGCGACCTCGAGACAATTCTCCTTGAATGTGGCAGCCAGCACTGCAGACATAATTGGCGGACAAGAATTTACTCACAGCTGGAACCAGGTCCGCTGGACATTTATGGAACAGAGCACTTCATCAAGTTGTACGGCTTATCGTGAGCTTGTCACTCAACAGTCTGACTAAATACATGTATATTTCCCTATGGGAGAGGTTCTCAGCGATCCCGTAGACTTGCGGGGTGACCAAGTAAGCTGTTTTCATCACGTGCGACAATGCATACTTGGACATCTGATCATTACGGTAATTACTTCATTCTTGTATGTAAGGCTCGGTCTACCTGTGCAGACTTCCTCGCTGTCCAATGGCCTCCGTTGCAGTGGGGTGCGGGAGGTGGACTCTCTGGAAGGGGCCTTGTATGTACCAGCGTTCGTTGGTGTGACGTCGTCGTCGTCTTCGTTCCTTTTTTTTATTGCTGTCTCTTCCCCGTACGTTGTGGCACTTTGCGCGCTGGCATTGGCACTATGGCGGAACTGGCGGCCAGTCTGTCCAACGTGGTGTCGGGCCAGTTCAAGTGGATTTTTGTCGGCGGCAAGGGCGGCGTCGGCAAGACCACCACCTCCTGTGCTCTGGCGGTGGCGGTGGCGGCGGCGCGGCCTGGCAAGACCGTTTGCCTCATCTCGACGGATCCCGCTCACAACCTTTCCGATGCATTTGGCCAAAAGTTCTCCCGTGAGCCCACCGCTGTGACCGGCGTACCCGGTCTGGACGCGATGGAGGTGGAGCCGCCGTCTGCCGACTCGGTCGTTGCTGCTGGCGGTGGCGGCGGCGGCGGCACCGGACCTGAGGCTTCACTGGCGGCTATGTCGGAGCTCACTTCGGCGATTCCCGGCATTGACGAGGCGGTCAGCTTTGGGGCGCTGATGCAGTCGGTGCAGAGCATGCAGTACGACACGGTTGTGTTTGATACCGCGCCGACGGGGCATACGCTTCGGCTGCTGGGGTTCCCCAAGCTCCTGGACATGGCACTGGATAAGCTGACTGAGCTGCACACGCGGCTCGGCCCTATGTTCAACGCCGGCCTCGCCGCGATGGGAGTCAACACCAGTGGCGAGGGCGGCGAGCCGGTCGACGCGGGCGCCCGCCTGGCTGAGCTGTCGGCCGTTGTGAAGCAGGTGGTTATCCAATTCCGCAACCCCGAATCGACCACCTTTGTGGCGGTGTGCATCCCTGAGTTCCTCTCCGTGTACGAGACGGAGCGGCTGTCCCAGGAGCTGTCGAAGCTGGGCATCGCGTGCAACAATATTGTGGTGAACCAGCTCATCCCGGCCAACCCCGATACGGCCGCCAGCGCTCAGCTGTACACGGCCCGCCTGGCCATCCAGCGCAAGTACCTTGAGCAGATGCGGGAGCTCTATTCGGACGACTTCCATATCACGCCTCTTCCGCTGTTGGCCGCCGAGGTGCGCGGCTCTGACGCACTGCGGTCGTTTGCCAAACGCGTCACGGGGGAGGTGGCGGTGGACTTTGGTCTCCCCGCCACGGACCTAGAGCCGTCGCTGACCAACGTCATGTCCCAAACTGGCCTGGTGTGGACTTTTGTCGGCGGCAAGGGCGGCGTCGGAAAGACGACCACGTCCGCCGCACTTGCTGTGGCGCTCGCAGCCGATGCGGCGAAGCGGTCGGCCAAGGTTCTGGTCGTCTCCACCGACCCCGCTCACAACCTGTCCGACGCGTTTGGTGTCAAGATCTCACCGGACGCCAAGCCGACCCCAGTCTCCGGTTTTGACAACCTGTACGCCATGGAGGTAGACGCTGCGACGGTGACGGAAGAGTTCTTTTCCAATCTCTCCGCGTCGAGCGAAGAGTCTGCGGCGCTACGAAACTCTCCACTAGGCGCGCTAATGCCCGATTCCAACGACATTGGGTCGCTCGCCAAGAATGTACCTGGCATTGACGAGGCGGTCAGCTTCTCGTCCATCATGCGGCTGGTTCGTTCGATGGACTTTGAGCGGGTGGTGTTTGACATGGCGCCTACGGGGCACGCGTTGCGGTTGCTGGGCTTGCCCGACACGCTGGACAAACTGCTGTCCAAGCTGTCTGACATGAAGAGCCAGATGGATCCGATGCTGTCCATGCTGGCGTCTGCGGCTGGTGGGGACGCCAACGGCGCAAGCGGTCAGTCTGTGATGGACCAGCTGGGTGAGCGGCTCGAGTCGCTGCAAGCTGACGTACGGGAGGTGGCCGCAACGTTGAGCGACGCGGAGAAAAGCACATTCGTGGCGGTTGCGATTGCCGAATTTCTGTCCGTCTATGAAACGGAGCGGCTTGTTCAGGAGCTGGCCAACATGGGCATGGACGTTCGGAACGTGGTGGTGAATCAGCTGATGCCACCGACTGAAGCTGTGGAGGACCGCATGGCGATTTTGCGAGCGCGCGCCAAGATGCAGGCAGGCTACGTGGAGCAAATCGAGGAGCTGTACCCGCCCGATGACTTTCACGTCACCCGTGTGCCAATGCTTTCTGAGGAAGTACGGGGAGTGGACTCGCTGCGGGCGTTTGCTACGAGGCTCACCAGTGGCTAGGGGACGCATCCTTTTCTTGCAATGTGTTTCCCCTCGTGAGCCTGGTCCTCTCCTCTGATGTTGGCTCCGTTGGGGTACCACACACTGCATGGATGTGCGGCTGGGGCTGCAATTCTTTGTGTGCACCTGGAGAGGTGTGAAAGAAGCCGCTCAGCTCTCGTGGCCCGATCATCATCACGAAAGCAGACACGAGTCGCTGCGTGAACGTCTGCCTTAAACCATACACGAAAGCACAAAGCTCCTACAGTCTATCAACAAAAACATGAGGTGGCATAACACGGCCTCAGCTCTGGATGCTCGCAGGAAAAGAAAAAAAAAAAGCAGGGCGCCCTTTGAACAGCTGTCCAGAGAGTGCCCTCCGCATCCAGAAGCACGTCAGCTGCGGATAGTCAACGGCTTGTCAGCCATCCTTCCGCTGGTAGTCGTCGGCCGCTTGTAAACAGTCGTGCTCTTGTGCTCGATCGCCAGGCACGACCACTCGTCGCCCTCTAGCAGGTGCGCCGCCACCCACTCATCCTCATCATCACCCAGCGGCAATAGCCGCCAATTGATCATCTGGGTCAGGTTCCAAGTGGCAAACTCCACCGGCGGCACCCCCAAGCGCTCGCGGATGCGCTCCCGCAACTGGCCGACCGGCTCCCCACTCAGTCGGACTGGGAAGAGCAGCGGTGTGCCAAACAGCGCGGGTGCCCGCCGCGGCTTGGACATCACATTCAGCGCCGGCGTCTTCGGGTTTCCATTCGCACCCAGCTGCCCCCCGTTAGCACGACCCCGGACACCAGCGGCAGATGCGGAGCTGGGGCTGATATGAACCAGCGGCACCAAACCCCAGCCGCAGTCCGGGATGTCGTCGGGGCGCACCGGCTCCGCACGCATCTCCGCCACACCCGACAGCGTCGCATCACTGGCTCCGCGGACTGGCACAAGCAAGGAAAGTTCACGTGGAACGGTGGAGACCTTGGCCTTCAAGAGTCGTACTGACACGCCACGCGGCAACGCAAGGCGGCGATGCACTTCCCGCGCCACGGCTTCCAGTGTCGCGTCCTCCTCCACAAGCACCGAGAGTTGGCGAGCGATGGCCACCTTGACGCCGCTCTCGATAACCTCGCCAACAGGCACTGCAGGCAACGGAGCGGGAGGTGGAGTACCAGTGATGCGGCCCACAGAACCGGTGCTAGCGATACCTGCCGCGGGCAGGTCTCGCAGGTCCACCGTGTCCACGACTTGTCCGGCCACGGTGACCAGCTCCACAGCGGCAGTGCCCTCGTGCACGCCGTTCGAAACGTCGCTCATGTCAATACCGTCGCTTAACGACGCGTCTGCCAAAGATGACGCGACCTGGTTCCCAGAGTCATCGGCAGACGATTGACTCTCCACCGGTGAGTCTGGCACCACAAGCGCAGACGCCGCTGCGGCAATTCCACCACCGCCACCGTCAGGTCGCCACGTAACGCGCACCTCCAACTTGTGTGCGTACTCGGCCGCTGGGTAGTCGGTCCGCTCGTACCACAAGACGCGAGCGTCGTCCTCGTCCGACGTGGTGGTTTGGAAAGCCCAGTTGCCCCCTGGAAGCATCGCCGACAACTCCCGGGCCTCGGTCGGCATGACCGCTCTTGGCCGCGGGCAGTCATGGTACGGGTCGTGCACAAACATGCGTAAATAGTCCGGGTCTGCCCCGTCCAGTGCCCTTGCCAGGTGGGACTTGACGACGCCAAGATTGTCTGTGCGTAGCAGCTCCAGCGTTACCTTGCCAGGAGTCACAGCTGTCGCTGTTGGCGACGATGCCAAGGGTGACGTACCCGCTGCGGCAGTCGGCGAAGGCACCGGTGATTCGGGTGTCGCCCACTTGTCGCGGAACTCCACCCGGACCCCGGACGACAGGTAACGAAAATACATAGGCGCTTCCGCCAGGCGTTCACCACGCAGGGGAAGCAGCGACCGCTCCTCCGGTGTCAGGTCCGCGAATGCGTTAGGCGCCTTGTAGGCCACCGTGTCCGCTACAGACTCCACAACAAGGATGTCGCCGCCCTCCAGCTCCGCCTCGACAAACGTCGCCGACAGCCGCACCGGTTCTATGAGCGTCGCGCTGACTTCTTCGTAGAGATTCACAGGCGCGCCGTCGGGGAGACCAGTCAGAGCAACGACCTTTGGCAGGATATCCTGGATGATTCCATTCCGCTTGGCCATGACACGCCCAATGATCCGCAGCTGCCGCTCCCTCGCGAGCGGCAAATACTGCTTGACAAAGAGCAGAATCTCGCCCTGGGGAAGCGGGGGTGCCTGGGCCAGCATACGAACCGCGTCGCCTTTGGGGTGTGCAACGGTCTGCAAAGTCACCTCATCCGCCATGGGAGGAGGAACAACACCCGCCTTAGCATCCAGCTCGCCTTGCTTGGCAAATGCCATCGCCAACTCCTCGTCCGTGAGCTCTTCCACGTACAGCCGCAAATTCTCCTCGTCCAGACCCTGAGCGCGCGGGTGGTGCCGGCCGAGGGCCAAGCCCAAGCCGGGCGTGTTCCCGTCCCCAAGACCACCGTCGCCGTCCTCCGCAGCAACAATCGCCAGACTGTCGACGCCACCCGCCAGCAGAACCTCTGGTCTCACCGTCTCATTCTGTCGTCGCGAGCACTTCCACACCCGCAGCGCATCTGCAGAGCGGCCGTGCCCCTGGCTGACGAGGAGCTCCTTAAAGTCACGCAGCGGGAGGCTGCGTTTCGCCTTGACCCGCGGCAGGGTGTGCCAGGGCCCAAGGTCCGACCCGCCATAGGTGCTCATGCTGCTGGCAGTCATGATAGAAGCAGATATGTACAAGTGCTGCTCCGCACGCTCGCGGCGGGCGAGGCTCTCCGCCACGCGCTCTGCCTCAATCCGCTCCGCCAGACCCTGTGGTACATCTTCGTCCGCTATTGGCGCCAGCAGGTTCTTGGCCTCGCTCTTTCGCACATACTGCAGCATGTACGCCGAGCCAAAACGCCGTGTGGCAAACGCCGTCCGAAACCGGGGCTTCCGCGTTGGTGGTGGCGGCGTGGGGGAGTTCTCCACGTCGGCCGACAGCACGTCGCCAGAATTCCTCGTTGGGCTGGTGTTGTCAACCGTCAACGCCTGGGGGGAGGTCACGCCCTTCTTCTTCGTCTTGGCGCCACGCGTCGTCTTGTTCAGTGCGTGCTCCTCCATTGGTGGCTGGT
Source organism: Pyropia haitanensis (assembly GCA_008729055.1). Classification (NCBI taxonomy): domain Eukaryota; phylum Rhodophyta; class Bangiophyceae; order Bangiales; family Bangiaceae; genus Pyropia; species Pyropia haitanensis. The sequence continues at coordinate 3,467,395 of SDUX01000002.1, forward strand.
GCGGGCCGCCGACCCCATAGTTTTCGTCGATGGCAGCACGGGACGAGACCTTGGTCACCGTCTCGTCGTCAAACTTATACCACTGGCCCTGCTCAGGGTCAGGCCTGATGAATGCGCAGTAATGACCAGCGTCCACGTCACCAATGTGCACCAGTACTGCATGAAGGATGTACACTGCGTCCTCCTCAGATGTCTGGACCGTGATTTCCTCCTCCACCTCGTCCACCGGCTGGGTCCCGCCATTGCTCTTCTTGTCGACTGCTGCGGGAGCAGGAGTGTCCCCGTCCGACGCGGCCAGACGGTCAGCGTCGCCCTCCTCGCCACCTTGGGCGTCGCCCTTGTCGCGACTCTTGGCACCCTCCGAAGCGCTCTGCTCCGGACTCTTGGCCACAAACGACCGCAGGTCCAGCTCAGCCCCAAAGTGAAAGTAGTCGTTAATCTTAACTTGCACAGGCGGATCCCGCGCAAAGTCAAAGTCAAACCGCTTCAGGTGGAGCTGCAGCACCGGGGGGAGACGCGCAAAGCGGACGCCCTTCTTGGCCCTCTGAAGCTCCTCGTAACCGTCCGCTCGCACTCGGTTGTCCCCGTCCATAATTTCCACAGCGGTGTACGCGCGAAGCGCCTCGTCTACACCCGCCAGGCCTAGGACGTTGAGCGAGAGGTCATAAAACACCTCGTCACGACTAGACGTGTACTCTACGTCCGTGCACTCGACAAACGAAGTAGTCTTGCCTTCAAACAGCTCTGCCACCGTGTCTTTGACCTTGCCGCGCTTCAGCGTCTCGGCCAGCCGGTCGCAAAGCACGCGGTTGAGCTCCTGCGCGTCGTGTTGCTGAAACAGCTCCGCATTGTCCCAGCCAAACGACTCGGTAAGGCGCTTGGTCTTGACCGTAGACGGACTCGACTGCAGCTCGTAAAACACCTTTTGCAGCTCATAGCTCTGTCGCTCCGCCACGGTGCTGGTGCCCTCCTTCCCCTCCACGTCGCCATCGCTAGGCACTGGTGGCAGGGGCATGACATACACCGCCCGCCGGAACGCCGAGAGACAGTACAGCGTCTGCAGTAAAGAGTTGAGGTAGCAGGTCGCACCCTGGTTCTTAAAGCCCACAAAGCCTGTCTCCTTCCGCGAGTCCCAAGCGGGCGCCCACGACGAGTGGGCGGCAGTATAGGGGGTGGCGTCGGTCAGTTTCACCCGTGCCTCAAAGCGCAGCTGCTTTCGGCCGCGAATGGCCGACAGCTTAACAAAGTCCCTGAAGCCCCAGTCCGCCTCGCGCGGCGAGAAATTGTGCGTCGCCTCCTTGATGACCTCCGCGCCCGCGGTGCTGCCGTCCTTGGCTCCTTCCGTCAGCAGCAGCAGCTTGAAGGTAGCCACGCGGGACCACCACGTCTCACGAGCGGCGGGCGGGGGGCAAGGTCCCCCACAGTCCAGGTAAAGCGACAGGTCTTCCACGGTCTGGTTTCCGTGAGGGAAAATGAGAAAGCGCCATCGGTAGCCGCCAAAGGAGTTCCACCCTGAGTGGACTTTTTCGTCCTCGATCGGCGACGCCGACGTCATGGTAAAATGGAAGGTGGTAGAAGGCTCACGCCCTTCCTCGTCATCGTCATCGTCATCGTCGTCGTCAATGGAGGTCGCAACGGCCGTCGCCGAAGCCGGGGGCGGCAGCAGCAGCGGCGGCGCGGCCACTGGCACCTTCTCCTCCCCCTCGGCAACAGGGACTGTCCGCACCTCAGGTGCATCGCCAGCAAGGACGTTGGTCTGACGCCAGCAAAGCCCCAACACAGACAAAGAAGAACAGGGTATGGTACGCGAGGACGACGGTAAAGCACAAAAAGAGAGCAGTACTGACCGTTAGGAACAGCTGTCCGCACAGAGAGAGGGAATCAAGGCCGGTGCGGAGCAACAATAAGGCAGGGAACCAACACTAAGCAGCTCACAAGACACAGACGAAGATCGAGGACTCGTACCCGCGACCTACCTGTGGGTCCGCTGCGGCATTCTCCGTAGGATCCATCGCGAACCGTTCACGAGTGACGCGCACCCTGACAGCACCGAGGCGGCGGTGACGAGGACCTCCCGCAGGTGCGACGAGAGCTGATTCAGGCGTGCAACAGTCGGATGCACCTCATCCAAGACGCCAAAGGCGGGAGCCAGGTGTCGTCAAGAGCTCAGCCGCCCAGGCGCCAGGCAAGACACTGGCAGTGCCGGCAACGGATGGGAAGATGCCGCCAACAACTCCTGGCTTCACGGTCACGCCGCTTCGGCAGCGCAGCCCCCCCACCACGCCGACGTCGACCACGCTCGGCGCGCGGCCGCCAGCCGAGAGGGACAGAATGCGACCAACGCTCCGCGAGGAGGTTGCGACGCTGCGGCAGCAACTGCCCAGCCGCGAGTCAGTCAGTGCTGGCAGTGCAACTCGTGGGCTGGGCGGCTTTAGTTTTACAAATACTTCTCGAGAACTACCAAAGCATGCAAGACGCATCCTCAAGTGCAAGTCAAAATTATATGGTAATTAGGGATGGGGATTGCACTTGCTCACATCGACGCCGACACTCGACGCCGAGGCTTGGCCTCGGCTTGGAATTCGATGAGCACGTCGGCCCTCGACCGGCGGTTCGGCGGTTCGCCCCTCTACGGCGCTCGGCTTTGGGAGTGCCAGGCATCATCTCGCCCAGCTGCGACTGCTCAGGTAGCACTGGCAACCAACGACGACGACAACGACCGCCATTGCTTTTTATCTCATCCTTTCGCCGCTGTTCGTCCCCTGTCCCCTCATTTAATGGCACCGTTTCCCCCTGTTGGTAGGTGACGTCCGCTTGACCGTGACGACCACCATGACGACCGCGCTGAGCGGAGGTTGCCGGAGGAGCATCCTCGTCTCTACCCCTTCCCTTCCTGATGGAGGCCTGGACGTGGCGTCGTTGCCCTTTGGCTGGCCAACAATGTGCCTCCAGGGACCTGTTGGCGGGTGCGGTCGTGGTGGGACGTCCTCTCCCCGGTGCTGTTTTGGGGTCCCCGCGGCTGCGGAGGTAGGACGGTGGATGCGTGCGCAGGTGGGTAGGGGGCGATCGTGGCGGCAGTCTGCTAGGCAGGATGTACGGGCGCTGCGGCGTCGGGTTGCCTGCAACCCCGCACGTCCGCGGGGAATCTGCGGTAGGGCGGGCTGAAGGCACCGCCCGGTCCCCAGCTCGGGCGCTGTGGCCAAGACACCCCCCTCCGCCTTCTCCCTTCGTCGTCAACCGCTTGCGCCATCGCGCTCTGGCGACCTTGGGCCGGTAGGGGCTCCCTTGGTGCGCCTCGGAATGCCCTTGTTCTGTGTCAGGCAGCCCCGTTGCTCCGCCTGCTCCATTGGGAGCGAGGGCGCCAGGGGCAGTGGAGGGGGTGCCTGGTGGTGAATGCGTGCCGCCGCTCCAGTGGCCTGTGCCGCGCGCACGTGCGGCGCGCGCCCTCGCGCGGGTTATCAACGGAGCGGCTGGTTCCTTGCGTACGTACCTTGCCCCTTGCCCACGCCCTTGCCTCTCGCTGGGCCACCATTGGTGTGCATCCCTGCGGCCGGTTCTCCCCTTTCGTTTTCCCCGCCCACTTCCCTACCACCCTCGCTCCCGGGCACGACCTGCTAGGCGTTGCCGCCGTTGGATACTCATCAGCCCCTGGCGTGACGCGGTCAGCCCCGTCGGGCGCGTTGCTTCCCTCACCTTCTCCCTCTTTGGGTTGCCCAGCGACTATGTTTGACGTCTCCGCCCCGCTCTTTGCCGATGGGGGCGACGACGCGGGACTGCTGGCCGCCATCTTGGACAACGCGTTGCTGCCGCCACCGGCTGACGCGGGCGCCGCTGCCGACAGCGTGAGCGCGTTGGTCAAGCAGATGGCTGTTGACGGGAGCATCCCGCCACCGCCGCCGCCGCCGCCGCCACCGCCGCGTCCACCGCTTGCGGGTGGCACGGCCGCGTCGCGGCCACCCGCAGCGGCGCCGTCGCGCGCCGCAACTGGCCAACTGATGGACGAGTCGGCGCCGGCGACGTCGCTCAGTCGCAGCGTCGGTGGCTTGGTGGGAGGCGTGTCCGCCGCCGCCGGGGCAGCGTCTTCGGGGTCCCTGCCAGGTGCTACTGATGCAGACGGCCGTCGCGAAACGCCCGGCCCCACCGGTGGCGCGCTTTCTGTCGGTGGCCGCCCATTACCCGGCGCGATTGCAAAAAAGGGCCGCAAGCGCAAGGAGAAGATGGGCGATCTGGACGAGCCCCCGTGTGTGACATCCGCCGACGGCAGTAGCGTGGACGCCGCGGCCGCTGTGGGCGACGACGTTTCGATGGGGGACGCCGACCCCCCGGCTGGCGTGGTGGACGCCAAGGTGCAGCCGCCGCTGGCAGTGACGGCAGGCCGGCCATTCGGTGTGGCGTCTGTGCCCGCCGGTCGTCTGGCGTCCTCCGCGCCAGTCGCGTCTGGGCTTGTGGGCGACGCGTGTGAGCAGCCCACGGAAGTCACGGACGCTGCCGCCCCGGCGGCAGCCGCGGGCTCTGCGAGCGGGGTCGCAGCCGAGGCGGATAAGACTCGCCGCGCGTTCATGTGCACTACGTGCGGCAAGTACTTTCGTCGCGCCCACAACCGAAAGGTCCACGCCCGCGTGCACACGAACGAGACGCCCTACCGTTGCACGTTTGAGGGCTGTGACCGTCGGTTCCGGTGGAAGAGCTCCCTCGTTTCCCACCGCCGCTGGCACGCCGACGTCACCGCGGGTGGGGGTGCTGACTGTAACTCAAGCGTCGGTGGCGGCACAGACAACCCGCCGGGTGGGCTTGGCAGCCCAGTCTCCCCTCCCGCGAGTGTGGCGGTCGGCATGGCCGCATTGGGCGCGTCGGATGGTCACGCTAGCGCAGCGCCGCGAGCGGGGTCTGGCGGCCCAACTGGTCCCGGCCCCGGCAATGGGGTGCGGGTTGCCACCAGCGGGAGCGTCGTCTTTCGGGCGGCGCCCAAGGTGGTGTCGGGGTCGCTGAACGCCAGTACCAGCGCGCCGGTACTGCTGTCCGCTAATGAGGCGGCCCCCGCTGCTCGCGCGTTGCCGCTTGGGGAAGAGAGGCGGCCCGCACCGCCGCGGGCGCCGCCGTCGGCTGTACCCTGTGCCGTACGCACCACTACCGTTGTCAATGGCGTGCCCTTATCAGCCGTGACCGGAGTGTCCCCAAGGCGTGGGGCGCCAGCGGTGCCGGTCGACGACCCGACAGCTTCGCTCGCGTGGCTGGACTTTTTAGGCGCTGATACGGCGAGGAGGGCGCCGCCAGGGCGATTGTCGCCTTCTCAGGGGCTGTTGAACGTGCCGGCGTCATCGGTTGTGGGTGGCGCGGGCGTGGCGGCGCCGGCCTTCCCGGCGGATCTTTCGCAGGGGGGGGTGGACGGGGCGGCACCGGGGCGCGCGACCACCGATGGGGCGACGGTCAGTTCGGTCGGCGGCGGCGTCGGCAGCGGGCCGGCGGGCGCCGGCCCGGGTTCTATGTGTGACACGTTTGGGGCGGGTCAGCCCTTCCCGCCTGGGGTAGGCTCCCATGCTGGTGGCGGGAGCCTGCGGGGCAGCCCCGCGTGGAGCGGCAGCGATCCCACCAGGGGTGGCTATGGCTTTGGCCCTGCTGGAGGGTATAGCGGCGCGGACGGCGGCGTCGACGTGTCGGCGAGCTACCCCCCCGCCCTAACGGCGTCCTCCTTTTTGCCCCTCTCCGCCCCCCCGCCGGTGTTGACCGTGCCCGGCCCCGGCTTAGCTACCTCTGGCATGGGATTCCTCGACGGCGCCTCCGGGGCACCCCCGCCCCCCCTGCCGTCGTGTATCAAGGCGGGTTCCCCCGAGCCAATCCCCTATCCTGGCGGCAGTGGCACCCCCCCGTTTCCAGAGGGACGGCTCTCGCGCGATATTGACGACTCTGCCGGCGGCCCTGTTACGCCCGTCGGTGACTTTTCGTCGTCTGCGGCGGCCGCTGCTGCGTCGGCGGCGGTGGACTCGTTCATGCTGCTGTCGCCATCGTCGATGGACGTGCGGCTCGTCACCCCCGACTCGCTGTGTATGCTCCCGCTGGCGCCGTCGCCGCTATCGCTGTCGAGCATGAGCGTCTCGCCAGGGGGGACCCGTGACCTCTTCCCCCCCAACGTGGTTGCCGACCTGAATGGCCAGACACACTTTTTCTGACCCTTGTCACTGTGGGGAGAGGGGAAGAGTTTCTTCCAGTGGCGTTGGCGGCGGATGGTGACTGTGGTGTGTCTTGCGTGGCGGTCCTGTACTGCCATGTCTGTGCCCTTTGGCCCCTTTGGCTTGGGGACGTCCGCCGTGCGTGAGCTCTGTTTCTTGCAGAGGATGCCGAGTCGGTGGCTGCGTTTCTACCGCATCGCTCCCTGCGCTCAGTACCTGTACATAACCTGCGTTGGTACTCTTTGCCACGTCTTGGGTGCGCATTTCTTGTTGATGGGACAGCATGTCTGCTCTCTGTTGTAGTACCTGGGTTTTTTTCGCCTCCTCGAACCGTCTTTATCTTGAATCGCGATCGTGTCGAGAGAGGATTCGTCTTACTAAGCTCTCGTGCCGCTCGGATAGTTAGAATCCGTTCTGATTCGCTGTGCTTGCTTCCACACGCGGCACCACTGGAAATGACTTGGCAGCTTCGAGCGTGAGAGCCCTGCTTTGCGACAATTTTCATCGATCTTTCCCCCATGACGACGTCGACGGGGCCCTGGGCTTCAGTTTTAGAAAAAGTGTCATTTGCGATGCCAAAAGGGAGAGGACTTTTGATACCAAACAGAGGGCAATCGTTGGCGACAGCTGGCAGTAGCCGCCAAGCTGGCACGCGGACCGGACGTCCTCCCTCCTCGGTGCGTTTGGGGCCGCGCCTGCGCTCCGCCCCAGGCTGGCCAGGAGGGTTAGGTGGCGGCCCCACCCGCCCGACCGCCGACGGCTGCCCTTCCCCGTACCTCCCCCACCCTGTCGTTGTCACTGGCACGGTCCCCGGCGCTGCGTCCCGCGCCGCGCGGGGGTCACGATGGTGCACCCCGACGGCAGCGTCGGCGCCTTCCCCGAGCCCGTCCCCGGCTCCTCCCTCGGCCCCACCGCCGCTGCCGCCGCCCCTGCCGCCACCGCCAGCCCCGCCGCTGCACCCACTGCTGTCGCTGTGACCCCCCCCGTGGCCGCTGGGGCGACGCCACCGACAGACCCGGCGGTGTCGGCGGCCGCCTACAACCCGTACGCATCCCCCTACGCGGCGGCGTCGCCCTATGGGGCGCCCTACGCGGCGCCCACGTACGGGGCACCCGCCTACGGGGCGCCGCCGTATGGCACCTATGGCGGCTACGTGTCCCCTTACGCTGCCCCCCCCCCCTCGTTTGCGGGCGGCGCGGCCCCCCCGCAGCCCACGCCTGGTGGCTGGGCGGTTCCCACCGTCGCGGGCGCCGCGTCGGCGGTGCTGGCGCCGCTGCAAGGCATCCACGCGGCGCTCGCGCGCGTCGCGCGCGTGTCCGGCATGCTCGAGGAGCTCCTCCGCTCCATCCACCTGCTCGTCACCACCGGGGGGGCGCTCGTCTACGCCGCGTCCTCGTTGCGGTCCGAGGCGACCTCGCTGCTGTGCAACCCGGCGGCGGCCGCGGTGGCGGCGACCGCCGCTACCGCCACCGCGGTCGCGTCCTCCTCGAAGCGGCGGCGGCGTCGGGGGGGGGGCAGCGGCGGCAAAGCGGGGGGGGCGGGGGGCGGGTGGGCCGTCCCGGCCGCTCCCCCGAGTCCAGCTGCCCGTCGACGCGCGCGGGCGGCGTTTGTGGTGGGCTGGGTGGTGCGCCTGGGCGTGCTGTTCCTGCTCTCCCCCGCAGCCGGGCGGCTATCGCCGATGCGGCTGCTGTTGCGGCTTTTGGGGCTGGTCCCTGTTGCGCCGGGGGGGGAGCTGCTAGGCGATGGGGGGGGGGGAGGCGAGGAGAGCAGCGGCGGCGGCGGCGACGCCGACGACTCGGGCTCTGACCGGGGCGCCGACGGGGAGGTAAGCGGGGACAGCTCTTCCGGCAGTGACGGCGGGCGCCGGGATGGCGCCGCTGGCAGCTTTGTTGCTGCCTCGGATGTGAGTGACGAGGAGTCCCTCTCGGAGGAGGCGGCGGGGGGTGAGCCGCAGCGGCGGTCCCGAAGAGGGTCACGGCGGCGTGGCGGGCGCGGCGCACGAGGTGGGATGGATGATGCTAGCGGGGGGAGGGGTGAGCAGCAGCGGCACCGCGACGGCGTGGCGGATGTTCCTGAAGACGCTTCCAACTTGTAGGCATAGCGGCTGTCCATGACCAACGGCCGTGCGGGCTGTTTGTGCAGGATGACATCACGGCATGACGGCATGGCGCAAGGCCGGGTGCGTGTTTACTGGGTCCTGGCCCTACAAAGCATACCCACGTGTGGGCCGTGGATTGGTGCTGAGAATGGTATAAAAAAGTGAACAAGACTGGTCTGCGAGGGAGCATGGCCGGTAGGACCAGTCCATGCGCGGCTAGTACACTGCGATGCGCCGCAGCCGGCGCGACCGATCCTATCGCAGTTGACAAAGCAATGCTGTTGCGCGAGGCACGATCGTCGAGACTTGAATAACACCACCAGGGCGCGGCCTAACCTGCTCCAACAGAGATGGACCGGCAACACTGAGCTGGGCGAGCGCCTGCAAACCTAGGTGGCGTAGACAGGAGCGATTCACAATCCACGTTCAGACCACATCAAAACGCACCCGCCCGGGGGCGGACACCAAGCAGAAAGAGACGGCTCTCACGGACAACAGCCCACACTCGACAACACTTTGCACCACGGCCGAGTGATGCCAAGGGAGTCCGCGGCGAGCACAACGGCCGCTGCGGCCATCTTGCACAAGGACGTGCAACGCAAGAGCGGCCAAAAATCAGTTCCGCCGACAGCTCCACTCAGCAAACAGCTGTCGCCACATCGCACATCTCCTTCCTCGCGACCAACCAGCCCCGCGACACCCCAGCTCGTGTTGTGTCCCATCCCCCACACCGCAGAACATGCATCGTTCACGCCATCCCGCGACCGTCCGCCGTCCGCTGCATTGGCCTACTTACTTGGCCGGTCCGCCCGCCGCCGCCGCCGCGTCACCGCCCGCTGCTTGCTTGCGGTACTTCTCCATCAGCAGCGCCCGCGGGTTAGCCCGCTCGCCACGGGTGATCTTGGAGCGCGGCCGCACGGTCTTGCGGTGCACCGCGCACGACACGCAGTAGTGCGTCTTGTTGTACAGCTTGGGCAGCTCGTAGTTGTCAATGACACACGCGTCGGTCAGATCGCGGAGGGAGCTCTTGTCCACAATGTTGCGCACCGTGAAGCGCTTGATGGCCTTATCCTTGGGCGGCTTGCACCCGCAGCCGTCACAGTTGACGAGGCGAGTGTGGTTCCGGCCATGGCGGTTGCGTCCATGGTTACGGCGCTTGACCGTCATGGTGGCGACGGTGGCGGTGCCACCAGCTGCCGCTAGCGATCGGGTGCCGTTGAGGGACGGCGAACGCGGCACGCGTCCACGACGCTGCGGTTGGATGCGCTGGGACGTCGACGCCAGCAGTCCGCACCGAGCCGACGTCGTCCATCGGTCGGGCCTGCGGCAGCCTCGGGGCCTGGGAGTTCGGGCCCGCTGTGAATTTCAGAGACGTCACCTCAGAGGACAGGTGGCGCTGAATCAATTTCTTCACACAAATTGCGCTCGAGCGCTACGATCGAGATCAACGACGGAGGAACACGGACAACAGAGGAGAAAAGAATGGAGATAAACTGTACACGTCTGCCAAGCTCCGCTCTCAAGCTCCATACACGCCTTACTGCGGAAGCCACAAAAAAAAAAAACGCGCCTCAACGCAGCGTGTTTCCAGACCCCCGATTGTTTTCTCCCTTCCAGTCATCCCACTCGCGCGCTGCCATCGTGTCCCGGTCCGCCACCGCGTCGTCCCTGTCTGGGTCCTCGGCCGCCGCGGCCGCCGCCGCCGCCGCCTTTGCCGCCCCGTCCGCCGCCGCCTTGTCCGTCGCCCGGGCGGCTTCAAACTCGCCCCATTCCTCCACCGTGTACGTGGGGAGCGCGTGGCTCGGGCGGAACACCCCCGCCGCCACCGCCGCCCGGCCCGTCAGCCCGCCGCCCACAGGGGTGTGGCCGCCAACCGGCTCGCGCGTCCCCCCCGCCCCCCCACTGCGTGCGTCGGGCGGCACGCCAATCCGAAAGTTGGCAGGCAGGCCCAGCCGCTCCGTGGCGGTTGGCCCCTGCGGCGGTGGTGGCGGCACCACCTCGCCGCGCGCCGCCGCGTCGGCCGCGTAGGCCAGCAGCGCCACCTCCTCATCGAGCAGCGGCAGCGCGTCTACGCTTTGCCGCACCGCCGCCGCGAGCGCGCCCACCGCCAGCTGCCGGGCCGCCTCCTCCTCCTCCCCCCACCGGTCGTCGTCTTGGCCGCCCCCGCCGCCGCCATCGCCCGCCCCATCGTCGCCGACGTGTCCGCCCCCGCGGTCGCCGCCGACCGTCTCGGCGCCGCCCGCGCCGCCGCCGCCACGCCCGCCCCTCCCCCCCAACGGCGGCTGCCGCACCGCCACGCGCCGAGCAAACGCCTCGGCCAGCCCCCGCACATCCGCCGCCGCCGCACGGTCCCGCTTGTAGCGCGCAATCTTGGCCGCCCGCCGCGCCGCCGGGTCGGCCGGCAGCCCGTCCGACGCGCGCGCACCGCGGAGGACGCCACTCGCGTCAATGTGCGCGTCGGCGCCGTCGGCGTCGGCGGCGCCCCCCTCTTCGCGGGTGGTAATGGACGCCAGCAGCGCCCGCTCAGCGGGCGGCAGCACTCGCAGCCGGCGGACGTGCGCTAGGAAGCGCTCGTGGGCGGTCCGTGCCGCCCGCAGGCGGGTCAGGCGGCGGGCAGCGGTGGCGGCGGCGTCAGCACGAGGCTCCCGCTGCACCTCCTCCTCAGCAGAGGAGCCAGGCCGCTGCCGCGCCGCGGGCTGAAGGGTCAGGCCCCGCGCATGCAGGTGGGGCACCAGCGCTAGCGGCAGCGCCGCCGTCGGCACGTCCTCCCCATCCTCGTTGGGCGAAAAGACAGCCGCGGCCGCCACCTGATCTTCCAAGTTCTCTGCTGCGGGTGGAATGGCCACCGCGTCGAGCAGCGCCACGTCCTGGCGCGCCAGCTGGGGGCCACCGGCCAAGCAGAGGAGGATGTCGCCGACGACCGCGGCAGGGTCAGGCGGGGACGCCAGCTCCGCTCGCTCGACCGACACCGCGAGCACGACCAATTGCCGAAGCATGGCAGACGTGCCCTTCAGACGAGTCCGCCCGCCACGGCAGGGAAGAACGAACAACAAGGGCACAGGCCCCAACCAGCAGTAGTGAGCACACTCGGCGCGCCTGAACACGTGCAAGTGCCCAAGACCGACAGCAACAGAGGGGATTGGATGAGGACAGCAGACCCTATTCACGGGAACCCACTTGAACATTCAAGCGACAGTCCACGACGGGGAATTGCCCGTATTTATGTTCCATGACTGCGGCCGATGCCGTGTACACGACCACGTGCGCAAGACCGTGCTGCACGAAAAACAACGACGAAACCCAGCTGTGCCTACAGGCATGCGGGAAAACAGAAAATAACGCCCTCAAGAGCTTGCAAAGAGGTGGTGCGGCAAAAGGACAAACAAAAGCAACAACCTCGGCAGTCCCACGAGTAATCGCGACAGCAACCTGAGCACCACGCAGGAGAACATGAAGAGCAGGCTAGTAGACGGCAAGCTTGTCCCAAAGCGGTGCCACGGGCGTCGCTCACGGAAACGAAAGTAGCTGTCGAACAGCCCCATAAGCACGACACGAGCTGTACCCAGCCCGGAACAAGAGTGACGCACCCGCTTCCACGGCAGATACAACCAGGCCAGAAAGCTCCAGTGCCAGCAGACCCAACGTTGACAGAAGTCGCAGAGCGACCGTCGTCCAACCCTGGATGGCCCGGCCGCTTAGCAAGCGTCCCTGCTACGCGGGCCCAGCGCGCACCCGCCAGGTGCCGGCCACAGCCGTGCACACAGCCAACTACTTGACCAACGATGCCAGCACCCGCCGGGAGCCCTCGAACGTCCCCCGCGCATGGTACGCCTGCCGGTTGTCAATGTACATGACGTCGCCCGGCGTCCACGCAATCCGCGCGGCACAGTCCTCCAGCACCCGCTCCACGGCGGCCATCGCGTCGCCGTCGAGAGCCCCGCCCTCCCCATCCCGCACACACTCCGCTGGCGTGTTGTACTCGTCCGTCCAGCCCGTGTAGGCAGCGTAGATTTGGTTGTAAAACGACACCGCTCCGCCGCCCACCGGCCGCGTGGCGGGCAGCGGCGGGGACACCTCCCGCAGCAGCCGCCCGTGGCCAGGTTGGCCATCACCAAGCCACTCCCAGGTGTAGCCCTTGGCTGCCAGCGCCGCCTCGGCCGCCTCGGGGGAGTCCACGTTGAGCGTCGCGCGCCAGCCGCGGCCAATGGCACTCTCGGAGCGGTCCCATTCGGACATGACCCGCCGATACGAGACGCCCCGCTCCGTCAGCTGCCGCACAAACGCCGGGTAGGCTGCCGCCAGCTGCGCGTACACGCGGGTGGACAGGGCCAGCGGCGTCTCGCCGCCCGACACGGTCGCCGGGTGCACGCAAAAGAAGAAGAGCCGAGACGGTGAGACGGGCGTCTGGGCCAGCTCGTGGTGAAACGGGATGACACGCTCTGGCGGCGACTCGTTGGCGGTAAACACAACGTCCCCGACCACGGCGGTGCGGACTGCATTGCCGCCGACGTACGGAAAGTTCTCGGCGGCCAGGCCGTCTGTAATCAGCGACGCGAACGCGTGGGCATCGGCGGGCAGCAGGCCACGGATGAAGAGCGCGCCGTGGCGGCGGACGAGGCCGTCCAGAGCGTCCCGGTTGGCCGCCGCCCATGCCGTCGCCGCTGCACCCGAGACGACGTCGGAGGCGCGGCACACAGGCGGGCTCGCCACTAGGCACAAGGGGAAGACGGGCGTCCCGTCGCCCCAGTGCCGCTGCCCAGGGAGGGACACCTCGCGAACCCACACGTCCGGAGTGTCTCGGAGGGCAAGGGAGGGGGGACCTTTGGCCGCCGCTGCCCCCGGCAGGTCTGCTTCCACATGGAAGGGGGCCTTGAGGGGCCCCGTCGTCGCCATGACAGGCGTCGGAGAAAAACGCGCTGCTGAGGGACAGCGAAGGAGGAACAGGCCGTACGGAGCGGGAGAGCTCGGTTGCGATTGAGGGCATGAAGAGCTCGTGCCGACTCGGGCTCGCGTCTGCTTGCATGGTCAGTGGAACCACTTGAGGGACTTGCATCGAAATTCTGGCTGGAAATACGGTAGTACAGCGGTATTGCTGTTCGACCCACTGTCTCGTGTTGCGAAGCCCATCCAGAGGGGGACTGGCACCAACGGCTCGTGTCGTGAGTAGGCAGGCCATGAAGAGATACAGGGGATACGATATAGGAATTTTTTTACGCAACAGACAGCCCCTCACTAAGCACCAAGAAGCTCCCGACGCCCACTCGAGCCGGTCGCGAGCTCCAGCGCACCAGGAAGAACTTACTGGGGTGGCTGCTGCGGCAATCCAAAGTCTACACCATCGCGAAGGAGCAACCAGAGCAGTCCGCCAGACAAGCAGGTCGCACAAGCATGGACCACCATCACCAGACCAGCACACCCAACCGCACCAGACACGACCCTCCAAGTCAGCAAGCCGCTCCAGCAAGAGCCGCTGGCCATGGTCCACAGTCGTGACTGCAGGTTGGCCAGCACCCCAACAGAGTCCGGGACGGCACCCACAGAAAGCCCTCACTCTCACAGAGGTGACAAGGGAACGTCCCTCGGCCCCAGGCGTACCCGACGTCAGCCCGCCCAGGCGCTCGCGCATGTACTCGAGCGACCGCGAGTGGGCAGCCTTGACCGCGTCCGTCACCGCAGAGCTGACAGCGTCGGCACCCTCATCCAACAGCTCGGGCGCGATGGTCACCGAGATGGGAGTCTGCTGGCCAGTGAGCACCACCTTTACCATCCCCTCCCGGGCCGTCGCCTCAATCTCCGTCTGCACACAGCATACCAGAGAGAAACCCAAAGGAGCAGCAACGCAGACAGTCCAGCGAGAGCGTCAGTGGGTCGGCCGCTAAAGAGTACCAACGCCGATAGGCAAGCCTTTCCAAGGTGCACGCTGCGCATGCAAAACAGCGTAGCTAGCGATGAGAGGGGGGTAGAGTGAATGCAGACAGGGGCAGAGGACACCCACGCGACAGAACTGCCCGAGGCAGCGACCCAAAGGTGCTCCCAGTTGCATGATGGGCACGCGTCGACAGGGTCATTGCGCAACGGCGATGGTCAACGTGTCGATACATTCGCCCGCACGTTGGCCGACGCGTTGGCCGTCGCGCGCACACGTGAGTCACCATGCGGTGCTACCTGACGAAAAGATGCAGTCCCGCCGTACCTCCTTCAGCTCATCTTGCAGCTCCTTGGCGCTCTCGGTAAACTGCTGCGCCTTCTTCACCGCGTCCATGATGTTGCCCATGTTGCCGAGCGCACCAAACGGGTTCTTCCCTCCTGCCTCGTTGCCCTTACCGCCGCCCATCAGCATCTGCACACCGCCACGGGCGACGGGAGTGGCGGTCCGCGCATGCCGGCACGTCCCTGCCACGGCTGACCGAGCGATCAGTGCGCCCGCAGGCACAGACGGCACAAACGCACAGGGTGCCATGGTTGGCGAGGGGCGAGGGAGGGGGGTGGGCAGATATGGGGAAGGTGGGGGGGAGGGTGGGGATAGGGAGATGGGTGAAAGACAGTGGGATGACCTCAAAGGGGAGAGTGCTAGGGAGTTAGTCACCGTCGACACAGAACACAGCGGTGGCGATGGTCGGGACAGACGGTGGGGGCGGCGGTGGTGGCGCTGAGATCGCGTACTGAGGCCTCGTGGATCCGATGGGTCGTCGGCTCGCTGAAGTGGATACCTCCCGTGCGGATTCGGCAGATATTTTTGAACGCATCTGGTGGGGGCTACTACCAGAGTACCTTGGCAATGCCACGTGGCTCCTGCCATATGAATCAGGCCTGTTGAGTTGGCGGATCCATCACGCGGTATCCCAAGGGGTGTGGCTGCCACCACGAAGCCTCGTGCCCCAACGCGCACGGCTGGACCCGAAAGTGGTTCCAACCCAACGCGGGAAGTCTGGTTGTGAGTCTTCCGTTTGGGTGCAAGGACTCTTTCGGTAGGGGGCGGAGCAACAGTGAGGACCAACCGGGGCGACGGACCGCCTGCCTGGTCGCCCTCAGTTGTATCCTCCTCAGCCGCCTCGCGTTGATTCTTCTCAGCAGGGGACAGGGACTTTCCGCGTCCCCACCGCCAACGATGCGTCCAACGTCAGGCTGCGCACCCGTTCCTCCCTTGCGCCATTGCGTGAATGTACGTAAATGCGACGCCGGGCGACGTTGCGCTGTCCACCCGCCAACCGCATTGCATTTTGGGGACAGGTAGACAGGGGTGGGGTTGAGCGCAGGGGGGGGGGGGGAAGGGGGGGGCGGCAAGCAGTGAGCGGCTGGCAACCGAGCATGAGGTTTGTTGCGGAGTCCCTCTGCCCCAACGCGCCTGGAAAGCTAGAAAGGAAGTGGGGGACAGCGACTTGTTTTGTTCTACCCTGGATGAGGGGGTGAGTCCCATGGGGCCGCGTCGAACCCATGTGACAACAGTACCTCTCCTGCCCTCCTACGACACGGCAACTCGTGCCGCGGTCAAGGTGGCTGGCTTTGGTGACCAGGTCGAGCCCACGCACCGCCACCACATGCGACAGCGCAAACATGTGCACGTTGTCTCATGTACCTGGCAGCAACAAACTGACACGGAGGCGGCGTTGGACACGCAGGAATGCCTGGACGACCGTCCCCCAGACAGCAAGCGTGGTCACCACCCACTCTTGCCGATCCGTAGAGCTCTACGTGACTCGGTCGATGCGGATCGTCAGGTCCGCGGATCGGGCTCCCACCCAGCCGGATGGGCGGGAGAGGGGGAGGCACAGAGTGGACTCCGTCTTCGCCTCCTGGTATAGCCGGCCGGCGGTGGTGGCGGCACGCACCAAAGGTGCACTTGACTCTATAGGCACCGCCCTCTCCCCCCCCCGAGAGGCAGCCACGTGCGCGCCAAAACGCACTGTGTCGGCGCTGGGGCGCGGCGTGCGGGCGACCGCCACGACCAGGAGCTGTGTGGCCCTCGTACGTTGCATGTTCCCATCTGTCGTGGCTGCAACCGCCGCCGCTGTCGCTGTGAACAGACATGGTGGCGTGTTGCCTTTCTCGTTCTCGGACCACGAGGTCCCTCAGCTCGGCCATAAGGGCCCTACATGCATACTTACAATCCAAACACGCACTCACTGCTGACGGTCCGATCGACCACCGTACGGATGCTCCCACGAGACACTGTCTCCCGTAGACCGACGGGACCGTACCCCCCTCAACAGTCGCGCTTGCCACCACCGACTCTGATGCCCCTTCTCGGAGATGGGTCTTTCGACCACCGGACCATTGCGGTGCCACCCTCGAGGTGCTGTGAATCTAGTGAGAAGTGACGAAACGCGGTGTGGCGCCACCGCTGTGGTTGACGGAGGAAGGTGGGGAGGTGGGAATAGCAGGACAGAACTTACGCGGGTCCGACGGCAGGTGGGGACGGAGGGAAGTGCATTAGGAAGAATGCTCCAATACCGTCGCCGTGGGGAGTGGTTGCCGCGGCAACCGCCTCTGTCACCTGATGGTCCCGTCCCTGACGAGGCACCCGCCCGTCGGTCGCGCCAAAGGACCGACGGCACCTCCGCTGGGCTCCCGATCCTTTGCGATCAACAGCTCAGACAGACGCGCTCTCCTTGACGCCAGACGCTCAAGCGGGGTACGAAGTTTCTCTCCGTGAGTGTGCCAATAGTTTGTGCAATTCTCGTAATTATATGAGCTCCTCATCGTGTCCGTACCGGGCACCGTCAGCACCCGAGCATTGTTGCGAGCCGCAACGGGCTGTCGTTTTCGGACCGTGCAGGTTCAACGGCAGACAGCGAGCCGGCTGGTCCGTGGAGCGACTGGAAGGCGGGGGCGCAAACAAAAAAGTATCGTGGATAGCGCCAACAAGTTTGGTGGAGGCGTGCTGCAGCCGCGGGTGTCGGCGGGCGACCAGCCAGCCGGGGGTTTCGGTGGGCCACCGGCATGGCGCTGGCAGCTCGCGGGTAGAACCCGCGGGAGCGCGTTGCGGGCGGCCCAAGCGGCGCGTGTTCGCCAGCCGGACTGAAAAGCGGATCGAGCGGGGGGAGGCTGCCAGCCAGACCGCCGGAGGATCCCGCGACGGTCCGGGCCTGATTGGTCAGCAGCGCTGCTCGCCACTCGGAGAGGACCACGTCAACCATTTCAGAAACACCACAAAATCACTGAGTGTGTACATACACTCGCCGCACGGAGGAGGGTTGTCAAAGAGGCGCTAGGGCCACTTTGGTCAGTGTCTCGTGTGCGGGAGGAAGCTGCGAGCGGTGGTGACCTTCCTGGACCAAGGGGGAGGAGGGTGGACGACGCCGACAGCACAAAAAAAGAAAAAGGATGTCACAGGCGAGCGAGGCCTGCTGGGCCGGCTCGAAGGCGGCGCCACGGCAGGCTTGCAATGGACAGATTGAGTGCCCCCCGAAGTCGCCACGGCACTGCGCAGCCGACAGGAGACCTCACCGATATTGTCTGCGCATCGGCCTCCCGGCTCGTCCACTTGGTTTCGAGTGGCCCCCGCCTGAGAGGTCCCCCTCATACCGTAAGACGCAACATAGCGCTGGCCACCCCGAGATGGACCCCCAGCCCAGTGTCAACAGATCTGTCGACGGCGGGAGCCTTTCCAGCACTGGACCACTCAAGGCCGTCAAGCCCCGGATCTGTCCGTACGGGGGTCGTGCCGACTGTGCCCGTCGGCCTCTCATGGCGTGTCACGCTGGAAGGAGGAGAAAGGAGCACGCGAGATTATCCAATGGGATTCGTCTTCCACATGCGCGCCGCAGCACCTACCGGCGAAAAGTCTGGGAGACGTCAATAAACGGTTATCTATCGACCTCTGGTTGCACTCGAGGCTTCTGCAGACGATCTGATTGGACACTGGCCGGGTTTGGTCGAGCAGAGCCGGTCGGACGTGTCTGGCACCGCCAGCCACAGCGGCGACGTGGAAGCATTGGGTCGACGAGTTGCGAAGAGACACTGGCCCTGTCGGTCCAAAGGAGAGCGGGTGCGCGCGAGGCGGTCAATCTGCCTGGTGCCGGCGGTGCCGGTCCAGCCACCGGGCCGACCAAAGCAATCACCCGTCGCCTGCGCGGAGCACCGAGCGGTCCCCAAACGATCTGATCGCCATCCGCTCGGCCCCTCAGAGTGAGCCTGGGCGGAGAGAAGGTCCGCATGGGGCCACCAGAGTGCCCTATGAGCCACTCGTGGGGTCCTGGCCAGAGTGACGTGCCGGGCCTTGCAAGATTGAGGCGGGCACCTTGGTGTTTCTGTGGGTGTGCGTGGGGGTGCGGCAGGTGTCCCTGCGCAGGGGAGCTCTGAGTCACGCTCACGAGACTTTGCCCGCTGGTGCGGGGCGGGACCCTCTCTCCGCCTCACCCTCGATTTAGGGCCCTGGGTGGCCCTCGGTCGCTCCTGGGCTCCGCGGCGGCCCTTCGTGCGGTGCCCCGCTCGGAGCGCCCCAGAGAGGTGCAGCGGGCAAGCCGCGGGTGTTGGCTGTTGGGTGGGTGGGCGGCCCCGCGCGCGCCGTGGGGACGCGACCAGAGCGGCGTCGCGCGCAGGGCGCTGGGGCTCTGTGCAAGCCTACGTCCGAGCCACGATACGGCGGCCACGCTCTTCCAGGGCCCTCCTCGGGTGCCCTATCGCTGAGTGAGGGTGCGCGCGCAGATTTTTTTCGTGCCTGTCCCCTTTTTTTTCCGCTGCCCCCCTCCCACCGAACGTCTCTGTAGGGCCTGTGGCCGGGCCAACCGCAGTCCCTCTGGGCCTGTGGCCGCCCACCGGAGCCCCTCTGCTTGCGTTGCGCGTATCGACCGAACTGCGTGGCCCGGGAGCTTGAGCGCATCCCCCCGTGGCTGCGCTGGTGGTGGTTTAACGCCGGCGCACCCGCGGCGGGAGGAGCGTCGGCGCGCGACGAACTCGGCAGCTTCTAGCCCGCACCCCACCGCCCCTACGCCCCACGTCTCACCACCCCTCTCCCCCCCCCCTCGGCTGTTACGACCGCCTGCTGAGCACCCCCTCTGGCACTGTGTTCGAGCAGGCTGGCTTTGTTTCGCGCCGGTTGCCCGCGGTGGCCTGCCCTGCCCCCTGCCCCCGCTGCAGCCCGCGCCTGCCGGTCCCGCACGACGACGGCGGCCTTCCCGGATGGAGAGGACACCCTGCTGTGCGTCGGTGGTGACGCAGGCATGCGAGCCGTTGAGGTTGGCCCATAGCGGCCTGCTCTCCCCTCGGTTTGAGCCCCCCTCCACGTCGCAGTATTCGAGCAACTTCGTCCCCTCCCCTGCCCCCAACTCTGTCTCCAAGGCAGCGCGGCCATTGGTGTCGCGGGCAAAGCCCCCACGGGGTCTCACGCCGGCCAAGCCCAACCATACGGCGCCGGTGGTCAAGGCGCCTGTGGCGGCAGCGGCGTTGTTGACGCAGGTGGCTGAGAAGGTGACGTCCAAGCTGTGTGGACCTCCCCTCTCGTCGGCCGCACCTGCGACGTCGCCGCCGCTGACGTCGCTGCCCAAACGGCACGTGGTGCTGCTGGATTGGGACGACTCGATTTTGCCGACGTCTCACCTCGAGACGCTGGGTCTGGCGGGCGAGGCGGCCACGGCGCGGGAGGTGCCACACGCCATCATCCGCGGGCTGGTGCGACTCGAGGTTCGGGTGCTGGCGCTGCTACGGCGGGCGGTCGAGCTTGGGGACGTGTGCATCGTCACCAACGCGGGGACGGGGTGGTGCGAGCAGTCGGCGGCCCGCTTCCTGCCGGGCGTCGCCGTCTTCTTGCGCAAGCACGCCATCAAGATTGTGTCGGCGCGCAGCCGATACGAGACGCAGATGGCGTCGGAGCCGTGTGAGTGGAAGGTGCACACGTTCCGCGACGAGGTGAACTCGTTGACGTGCGAGTCGGGCAAGGGGGCCTCAAGTGCTGAAACCCCCGAGCCGCTCCACGTTGTCGTGGTGGGCGACGCCCTCTCGGACGTCTATGCCGCCCATGCGCTGGGCACGCGCCCGAGCACGCTCATCAAAGTGGTCAAGCTTCTGGAGACACCGACGGTGGGGATGCTCACCAACCAGCTGCGGGTGTTGGTGGACAACCTGGACACCATCTTGGGATTGCGGCACAACCTGGACATTGCCATGCGGGCATAGGGCAAGGGGGCTTGGCGCGACATGGGGATTGGTGGTCTGCTGGGGGGGGGGCCATGATTGGTTTCCTGTCGATGGCACGGCAGTGCGGCTGTCTTGGTCGCGCGTCGCCCCTCTGCGAGTCTTTGCTGTACTTGTGTGTGCCCACTTGCTGTTTATTCTTCCTCGCTTGTCGGTGTTGGCCCTGCGTGAGCCTTGAAAAGAAGACATTGGCCCGCTGTCTCTGCCCGACCGTTTCTGTGGGTGGTCGTGTTCACGGCGAGCGTCTTCAGGCAGCAGTTCTGGCTCGATGGACAGGCTCACGCACACAGCGGGAAAGAGCCTGCATGTGTTGCCACAGTCGGGCTTTGTTTTTGGTGCTGCGACTCTGCTCGTCTGGAGCTGCAGAGGCTTTCTTCCGTCGTGCACTGACCGTGCGCAAGGTTGCGTCGTCATCTTTGCAGCCCAGGTGTGGACACGGCGCAGTCCACACGGCTGGTGGTTGCTGGGAGCATGGCTCGCGCCCGCGCCGCGTCCGCTACATCCGCGCAGGCCCGCGCGGGGGTCCCCGCTCAGACGAGCCCCCGGCAGGCAGCGCGGGCGTGCTGCCAGTGCCCACCACTGGGGCGTTGCGCCGCCCCTGGCGGCGCGGGGTCCGCCGCGGGCGCCCGCGTGCACCGCCCCCCGCGGTACTCGTTTCTTTTTGCACGCGGGTACCAGCGCGCCGGCCTCGTGGCGGCGGCGTGGCGGCCGGCCGCGCACGTCCCCCCCCCCCCGCCCCCCCGCCGCCCGCACGCACGCGCCCACCCGCGTGCCGCGGGCGGCGGGTCGCGGGCCGACGCGGCGGCGCCACGCTGGCCGTTGCGCGGCCACACAGGGCGGCCACACCCCACCACCGCCGCGGCGGCTGCGTCCGCACACACCCGCGGCGGCGCGGCGGCGCCAGCCTCGGCCCGGCCGGCCGGCCGCCATACCCGCCGCCGCGGCGGCGGGCCTGCGCCGCCGCCGCACCCCAGCTGCTGCTGCGCACAGCCGTGTCGGTGGCGCACGCGGCGGACGGGGCCGGTCGCCCGCACCCCCCCCCCCGCCCCCCCCCCGCTCTCCCCTGCAGCGGGGGGCGCGCGGTCGCGCCCCGGTCACGACGGTGGTGGGCCTCTCCCGCCGCCGCCGGCGGTGCAACGCCACGCGTGGCCGTGGCCCGCGACGCCCGCCGCCACGTAGGCGCGACGCATCGCTGGCGTGACCTGGTCTGTGGTGCGGGGAGATGGGCGTGGCCCCGCCCCCCAGCGCCAACTTTCCACAAAGAAGTACAACGCGAAATGGGATCCCGTTTCGAGTAGTTTGTTTGCCGTCCAGCAAATACCGATCGTCTGCCGTCCTTCAAGTGTACTGCTCGATGCTGGCGGCGGCGGCGGCCGGGCGGTGCGCCCCACTGGGACCGCCCGATGGGCGCGGCTGGACACCCCCGCCGCCCCCGCGGGGCGGCGCCGCGGGAGCGCCGGCCGTGTCCACCAGACAGCCGACGGTCGTGTCGTTGACTGCCACTGTCGCGGCCGCCGCCTCCCCTCCACACAGCCTCACGAGATCCAGGTGCGTGGCCTTCCGCGCGCGCGCACCGTGGCACAAACCCCCCGAGTGCCCACCGACAAAAAAAGCGATTGGCTGGCGGGCCGGCCTTCCCCCCCCCCTCCCCCCCCCCCCCTTCCCAACGCCGTCCACAGGCACTCCCGTCTGTCCCACCCGTTTCTTGGTCAAGCCCGCTCCCGCTGATGCGACCATCAACAGTTCCTTGGCCCGCCCCCCCCCCCTCCTCTCCTCAGACACCAGCCGCGGTCGTCACGTTTGCCCCAAGCTAAAATCGACGGCCAGTTGCGTTACGCCAGCGATGCACCAAAAACGCCCAACGACACCAGTCTTTGATGGACATTGATGGGGAGGCGATTTCGCCCCTGCGTTGGGCCCTCTTGCACCGCCCGTGCCACCCTGCCATGTCACGAATCCGCGACCGTTTCAGTGCTGTGGGCCAATCAGCAGTCTATATTCCGCAATCCTTCTCCTGGGTGAGGAATTGGAATTCGATGCAACACCCGGGGGAGTAACTGGTCCTGCCCGAGATCAATGGGGGCGGCTGCTGGTCCTGGATCGCTGTCACTGCCGCGGTACGGCTGCCTGCCGTGGAGCGGGGTCTATCTCGCTCCCCGTCCGTGCAGCGGTCGTCGGCTCTGCCGCAGGCGCCGCCCTCTCAACTGCCGCCATCTGCGTCATCCGTGCTGCTCTTTGCGTGTACGCAGCGCCAGGGTCGGCAGCTGCACGAGGGTTGAGGGCATTCGCGCCTGGACCACGGCTGGGTACCCGGCCGTCGCCCGTCGCTCCCGGCTGTGTGCCGGCAAAACGGGTCTGCGAGGGCGAACGCAGCTGAAGCCCCCTCGAGGGAACGGCGGCACGACGCAGCTCCTCAGGGGCAGAGCGGTGACCAGGCAAAGCAGTCCTGGACACGATCTGAGTCCAAGCACTTGGTTCAACTTCTCCTTCACGCTGCCCAACTAGATCCTAGACAGTCCAATCAGAGCGTGAGATTTCGAGCCGTCACGACGTGACACACACGTGATCCGACTGCCACGAGCCTTGGGCCGGGGCACCTGCAGTTGATGTCAGTTCCGGGGCGGAGTTCTCGACCATCGCTAGGGGCAGTCGTTGGCCTGCGCGTTAGCCTAAAATGGGATACTCGCCGGGTCGACGACCGCCTGTTTCGATGGCCCGGTGGCCAACGCACAGTGTGATGGTCCGGCGGTGGGATTTGGGGGCAAACGTGACGGTGCGGGCTGTCGGCCGCCGGTTTGCCGTGACGCCACCGCGGCGGCTCTGCCCCCCCCCCACCCCCCCCACGCGGCGCGACCGCCCACCGCCGACGCCCGCCGCCGGCCGCGCCAACCGCCGCGGGCGTGCCGCTACGTGGGCGCCCCCCCCCCCCCCCCCCCTCCCCGCCCCGCCCCGTGCGCTACGTACCGACGCGGACGCGGCGCGGCGGCGGCGGCGGCGCCGCCGCCGCCGCCGCCGCGGTGCCAGCAGCCGGCGCACGCTGCCGCCCCCGTGCCGGGGGAGCTGTGGAGGGGGTGGTGGGGGGGGGGGGGGGGGGGGGAGGGCGTGAGCGAGATGGGGGTGGGGTGTCTGTGCATGGCCGCCGCCGCCACCGCGCGTCGGCCGCGTGCGCGCGGTGCGGCGGCGGCCGCGTGTGGGTGGCGGCCGGCCCGCTGTCAACGTGGCCGCCGCCGCTGGCGCGGCGGCGGCAGTGACCGCGCGTGGGGGGGGTCGGTGCGGCGGTGAGCCGCGGCAGGAGCGGCGCGCGGGAGCAGGGTGTGATTACGCCGCTGCGGGGGGGGCGTGCGCTGCCCCGCACCCTCGTGCCGCGCGGCGAGGCGAGACTCGGACCCAGCCATGTGACCGATGATTGGGCGCTGGACCGGATCCTGCCAAGATTGTGGGGGACACGCGTTTGCGTTTGGTCAGACCTCGGCGGGGTGTGACCGAACATCAATGATGTTTGGTCAAACCCCCGGTGATGGCTGACAGATTGGGTCGGGCCGATTGGCTCGATTATGTGTTTCGCCAGGCCGTGATTGGCCGGTTTGTGCATTGTTTTGCTTGAGTGGAAGGGGGTGATTCGCGGGTGTTGTCCACAATAGGTGGGCTGATGGCCGTGTGGAGAGGGGGGGCTAGACTTGCGTCTGTGGGCGTGTCGGGGGCGCTCACCGCCGCGTGCGGCGGACCTGCCGCCGCGTGCGGGGCGGGGTATAAGAGCACCCGGCCGCGCACCTGAGTGCCGGGCGCCCTCGGCCCGGCAGACTAGACATTGGAACTCGCCACCCCGCGTTGGGGTGTCGGGTCGCCGGTGTCTGGCCTCGTGGGGTACACTGCGTTTTTCTCCACATCCTCGCCGATACTCACAATCGCGATTTCCGTGCCGGCGAGCAGGACGCGCGTTGCACCGCCGGGCGCGCCGGGTGTGCTGGGGTTGCCCGTGCGTGCGTGCATTGCGAGACACCGCGTTGCCCCTGTGCGGACGCTTTCCGATTACCCTGCCCCTCCCCCGTAACGGGTCTTGACTCCCCCACGACGTGGGGGTTCCTTTCCTTGGGGGAGGCTTGGTCACGTTGATCTGGCGCGTGGCTCGTCCTCTTTCGGGGAAGGCATTGCCGCTGAAACCTGGAGTCGGGTCGCCCGTGTCGAGGCCAGTGACGGAGGTGTGCGTGTGGCGACCCGGGAGAGCGACGAGGCAGATTTCCCTTGCACTAGCGGACGGGCACACTGGTACCACACGTGCGCGTCTCGGTGTGTAGCTCCGTGCGGGCCAACGCGAGTGCCGCGGCGTGCGCGTACGTGCTCGTGTACTTGCGGGAGCTGGACCTTGGTGTGCGGGGGGAGCTGGACCTTGGTGTGCGGGGGGAGCTGGACCTCGGCGTGCGGGGGGGAGCTGGACCTCGGTGTGCGTGGGGGGACACTCGATTGCTTGTGTCAATTGGGGGGTGGGCCGGTTCGCGTGGCCCTCGCGCCCTGGATCAACACAAGAAGGCACAAGGTCAAGGTCAAGCCCAAGATCAAGGTGGTGGTCAAGGTCAAGCCCAAGACCAAGGTGGTGGTCAAGGTCAAGCACGACTTTGAGAGGACCCTGTTGCGCTTGTCGCCATGTCAACCGAAAGTAACCCCCCTCCGGCTTTTATGCCTCGCGCAATCATGGCGCAAATGTCCGAGATGCAGCAGGGGCTGATCATGGCCGTGCGTGCACTGACTGCGGACGCAGAAGAGGACCAAGTCACCGGAGAAGAGTTGCGGGCGCAACTGGCGGACCTGTACCCGCCCACGGTCCTCTTGGGCCCTGACATGATGCGCCAACCTTTCATCCATCAGCAGCTGCTAGCCTGGCTTCGCACCCACGAAGTCTACCTCGGGGGGACTGAAGACATGCGGAGCGTCAAGCGGCTCGCTGCTACGCTGTATCCGGCTGGTGGGGACAAGGTGGCGGCACAGCAGATATTGGCCAACATTGACAACTGCAACGAGAGCCTGTGCCGGTACGCCACCGCGCCGGGGGCGTATGGTCGGACTGCCGGCCCAGAGGGGTTTGTGTCCACTCCTCCCTCTGGGGCTCGCTCTGCTGCTCTTGCCGACGCTTCGGCAGCAAGTGACGACCGCGACGACGTCCCGCCGCCCAACCTGGGGACCCAAGACGCCCGGTCGGGACTGCCACCGCTCGCGTCGTTTGGGCGCCCAGCGAACCAGGGGAACGTCGCGGGCGGTCGACCCCAGATTGACCTAGGGCCGACGCACTCGGGGCATGGGGCGGACTCTATGGATGCGACGGACAACACCTTGGCGCACCGCATCTCGCTACGCTTTAAGGACAGCAGCTCCAAGTTCTCTGGTGACCCCAACGAGTGCCTCGACGATTTCGTGGCCGATTATGAGCTGGTGTGCCGCGACTACGGGCTGTCACGCATGCAGATGCTGCGTTACTTCTACAACCTCCTTAGTGGCGACGCGAAGCGATTCTACCTAAACGAGCTCGTCCATGTCGTTGACACCTACGATTCGATGGTCATGCGCCTCCGAAACGAGTACCACTCCGACGTGCGCCAGAGCCAGGCGCGCAACAAGCTGGCGTCCTTGCGCATGAAGGCGTTTGAGTCCAAGGGAATGTCGGTCGAGGCGGCGTTGACGTCGACGTACCAGGCGGTCCTAACGGGCTCAAAGCTTCTCCCACCGTCGCACTCCGGTGAGGTGTTTCGAGTTGAATATCTTCGAGATGCGGTGGTTGGCTACGATTGGGCCACGGAGCCGTTGAGCCGTGTATCCACTCACAAGCTCGGGTTCCAGAAGCTGTATGGAGAGCTGCAGGCCGCCCTCTTCCAGCACCAGGAGGCCAAGCGTGCTCGGATCCAGGACGCCGCGTCGGGCGTCGCCACCAAGATGGACGACGACAACGAGGTCAGCACGTTTTATCAAGGCCAAGGCCGGTATGAGCGCAAGCATGTGGGAGTTGGGAACCGTGCTGTGCAGCAGTCGACGGGGCGATTTAACCCCCTCTCAATTATGGGGTGTTTCAATTGTGACAACCCCAAGCACACCATCAACGACTGCCCGCTGCCGCGGGACGTCGCGCGAGCTGCCCTTAAGCGCCTCGAGTACCTGTCCAAGCGCAAGGCGGGGCGGGGCGCAACTGCTCAAGTACTGTTTGAGCTATGCACGCAGATTAACGAGACTGCTGCCACGGTAGCAGAGGCGGTCAACTCGGAGGAGGATGCCCCCAAACCACCGGAAGATCTCGAGCCCGACACACTCTTTGCTGCTCTGGTGAGTGGGTCTGCTACTGTCGACGCGGAAGAAGGCGACAATGATGGGCAGGTTTTTGCTCAGAGGGATTGACTAGTCGACCTTCCCTCAAGCACAGACTCAAGCGTCCACCCGACATATTTGTCGACAAGGAGATCATCACTTTACTGGACAAGGCCGAGAGATTCGAGGGTGCCTGCATGGACATCGGAGCGGAGAAGACGGTTGTCGGCAAGAGGCAGGCTGAGGCCTACCTTGCGAGCCACAACCCGGGTGTGACGCTGGGCAACAAGAGCGGGATGGTGTACCGGTTCGGTGGCGGGCGACATCCGTGTGTCGGGACGGTGGCGGTGCGCATACCCATCACCGACAGCTTCATGATTTTGATTGAGATCGACGTGGTGGCTATCAACGTGCCGCTACTATTGGGACTTGACTTCCTCGACAGGCACAACATGTACGTGAACAACACAACCAACCGGCTCGTGTGCGTGAACGAGGGCATCCAAGTACCGTTGGTGCGCAAGATGGGGCACATTTTCTTCGAGTGGGAGGCGGAGATACTATACACCTTCCCGGAGCTGCAGCGCATTCACAAGCACTTTTTCCACGCCAACTCGGAGCGACTGTACGCTCTCATGAGGCGGGCCAAGATTGACGACGCGGTGCCGCTGACCCTCAAGCAGCTGCAGGATGTCGCTGACGCCTGTGACGTCTGTCAGCGCCTAGGGAAGGAGCCCAACCGCTTTAGGGTGGCACTCCCCCACGAGGACGTGTGCTTCAACCGGCTAGTGCTGTTGGACCTCATGTTTCTGGAGGGGGAGGCCGTTCTACATGTGGTGGACGCCGACACCCTCTGGAGCGCGGCCGGTTTTATGGGCGATGGCCAGACGGCCGATGCCACGTGGGACCTATTCGTCAAGATTTGGGTGGCCGCGTATGTTGGATACCCACAAGAGCTGCACGTCGATCAAGGGCCGCAGCTGCAGGCACCGCAACGCCTGCACTGGGCTCCTGTGTGGGCCATCTGGGCATTGGGTT